>CAWUFW010007703.1:600000-976719 GCA_963921515.1 Calotriton arnoldi
GCGGCGTAGCGTAGCTGTTTTTCTTCTTCGCGCGCTCAATATACGTTCTCGCGTGCGCGGTAACGACCTACCGTGATTCTGCGTTCGCCGACGCGACTTCCTATCCGTTCGCGGGCGCCACGAGATTTGGAATCCGGCCGCACGATCCTGCGAGAGTGTGCGAACGCGAACACGTCATTCGGACGCGCGATCTGACTTTCGGCGGCAGTGTTGGTAAGATCGCGATCCCGAACACGAAGAAACTACAATCTGGCGAAGAATATATCTCGAGCATCATAAAACCTTCTCGAAAATGATGAATGAGTTCATTTTGCACAAAAAACTCCTCAGGTTGTCATTTAGAGATGTAGTTTGGTGAGCAAGGAGTCCTTTTTCTTTTTTTCCAAGAGGAAGGAAGTGCCCCTGATTCTCAAACTTCCTGTTCCTGTCCAGCAGGCTCCTCCCAGTGTTTTGTCCATGTGCTGTTCACTTTCATTTGGATTTGGAGCTGGAAGGATCACTTTTTGTGTCTGTCTGCTGCATCATATCATTGGATTGGATTTGAGGACTCTTGGATTTGAGATTTTACAAGTAAGTTGGAGAATTGGTGTACTTGTTTGTTTGATTGGGGCTTGTTTGTACCTACATTTTTTGGGGGATTTCCATAGTTTTTAAAATGTATTGTTGTGGCCTGTAGTTTCGGCAGGGGCCTAGTTGTTTTTCTTTGATTGGAATTTCAGCCAGTAGGCCCGGACTAGAGCCAGAGGTACCCATGGGTGCATGTTTCTGTGGTGTCTGTTGAATTTAAAGTTTAAACATCATGTAGGCCGGGCATCCATGGATGGCATTGGTTTGAATTGGTAAAAGTGGTTTTTGGGGTGTATTTCATTTTTTGGGTGTTTGTTAAATAAATAGGCTTTTTCAGCCAGTAGGTAACCCTGGGCGTTCAGCTCGCGGACTTTGGGCAAGTCCGCACTGCGCGACAACGCGGACTTACACTTTTTATCTTCTTTGCGCGCTCAATGTACGTTTTCGCGCGCGCAATAACGACTTTTTGTGACGATCGCGATGCCGAACACGCAGAATTTACAATCTGGCGAAGAATATCTCTCTCGAGCATCATAAAACCTTCTCGAAAATGTTGATTTAGTTCATTTTGCACAAAAACTCCTCAGGTTGTCATTTAGATGTAGTTTGGTGAGCAAGGAGTCACTTTTTTTGTTTTACAATTTTTTTCAAGAGGTAGCAAGTTGCCCAGAGTCTCCAACTGCCTGGTCCTGTCCTTTGTCTTCACTTTTTTGTTATTTTGGGTGGCCTGGTCATGTGGGTGGCGGCCATTTTGTAAAGCCAGGCATTGTGCTTTTGCCATAGGCCTGCATTGTCTGTCTTGTGTTCCTTTTCTTGTTGTTCTGGGTGGCCTGGCCATGTGTTGGCGGCCATTTTGTGTGAACAGCCACTGTGCTTTTGCCATAGGCCTCTAAGCTTGCGGCCTAGTGTGCCAGTAGGCCCGGAGGTAGTCATCCTCATGGGTGCATAAAAACTGTTTCTGTGTTGTCTGTTGAATTGTAACATAATTTAGGCCATGGATGGCATTGGATTGATTTGCAAAATGTGGGTTTTGGGGTGGTATTTTATTTTTTGGGTGTTTGTTAAATAAATAGGCCTTTTCAGCCAGTAGGTAACCCTGGGCGTTCAGCTCGCGGACTTTGGGCAAGTCCGCACTGCGCGACAACGCGGACTTACACTTTTATCTTCTTCGCGCGCTCAATGTACGTTTTCGTGCGCGCGATAACGACTTTTTGTGACGATCGCGATGCCGAACACGCAGAATTTACAATCTGGCGAAGAATATCTCTCGAGCATCATAAAACCTTCTCGAAAATGTTGATTTAGTTCATTTTGCCCAAAAAACTCCTCAGGTTGTCATTTAGATGTAGTTTGGTGAGCAAGGAGTCACTTTTTTTTGTTTTACAATTTTTTTCAAGAGGTAGCAAGTTGCCCAGAGTCTCCAACTGCCTGGTCCTGTCCTTTATCTTCACTTTTTGTTATTTTGGGTGGCCTGGCCATGTGGGTGGCGGCCATTTTGTAAAGCCAGCCACTGTGCTTTTGCCATAGGCCTCCAAGCTTGCGGCCCAGTATGCCAGTAGGCCCAGAGGTAGTCACCATGGGTGCATAAAACTGTTTCTGTGTAGTCTGTGGAATTTTGACATCATTTAGGCCATGGATGGCATTGAATTGATTCAATTGAATTGCGAAATGTGGTTTTTTTTGGAGGGTCTGACTATTTCACTTTTTGGGTGTGTTAAATAAATGCCTTTTTTGCGTGTGTACTGTGTAATTATAATTGTGTTGTTGTAGTGGTTGTCTAACTTTCCAAAGTGTTTTTAGCCATGTGGATTTTAGTTTTTGCATTAAAGCTGTGTGTGTTTTATAAGGCATCCTTTGTCTGCCCATATATAGGCCTGCTTGAGTTCATTGTTTGCCGTGCCTTGTGCCTGTGAGTCACCATGTTTCTGGGGGCCATTTTGTTGTGGTAGTTATTAGTGTGCTGTTTTTGCCACATAGGCCTGCGTGTCTTTCCATTGTTCCTCTTGTCTTACTGCTTCCAAATCCATCCCCATTGCCAGCTGCAGCTCCCTGATGCTGCTATATAATACATCCCACGTGATGCACAAATTTAGGCCAAACATGCTCCAGTACATTTTAGTTTTTGTTCTCTACTATTCTTATTCTTCCAGAGTGTACACTAGCACTACACAGTAGCCAGGAAAGCCCTGGCCTTGTTGTCAACGTCTCATAAATGGCTAGACTGTGTGTTGTTGTTCACAGAGTTTCTGAAATTTAATAATTGAGGCCACCACACACTAAGTTCTATATTCTATTTGTTTCATTTGTGCTATGTTTGACTGATGTTCTGGCTTTTTTGCTTTTAGGTGCACAAAGACTGAGGAGGAGGTGTGTCTCTCATCATTGCCCGTTGCACTTCCAGACAGACATCCTGCTGCTGTACACACAACACAACGTGACGTGTGACCTGACCAGACATCTCTGCAACTGAGTGCTGCTGACATCTGAAGAAGATGGGCCCAAAGAAAGCAGGTACCAGGTCCTCCAGTACCAAGAAAGTTGCTATTGAGAAGAAGAAGGAACAGAAGAAGGAAGAGACACTGAAGTCTGGTGTGCCGGCCAATACCTTTTTTGGGAAAAAAAAAATTGCACCTGCAGCAGCGGTGTCCGGGGGGCAAGCTGGGGGCAGCACCTCCGCATCAGTGGACCCAACCCACCAACCCAGGCCCACGCAAATGAGTGTGGAAGAGGTAGCCAGCCTAATGGTGGAAAGCAGTGATGCTGAGCCTGAGATAAACTTATCGCTATCTCAAAGTAGTACCCAATCAACGCAGGAGGAAACACAGCAGATAAGTGGTCAACAACAACAGCCGCAACCACCGCCCGCAATAGTAGTTGTTGTTCCTCCTGAAGTAGGGGCAGTTCAGGAAATTGAGCCTCATGCAGAGGTAGAAGAAGAAGCCACTCATTCAGAAGATCCATTGTCTTCCAAATCCCCAGCAAGGAAAAGGAGGGGAGTCCATCAAGTTCTTCGCCAAGCCCCCTTCTGATGATCTAGATGCCACTTGGAAGCCACAAACTGAGTCTGAGAGGGAGCCACGTTCCAAGACCAAGCTAGGGAAAAGGAAGGTTCCGGAAAGCCTTACACTTATGGAGGTCGATGTAGAACAGCAAGATGATGATGATGACGACGAGCCAGTCATCACGAACATCACTCCCGGCCCGAGGAGATGGAGACCAACATTCTTACCCTATCCAAAATCGCTGCGAGGGATGTAGCACGCATACCTCCACAGGTAACACCAACACGACCTACAGCTTCCATATTTGCATTAGCAAAGGCCCGGCAGCGACCTACATCCAGCACAACCACCACCTCTGTAGGAGTAGGTAGTGGTACAGCAGCACAGAGTCAAATTCAACACACACCCTACAGATCATCCGGCATTGGAAGTGGCACCTCCAGCAGGAGGCCAAAGTTAAGCTCCCCAGTTTGGGACTTCTTTACGGTTAGCGAAAAGGAGGAGAACATTGCTATATGCTCCATTTGTAATACCTCTGTTAGTCGTGGTAAGCTTGGTACAAACTATGGTACCGGAGGCCAAATGGCCCATCTGAAAAAACACCACTTGATCAGCTGGGAGGACCACCTTCGCGGCAGAAAAAAAACTGCAACCATTGGTGTTGGTGGGGATAAAGGAGTAGAAGAAGAAGATCCGATCACGGTGGAAGAGGAAGGACAGGGAGACATTCTCTCTGGTAGTGGTACACAAGGTGTCCCTGACCCCAGCAGTGCAGTCTTAACGTTGCACACATCTTCAGCAACATCTCAGTGGCACAAGAGTAAGAGTCAGCCGGAGACACCAAGAAGTACCAGGTCTGCACTACCAAAAGTGCGTTGAGCCTAAGAGAAAGGAAAACCATGCAGCCTACCATTATCAGCATGTTTGGGGGTGAGGGGCAGTAAGAACGCAACCACCCAATAGCACGTTTGTACAATGCGAAGCTGGCTAAAATGTTAGCACTGGACCTTCTCCTTTTTCTTTTGTTGAAGGGGTGGGTTTTGTGGAATTTGTGTCAACCATCTGCCCAAAATGGCATGTTCCCAGCCGCTACTATTTTGCCAGAGTTGCAGTTCCAGCACTACATCACGACGTGCTGGAATTGCTAGGAAAGGCCTTGAAGCAGAGTGCTGTTCACAGTATCCACCTGACTACAGACATGTGGACCAGTTGCCAAGCCACAGATTACATGTGCATCACTGCACACTGGATCTGTTTTGCGGGGGTTAGAGAACAGATATCTGCTGGTGTTGATACTGCAGAGATTTTTCATGCCACTCGCAAACATGCAACTGTAGCCATGTTTGCCATGGAGAAATCTCATACTGCTGCAAACATTTTGGAAGAGTTTAACACCAAGGTCTTTGAGTGGCTGCGCCCAAGAGGGCTTACGATTGGTTTTGTTGCCACGGACAACGGCAGTAATGTAGTTTTGGCCATGCGCAATGGTGGCTATTTCAGGGTCCCGTGTTTGGCACACTGCATTAACATTGTTGTTCAAGACTTTTTGAAAAATGAATCCAAAGTCAGCAACTTACTGGTCACCTGCAGAAGAATATGCACACATTTCAACCATTCTTTTAAAGCCCGGAAGCAGCTGAGGGTCATTCAACGTGAGCATAAAATGCCAGTCAAAGCGCTCATCCAGGAGGTGCCAACACGTTGGAACTCAACTTATTACATGCTTGATCGTCTGTTTGAACTGTACATACCACTCAATGCTTATGTCATGCAAAGATTAGGGGAACCTACTGTGAAAGGCATGACCGTTGAGATGGCTCAATGGGACCTCATTAAATGCCTGACTGAGATGCTACTTCCTTTTGAGATCTTCACACGTGAAGTCAGCAGGGAGGACTGTACTATGGGCCAAGCTATCCCATTGTTGCACATGCTAGAGCAACAGCTGAAGGATGTGTCTGAAACGTACGCAGGTGTGGATGACAAACAAGACGCATATCATTTGGCGGAGACCTTAGCCGCTCGCTTATCGGAAAATACAAGGATTAAAAATAAAATTTTGTCACAACCACATTACATTAGTGCCACAATTTTGGATCCACGGTACAAAGTATTTCTGAACAGCAAGGCAGTAATTCCTTTTTGGAAGTGGATGTTGCCAACTACAAAACTTTGATAGCTAAGGAAGCCACTATTTTCGAAAGCGAACAGCTGTTAATTACAGGCCCCCCACCCCAGGCCATAACCAGTACTACAGGGCATCCAGAGTCAAGTTCTACTTCGGAGCTTGAGGGCAGTGCATTTGCCTCCCAGCAGTCACCTACACCAACAATAACATCAAGAACAGGATCATCCACAGCACAATGTGCAACTGATTGGTTTCTACAGCAGGGGTATGGTAAGTCCAGTGCTGATGCAAAGGCAAAACAGGCCGAGCACATCGGAGCACCCCTGAACATTGAGCGGATGGTCCAGGCCTATCTGGATGACCCAACAGAGGTCTTCATGGATCGAAACCCATTGGTGTATTGGTATGGGAAAAGAAGCCAATGGACAGTGCTCAGCAGGCAGGCGATAAAGTATCTGGCTTCCCCTATCGCAAGTGTCTCTTCTGAGCGTGTTTTCAGTGCTGCTGGTGCCATTGTAACTTCGAAAAGGACCAGTCTCTCGGCCCAAAGCGTGGAGAGGTTAACCATGATCAAAATGAATCAGCACTTTATACCACCGGATTACAAAATACGTGAATCACAGCAGGAAGAGGAGAGCGACTTGGATGACGTAAAGAGTGCGTTACAGGACCTACTTCTGTCCGAACCACCAGAGTTTGAGGACGAGCTCCTCTTCCCTGACAACTAGGCTTTCAAATTGTTACTTTCTTCCTTCCTTTATGTGTCTGTGTATCTGTCTTTCAGGTTCAAATCACAACAAATCCATCACCACCGTCTTCTCTTTTTATTTCCCTATTGGAGTTGGATGTCTGTGCATTTAACTGTCCACTCTTCAGAGTCCTGCTTCATCTTCCTGTCTTGCACTCGCACAAGTACATTTCCATCAAGCCAGACATTAGTACAAGAAATGTTGCCTTTACCAGTCCCGCCTCCATAAGAAGTGAAACGTGACTATAGCTATCCTCCGTTTTGTTTTCGAGCCGAAACTCATCAGTGTCCGAAGGCTACAGCCTCAGCAGGCATCCAAAGGTCCTCACTGTCAGGACAGAAGGTACTTGGCAGAGAAAGACAAGAGACTCTCCGAAGAAACTTGCTGACATTTGTGCAAACTCAAATGACCATCAATGAGCGCTACCCAGGCCGCGGCCCATCATCACAGTGCTGACCATGGGAAGCAACTTAAACTGTGACAAAGTGCCACAGAAGAATAAGACGAAAACCGAAACAGCGACTAACACTCAAAATGAATGTGGACTGGAGTAATGATGAGGCCACTGCCCCGTAAAAAAAAAATAACAACTGTCAGAACTAGGCATCTGATGATCTGACAGCCAAAGAGAAGAGCAAGACAGGTAATGATGGAATGCATTGGATGCTTGCAGACTCTGAGCGATTGCTGTTGTTTGTTGTTGATGTTGTGCATGAAGTCGAACTCTACTCTACTAGTTACTCTACAAAGTGACTCAAGTCAGTGACAGTCAATGTTTCCCTTCTTGTTGTTTAATAACCAAATTGTACTCCTACTACTGCAGGTGCAGGCCAATATCTGTTGAAATTTTTTAATATGGAATATGGACTTAATCGGAGTCACTACAGACTGAGTTGTAGTTGGACAACACGTACCACACCATGATGATGACCATACTATCTTTGCACGCAGTCATTCAGTTGGATCGGAGATGATTCAAGGAATAACTGCATTTCATGAAGTGGCATAAGGTAAACATAAACACAACAATTCAACAAGAAAGTAAACACAGCAGACCTACATGTCCATGTAGTGGTGTGTAGTCGAGTGTAGTGATGACTCACAGCGGTGCATTGATTTTGTCACTTAATTAGGAAAATGCTAAGTTGCTGTGTATGCCTTTTGTCTGGCTATGTCAAAAATTAAGGTAAATGGAGGTTGGGTCACGGGCTGGTGCTGTGGTGGGCCTGTTCTGTCCTGTTGTTGTTGTAGCTTAATGCTGTAAACAGAATCTACACGATATATCCAAGCCGCCTCACTCTGACAGTGTTCTCTCTTCTCTTCTTGGACTCCACCGTAATTGATGTGTTTTTTTATTCATTGATTTTTCAATACCCCTTTTGTTTTTCCATCTAGACGTTACAGGCCGGCCTTTACCCTGTGCTTGCTATACTGGGAGACACAACTCACATTTACCTTACCAATCGGCATCAGGAAGGCCACCAAGATTGATGTGCGGAGCGTCCATGGAAGATAGGACCAAGAGGAAGGACGAGATTCCACTCCACAATTTGAGCATGATAATACAGTAACTTTAGTATCATTCATCATTCATCTTTTAATTAATTTGAATCCTTTTTTCTCTTCAATCATTAGAACTGTGTGTTGTGTGTTGTTTGTTTGCTAATTGATCCCTACAACTGTGTTTTAATTGTCTTTGCTATCTTTACAAGTAAGCCCAGTACAACATGGAATTTGGGTCTCTGAGGGCATATTACAGGCAAGGCAAATTGCATAGAATATACTGCTGCCCTGTACTGTCTAATTGTCTAGTAGGAGTTATTAAGTACTACTCATTAACCATCAAGTTATCTTCATCATCATGCATGCATTTCCCTTTTCTCCCTTTATAGATTTTTTGTATAAGATCATGGTCGTCTGCCAAGATTGCGCTTTGCTTTTGTTGTCCATGCGTACTGTTTTTCATTCTCAAACCTTTCCCCAAACCCCCTTCCCATCCATTCATCAAACCCTAACCCTCTTCCCCCGGGCTGTGATTTATATTGAGGTGAGATGTGACTACATAAAATGTACACCAATTGATCACACGCTTGCTGGGGCAGATGTGGTGAAAGCAACACTAATTCAATTGCAAGGCAGGGCGAGGAGCTTCTTCTGCTTGCCCACCCATGCTCAGTCTATGTGCAAGCCGTCACCGGCTAATAGTAGTACATCATAATTAATTGCCGTCATTGATTGGATTAATCATCAAACTCCTACCACACAGCAGTAAAGGTTACGAATTACGATTGTGTTAAGTTAAGTGACTCAATCGACACAACTACAGTTTGTAACTTCTTGTACTAGGCTGTCCCCGCCACCATTATGTTTAATTTGACTTTAGCAGTTGCAACTGCAATATTGTTTGTTTGGCAGTCTTCTTCTGTACTGTATTTTACTTCGTTCTACTACTCCTCCCACAGTCGCTCTCAGGAAAGTGACTGTCTCTTTTTTAATTTTTTAGCAAATGCTACTGCCAGTGTCTACTCTACTACTACCACCACAACCATGGCATCTTCTACATTCTCTCTGGAAACCATGCAGCCATCGCTGTGCCGAACGTAATCATCAATCACAGGTAAGATAAGTTTGGTGGGAGGTATAAATGGACTAGGAGGAGAGACTGACAGTACTAGTAGGACAAATAACTCAGTGAGGGGTACCGCATCTATCTGTTTGTGTTACATCATCGTCGGCAGATTATTTAAATCAAACACTGGCTGCGGCCCTGCAGCAGCAAGGAAACCAATGTGACGTTAATTCGTAAAACAGTAACCCCCACAAAACATTAACATTGTATGTTTAAGTATAAATATAATTTATTACCCTAACAAAAATAAACTATCCCACACCTGACCCACCCTTCTCCCTAACCCCAACAAATGTCCAAAACGAAAAAGTCCAAAGAATGTCCCGAAACCCCAACGCCCAATTCCCACCCACCAAAACAAGGAATAAAAAGGGGCAAATCAACAGGGTCCTCGATGTTAAATTCGGCGGGCTTTGAGGTGTTTGTCCACCATGATTTTGACCCGCTCCTCCATTTGCTCCTCTAGACGTGCCATCCGGAGGAGAATCTTCCTGCGAAATGCCCTGCAGTGGCATCCAGGGTGGGGGACAGCAGTGCTGGCTGCTAGCGAATTGCGGCGGCGGCGGGCGGCAACCAGACCGCGGCGCCGTACTGCTGGAGTTGTGGCCTGGCTGGGGCCCGGGGCATCGGACGAGGCTGCAGCTACTGCTGCCGCCTCCTCCTCCTCCGCCTGAGCCACCAGCCGCCGGTACTCCTGGCATATGGCCTCCAGTTTCCGGCGCCGGGCCCTGGCTGCCAACTCCTTCCGCGATGGTTTGTCTTGGGAAGGAGTACCATCTATATCAAGAAAGAAAAAAAATATTGTTGTAACCAGTACTCTTAGCTAAACAGTAACACAAAAATAATTCAACACATAATGGCACAGTAGCACTAGCAAGAAGCACAGTACATAACATTTGTGGTAATAATCTATCTATTCTCCCACTTCCTCGGCCTCTAACATTTGTGGGAGTTTCAGGCATTATTCTAGCACTATGGACTCCAACCAGTACACAGTACACCAGTGTTCTTCTTTTCTCTAGTTTAGCGAAATGACATAACCTGGTTGTAGCCGGCATTGCCAGCTCGGTCATCTATGCTTGCACCCAAGACAAACATACGAGTCATGACGCAGACTCACGTTAGTTGGATTTACTACTGTTTGCAGGTGGGGAAGCTCGTATTTTTCTATTACAGGTGGCACTGGCCATACTCTCTCTGTTACATGGAGGGCAATTGCTCAATTTCACAGTGCCTTGGCTACTACAAAAAGGCAGATTATATATCTGATCCAATGATCGTTGCTTTTATATGGGACAACGACATAAGGTCAGTAGCGGTCGGTGGTGGGACTCGGGGAGTTCGGCCGGGCGGTGACGTGGGTAGGGGCAGGATGGGGGTAGTAAACTATGGATTACGGCCAATTACAGGTAAGTAAACATATAAATAAATGAAACTAATTTTGTTGCGCACACTGCATCGCATTTGGCGGTGCAGTGCGCACAATGAAATTCGCTTTATTTATTTGTATGTTTACAGTAAAGTTACCTGTATTTGCCCGCGTAATACATTGTTTACTACTACCCCCACCCTGCCCCTCCCCACATCGGCTTTGCTACTCTGGCGCGGTTTCTTTTACATTCCCTAAAACTGTGCATCCCGTGACAGTCTCCACCTATGCTGTCTATGATGAATACATACAGGCATCCATCCATTCTAAGTAAATGTCAATCATTCTTCTTAATCTCTCCACCAACCTTACTTTGTTTCACCAACAACAACGCATGCGTCCACTCACTCCGTTGCTTGCCTTGGCTTTGAGTTTCACCCAAACACCGCTGATGATTCTTGCTATCCACAGTATCCACCCATACTGTGTCGCCCACGCAGGCAGACATCCATTCTTCTTTCACCTTCCACCCATCCTTCAACAACACATGCATCTGATTCCTATCAGCCACCTATCCATGCTTCCAACGTATCCTTCTCTGCCAGTCATCATATTAAATCTCGCCCGCCCTTCCTCCTTCAACCCTTCTTTCCCTTTTTGTTCAACACATCCATCAAGGTCATCTGATCTGACTTTTAGTCTCCTCCATAAAACTTTCACAGCTGAGTTGGAGTCAGATATAAGAGGCCATTGGTTAATCAAGTCATGCTGGTAATGCTATTGCTACTGCATTGCTCATGCTAAGTAAAGGGTGTCTTCTTTAACCGTTGTATAATGTTCACTACAACTTCACACCTAATAAGTCTCAACAACATTACAGTGAGTGAAGTCCACACACCCTTCCAGCTAGTGCAATGTCAATAAGTCATGAATATAACTTACCACCGCCCGCCACCGCTGCTGGCTCCCCCTGTAGCTCCTGCAGGTGCCGCATCTTCTCCTGCCCCCTCCGGAAGGCTCGAATCGCCAGTGGCCCCGCCGCCACTGGTGGTTGCTAGTCCGCCTAGATAAAAACATGACACATTTTTAGATGCCTGTACACCTCCCCCTATTTATTCTTTTTCATTAGCAAGATTGAAAAAAAAGTTAATACATACATATTATTATAAATCACAGTCAATAGTCCAAATCGGGTACTAGAGTACAGTCAGTAGACACTAGTAGTGTTATGGTCCCTAGGGTCATTATTATACTATACTCTACTCTTTGCAAAGTTAGCCTGAGCCATGCAACCATTTTCCGCTTCATGTCTTTTGCGCATGTTACCTTGCAGCTTGTTGCGCAGTAACAGTAAGACGCCTTTTGAGCCCACATGAGCACATACAGCTACTGTCTGAGCGTTGCGTACAAGAGGTCGAAAAACAAGCCACTTTGTTATGGAGTTCGGTTAGTCCGTATTGCTTAGCCATAGGTAACATGTTACACTTTTTGGGCAGGACTGAGAAATGCTTGCATTATACTATGTAACACGCACCATTTTTCTCAGGCAGAGGATTCCCTTCTACGAACCAGAGATTTGCAGAGCTTATGAATGATGCATGTAACCAGTAATTCTACGTTCTACGGTGAGGAGTCGCCCAGAATTCGCACAGATCTTTTGTCTTATATATCATCAATGATCATGCACTTGTTGCAACACTGTTTATTGTTTTAATCTTATGCATTTTGCTGTTGGAGCTGGCTGGAGTACACTGAATTTTATAGAACAACATACATACAGAGCTTGTTAGTTGAAAATAAACCTTTTGAACTTACACATAGACTCTGTGGTATTTTGTGTGGTGGTGGTGGTGGACTTACACGAGTGAGTGAGCGAAAGGGTGTTATGTTCTGGGTTGTGTAATCATAATCATTGGGTATCTTCGGGTGGGGGTTCGGGGACCTAATGAGACACTATAGCTAGTCGTTCAGGGGATTGTGGGTTCACTTCTGACTGAGGTGTGAGGAACGTCCAAGTTCCAAACTCGCATCACCAACATCCTATTTCATTGTGCATAGTTCTGCATGGGGCTGTGCAGAATCCAAGTAGTATGTACTATATCCTATCAAAAATAGTCAAATATCTGGTTGGGCATTTTGTTTGTGGTAATTGTCAAAGCCTCAAGATTAAGAAGCCTAGAAGAGGACAACCGAAAGGACTGGACTCAGTGGCTAGAGCTATTAGTATTGGTCAATCTGAGTTTTATTCAAAACCGTACAATAAAGAGTGGCAATGCAAACTGGGCAAGCTTAGCGACAGACTAATATTAGTAGTACAGAGTACAGACATTCATAGCAGAGGCAGTTAGACCTTAGAGGCAGGGATAACCAGAATTTAGAAATAGATAGTCAAGTCAAGATCAAAGAATCTTTTGTAAAAAATAGAATTAGGGAGTGGAGCCAGAATTAATAGTTCTGAAAAAATAAGGTGCAGTAAAAGTTAGGGCAATATAATTGTTAATATTAACCACTGGAGGACTTACTGGGACCAGCAGCAGGGCCCTCGGTAGAGGAGCGGTCCTCTGGTGGTTGTCCCGCCGAATCGGACCCCGTCTTCTTGCCCCTGGGTGCTGCACATCAGTGATCATGTAAGATATAATAAAGAAAAAGAAAGACACAAACATTAATGATTGCTGTGAAACAAATACATTATCTAAAAAAAACGCTCAAAAAACGTTTTAGGAAACAAAAATTGCAATAAAATTGACCTATCTAATCCGATCGACTACTGCCTTGCGGGATTCACGGACAGTCTACTTATTTGGGAACACTAATTCAGTGTTCCATTCTGATTGATTCAAATAAAATCCAGAACACTAACTAAGCCTAAGTACCACCTGACCTAGCCCACCTATTCCAGGCGGGCCAATTGTTCATTAAGCCTGCATTTCCATTTTTTATTGACATCAAAAATGCATAGATGAGAAGGAGGACACATGCATAAAGTGCATAATGCATACACCAAATTGTTGGTTGGTTGCGTCTGATGTTCTGCAGCTGACTGACACTGCTAAGCTAAGCTTACCAGTACCACTCACTAAACAAACTACAAAAGGTTCTAAGGACTGGGGTAAGCAGCACTCAGTGACAGAGGATGCGTCACGCAGACCGCTCAAAAATTATCAACTAATAGTAACTAAACCTAGTATCAAATGCATCCACCACTATTTGACAGGAGGACAAAGGAAGGACTACAGTCTCTCTAGCAATAGCATTACCTAACTGAAGTTCTCTAAAGTAAACTCTTACATAATGACAAGCGAGCGCAAAGTTGCAAAAAGTAAGAGTACCGCCCAGCACCTGTGTCCTACAATCACAGAAGATTTTGAAACGTAATTTACCTGCAATGTAAGCAGCAGTATTCTTGTTATTTGTAAAAAATGTATACACAAATCACAATACTTATACTACTATATATATATTGGCTACTCACCAAGCCCCACGACCTCGACACCTAGCAGGTCCAACAGGTCCTGCTCCCAGTCAAGGATGTCTGACCACCGGTGGGCCAGCTGGTTATGGGTGCGCCGGACCTCGGAGCAGCGAAACACTGCCCGACGCACCTTCGCCCACCGGCGGTGACGCTCCTGGTTCGGGTACCCGGAGCCTGGCCTGCCGCCTGCTGCCAAGGTCAAGGGGAGGTGGCGCTGAATAAAAAAAACAAGGGCGGCCACCTCCGCCTCATTAAACAGCTGGCGGGCTTGCACCCCTGCAGGGCGCAGTCTGCCGCAAGGCAGGCGGCGATTGGGCGCACGCGCCTTGCCCTTTGAGCCGCTGCTGCTACCCTTCGCCATGGTTCTGGGGTGGGAGGAGGTGAAAAAGAAAAGTTAGAAGGGAAAAATAAAGTTAGGGGAAGAAGTAGGAGCTTAAAGAAGAAAGTTATATAAAACAGTCGAAAAGTAAAAAAAACACAGTAAAAAGTAGAAAAAAATGCAAAATATAGACTTAAGCAGAGAGTGAGATAGATAAGAAATAAAGAAAAATTGAAAAACAGTGTAAAAAACTAAGGATTGCAAAGATTGAGGGAGGATAGAAAAGCAGGCCCAGAACCATAGCATAGAGTGGTAAAACAAGATGGCCGCGCCCATCGCGACCGCGTGGGTAAGTTCGCGCGATATTTGTCCCCGAGCACGCAAAAACGTCGCGAACACGTACAACGCGTTCCCGAACAAGGAATGCGCATCGCGAGCACGCTATACGCGACCCGGAACAGGAAATAAGGGATCGCGAACGGGCGGGACAAGTGAAAAACAAAATGGCCGCGCCCATAGGCGACCGCATGGGTAAGTTCGCGCCCCGAGCACGCAAACAGCGTCCCGAACAACCACAACGCGTTCCCGAGCAAGAAAAACACATCGCGAACGGGCGCAGCAAGCAGCTACGCACGCTCGCGAAGCTACGCGTAGCTCGCGTAGCGCTCCGACGTCTTCCCGTAGCTTCGCGTAGCGCGACTACGCGAACTACGCCCAGGCTTAGTCTGAATACCCATCTTTGCTCCTGTCTGAATAGTGTATTATGTGTCCAGTTGGGGTTAGATTCGATGATAGTCCACCTAAGGCTTGTAGGTGCATGTTTTTTTTCCAGGAAGTGGCTCAGTAACTTAGTGTTAGTTTTTTTGCACCGTATAGTGCTTTTATGTTCTCCTATTCGGATCTTGACTGGTCTAGTTGTCATCCCTACGTATTGCATGTTGCACGGGCATGTTATCAAATATACACAATTTTTTGTGTTACAGTTTGTGTGTCTTTTTTGAATCCATGGTGGGGTCACCAGTGTTTTTGTTTCCGGGCTCGGAAGCCATCTAGAAAATCCTGCCAAACCCCGACATTTCTGGAAACTAGATAACCGGGAGGCCCAGGGAGGTATGGTTTGTGTGAATCCCCCCAACATTTTTTGTGGCTCCCCGAAGATTCCAGGCCTTTTCATCACAGAAATGTGAGGAAAATGTGTCTTTTACAAAGTTTGAGGTTTGCAAGGGATTCTGGGTAACAGAACCTGGTGAAAGCCACACAAGTCACCTCAACCTGGATTCCCCTGGATGTCTAGTTTTAAAAAATGTACAGGTGTGATATGTGCAAATCACGGTACATTTTCAGTGATTTGCACACTAATGTGCAGTGCAAATTACGACAGTGTGAATTACAACTACACTACAAATTCTCATACGGTTTCAGTGACTTGCCCACTTGACAGCAATTCCCATTCGGTTTCAGTGACTTGCACACTTGACAGGAATTCAGTGCAAATCACGGTACGCTTTCAGTGATTTGCACACTAAGGTGCACATTACGGTTATACTACGGTTTCAGTGGTTTGCACACTCATAAGACATTTTGTGCAAACCACAGATTTTGCATTTTCAGTGATTTGCACACTTGAGGACTATAGCGCAAGTTACAATCTCACATAAAGTCTTGGTTAACAGCTTTATTTTACAAGGAAGGTTTCAGGCACATAGTTCGAGTGCCAGAGTTTCTTGTCGAACTTTGTAGTGTTTGTGAAGGGTATATAATGCAGAAAATAACAGCACAACTGTTTTTCTTAATGACACCTGGCACACCACCCATAAAATAGCAAAAGTGGAAGAAGGTTTTTGAAAGGTATGTGGTACCCCATTAAGTTCAAAAAGGAAAACAGCATTGTTGTTGCATTGATTAGGTACTGAAGGCCAGGAAGTCTTTGATCATTTACCAGAGGTAACAGATGCAGATGCTGAAGATTTGAGTGAGTATGAAATGTGCATAAGAAAATTAGACAAGCACTATTTACCAAAAGTTAGTACTATCTGGAAAGATACCATTTTGGCAGACGGAATCAGAAAGAAGGGGAAACAATAGAAAATTATGTAACAGAGTTGAGGAAGTTAGCTTCATCTTGCAAATTTGCAGCTCTTGTAGAAGAGAGGATTATGGATCAATTTATGCTGGGATGTAATTTAAAGAAGGTTCATGAAGAATTATGGCAAAAGATGGTCCCAGTCTTGATGAAGTGCTTTTAGTAGCAAAGCAAACAGAACATTATATTAAGTGTGTGGGTGTAATAAAAAGTGATGGATCAAAAGATGCTGGCATATCAGTAAAAAGCAACATGGTAAAAAAACACAAGAGAACGTTTTCAGAAGGTAGAAAGAAAGAAAGAATTTTTAAGAAAATGTTTCAGGTGCGGGAAGACAGGTCATTTGGCCAATGACAAAATGTGCCCTGCTATTAAAGTAACATGCAATTTTGCAGTTATATGTCTTATGAAAAAGTTTAAAGGGAAAGATTCAGAAGTTGAAGATCACAAAGTGGGTGATGATTCAGATTTTGAGTATGGGCAAATACTCTTGCAAATTTGAGCAAAATAGTCCAGTTGATGACATATATGTTAACGAGGAAAAAACTAAAGTATTATTTGATTCAGGAGCAAAGATTACTATTGTTTAAAAGAAGTTTTTTGCTGAGAGACTTGAAAAGAAAGTTTCCCTACTGAAACCTGAAATAAGACCCTAGGCTTGTGGGGGACAACCCATTAAATTACACAGATATTTTGTAGGAATGATTGAATATAAACAACGCATGGTAAATGCAAAAGTTTATGTGTCAGAAAAAGGGGAAAGCATTCTTTGAGTTGAGTACATCAGAGAGAAATGGGGCTCATGCTTGATCCTTAAAATGAATTTCAAGATACAAAGTGTAATTAACTGTGAAGCTCCTGAGTGTAAATTTCTATATCATTGCACATCTCTCCCATTTACCATCCAGCCATACAGCGCGAGACCCATTGCAATTGAGCCGCCAGGCAGAGGGCTTCGAATGATGGGGCCCAAGGCCCCCTCCGCGTGTGGGAAGGTCAGAAGGATCCCAGTAGCAGTAAAAGAGGAAATGTGTTTAGAACTGGAATGGCTTAAGGACGAAGGAGTCATTGAGGAAGTGCAAGGGACAGAATGGTTTGCTCCTGTAGTAGCAGCTAGAAAAGAGAATGGAAATCTACATTTATGTGTAGATCTCAGAGAACTCAACAAAGGTGTGAATATAGATAAATACCCTTTACCAAATATTACAGACATGCTCCCATTACTGATGGGGCAAAAGTTTTCTCTACAATAGACCTCACATCAGCCTACCACCAGATTGCACTTGATGAGGAATCACGTGACCTTACAGCATTCATTACTCCATTTGGTACTTTCAGATATGCAAGATTACAATTTGGTCTGGTGTCTGCTGCATCGGTTTTTCAGAGAGCGTTAGAAATGATACTCAAAGGTGTGAAAGGAATAAGGATATATCAAGACGATATCTTAGAATTTGGAAAAGATGTGCCTCAGCATGATCAGAGGGTGAGACAGGTTTTAAGAAAACTTGAAAATTCTAATTTGACAGTGAAGCTAGATAAATGCAAATTCAGGAGAGAATCCATTGGTTATTAGGGGCACACCATTACTGGTGAAGGCATAATTCCCAAGGACGATCTAATTAACACCATACGTAATTTGAAAACTCCAGCCAAAAAAAGAAGAGTTAATGAGATTTCTAGGTATGGCAGAGTACTATAGTAAATTTGTCAAGGGTTTTGCAGAAATGTGCTCAGCAATGAGAAATTTACTCAAGAAAGGAAATTAATTTATTTGGGATTCTGTTTGTTAAGCGGAGTTCAAGGAGGTAAAACAAAAATTGAGTTTAGCACCCAAACTTATAGAATTTTGACCCAAAAAGGAAATCGGTTCTCACGACAGATGCAAGTCTTAAAGGACTGGGAGCAGTCTTACAACAAGGAGAACAAGGTTCAGAACAAACCATTTTGTTCCTCTCAAAAAGTCTCAAGGGTTCAGAAAACCAGCAGAGAGAGAAGCACTTGCAGTTTTTGGGGCAGTCAAAAAGTAAAACAATTTCTTATGAGGCAGCAAATTTGAAATCAGAACTTATCACAAACCTTTATGTGAAATTATTAAAAGAAAAGGCATAGATGCAGTGTCAAGTAGAATTACAAAGTGGGTGGTTGCTCTGCACGAGTATGATTTTGAAATAAAATATATTCCAAGTATAAACAACACTGTAGCTGACACTTATCTAGGTTAGTGTCTATATAGGAAGAGGCGCAAGGTAAAGATCTTGAATTTGATGATAAGGAGATTGAGCAAGAAATGGTCTGTGAAATTGGTGATGCCATTGTGTCAGAAGAGAAATGGTGGTCAGAACTGAAATCAGATAAAACCTTACAAGAAGTTCTACACTTATTGAAAACTGGATGGGGTGGCTGCAACAAAATAAGTGAAGAAAGCAAAACGTTCTGGGGAATCAAAGACGAGTTATCAGAAAGTCATGGGTTACTAATCAGAGGAACCAGATTTCTTCCTCCTCTTTCGATGAGAGAGGACTCATGTCAGTAGCTCATTGTGGACATCAAGGTATGTCTAGAACTAAGGAGCGGTTGATAATGACTTATTGGTGGCCAGGTATGGATCTACAGGTAGAAAGATTGATTCGAGAATGCATGCAGTGTGCTTTAAGTGAAAAGTCCACGAAACCCAGGGTACAGCCCATGGTGATTGGAGAACGTCCTGCTGAGCTTTGGGAAGAGGTTGCTTTGGACATACTTGGTCCAGTACGAAGTGATGGTTGTGAAACAGACATTATAGTTTTGATGGATGTGTATTCGAGATGGCCTGAGGTACACTTCACACAAGATATTGAAACTAAACATGTGGTGACATTTTTGAAAGAAATGTTTTGGAGGGAAGGTTTTCCGCAAATACTACTAACAGATAATGGAGTTCAATTAGTTTCCAAGGAAATGGAAACATTTTTAAGAGAATGTGGAATAAAACACAAAAAATGTGCACTTTCCCATCCATCAACAAATGGAATGGTAGAACGTTTCAACCGAGTCTTAAAGGAGACTATTCACATGGCCAAAGATAAAGGTTTGATCTGGAAGGATGAAGTCAGTAAGAGAGTATAAGCTTGTAGAATCACACCACACTCTGCCACTGGTAGACCTCCTTTTGAAATATTTCACGGTAGACGTCCGTGTACATTAATAAATCCTTGGTGGATCAATGATTTAAAGGAAAACTAACCTGCAGTAGATGAGGGTGAAGAGTGGAGATTGAGAGAAGGTAGGATAATACAAGAACTCAAACAACACTATGATAGTAGGAAGTCAGTGAAACAAACAAGAGTTGTTTTTTGTTGGTCATCTGGTTATGATAAGGACTCCAAGTGGTAAGGAAGGTGGTTACAAACTTTCCAGACCCATTAAGGTAATAAAGATCTTCAAAAATGCAGTGAAGACAGAAGATCATAAAATATGGAACCTAAATAGAGTAGTAATTTATAAAGGGATGATAGCTCAGGATAGCATGTCGGAAAATGTGTCAGGTGGTAAGAAAACTGAGAATAAGATGGAATCCAGGGGAAGATCTTGTAGAGCTGTTAAAGCTCCAAAGTATCTTGAAGATTACGTAAAATCTATGTGTTTCAATTTTCATCTGTGTATAAATTTTTTTTAAATAGGAAAATTAGTATTCTCATCACATAGCATTTGTAGTGTACATCTTAGCTTTTCTTTTATATGTTTAGTTATTAATGGGTTTTTAAAATTTCTGTTAGATAGTGTTTATATTTGTTATTTGATTAAAAGGGGGAGATGTGTGATATGTGCATACAAAGTGAGATTAAGCTGTCTGTGACAGCTGCAGCTGTCATCTCAAGGAATCTTGGTGGGTGATGATGCAATGGAATATGGGAGGCCAGTGGGGCAGTTGGCGGTTAGTGAGACAGAGCTGTTTGACTACTATTGTGTCTGGATGCGACCTTCTTGTTTGGAGAAAAAATACTTTGTCATCTACACTGCAAGTCCTGCAATCTTTCATGTGAAGCTTGTTAAAACAGGTTTGCTAGGTTTCTCTAGATGCTTGCTGAACTAGGGTCCAAAACCCACAGCTAGGCACATTGCGAAAAAAGGGTCTGTTTTTCCTGGAAAAATATGATGTGCCCACATTGCATTTTGACCCGTTTCCCTGCTGCGGGCACTAGGCCTACCCACACAGGTGAGGTACCATTTTTATCGGGAAACTTGGAGGAATGCTGGGTGGGTGGAAGTTTATAGCTCCTCACAGATTCCAGAATTTTCCATCACAGAAATGTGAGGAAAATGTTTTTTTTTTTACAAAGTTTGAGGTTTGCAAGGGATACTGGGTATAAGAACCTGGTGAGAGCCACACAAGTCACCCAATCATGGATTCCTCTGCGTGTCTAAATTTATAAAATGTATAGGTTTGCTAGGTTTCCCTAGGTGCTGGCTGAGCTAGGGTTCAAAATCCACAGCTAGGCACACTGCGAAAAAAGGGTCAGTTTTCACTCAAAAAAAGTGATGTGCCCATGTTGCGTTTTGGGCAGTTTCCTGACGTGGGTACTAGGCATACCCACACAAGTGAGGTACCATTTGTATTGGGATACTTCAGGAAATGCTGGGTAGGTGGAAGCTTGTAGCTCCCCACAGATTCCAGAACTTTCCATCACAGAAATTTGAGGAAAATGTGTAGTTTGCAAGGGCTTCTGGGTAACAGAACCTGGAGAGAGCCACACAAGTCACCCAGTCCTGGATTCCCCTAGATGCCTTACTTAAAATTTTTTACAGGTTTTCTTAGATTTCCCTTGATGCAGGCTGAGCTAGGATCCAAAATCCACAGCTAGACACATTGCGAAAAAATGGTTAGTTTTCACTGGAAAAATGTGATGTGCCCATGTTGCCTTTAGGGCCATTTCTTGTTGTGGGCAGTAGACCTACCCACACAAGTGAGGTACCGTGTTTATCGAGAGACATGGGGGATGGCTGGGTGGGTGGGTTTGTGGCAGAACATACATTCCAGACCATGCAAAATGGATAAAGCCATTCTACGACTTAATATATCCAGACTTCTCAAGTACACACTGAATGCAGGAATATACAAAAAATGTACATTACATTCATGCCAACATGATAGCTTCCAAACACTTACACACACATGTAAACACTGCAAACATGGCAATCCGTGACATTATGGTACATTAGGGTGTACATATGTCACTCTCAATGAAGGCGACACAGTACCAATAGCCTATGAATCGCATTTATATACCAATGCTGAAATGTGATTTGCACCCACTGAAAAAATACTGACAGCAGTACAGACTGCTATAGTGAGAGAGCGAGCCCTGGCTCAAGCGAAACGCATTATTGTTGTGAACCCGGTACTGACCCTCGAGGTGCTCACCAGAGCAAGCGTTCCAAACGCTAAATATCTATATCCATGATGAATCAAATGGCTACTCACTCACTGCAACAGATGTAGATTACATATTTGATTCTCTACTACAAACAAAAGCATTCCTGCAGTACGAACAAGAACATCCTCTGCCTAATGAAATCATGCCTCTAGATCACTATGACTACATCATTTACACTGAGAGCTCTACTCAGTAGGGACAAAACACCAATACTCAGTTGTAAAAGGGATTATGCATGATAGGGAATTCTATCCTGAGAAAACCTACATGCAGTCACTAGGTCATTGCACAACGCTGCTGCAAGAATTAAAGTGTCGGGTACTGGCGCTACAGAATACGGATGCTGGATTCCCCACACTTATAGTGTGTGATTTGTATTATTGTGTGCAGTCATATAATCAGTTCCTACATTATTGGAGCCAGTATGGATTAAGAGCTTCAAAAGGCTGCACAGAAAAGCACAATCTGCTTTGGGAACAGGTGACAAAGCTGAAAGAATGCTTAAGAATACTTCCCATGGGCTCATGTTATTCACACACTGAGCCATCAACGTGTTGGTGTTCACGTTGCAGGGAACTCAATGGCTAATGAAGCTGCAAAAGACACAGTTTGTACTGCCACGGTTGCTGCAATCAATCGTTCTAGTACAAGGAGAGACAGCGGCATCATGGTGGCTGTCAATTCTGCTCACAATGACACACATTTGCCAAAAGTCTTTCCACTAAAGTACTCCTACAAGCTAGATGCACAAAATATACCTTATGCTCAGATTCCAGGAGTGGGAGATAGAGTAGTATCAAACAGTGATCGCAGACTGGGGTCAATTCTAGCTGTACGTGAGGGTCTGGCTTCTGCACATGCAGGGGTGGCAGTTGCAATTTCACTATTCCAGCAAAGCTATTGGTGGCCAGATCTTTACAAACATACCAAGGACTTTGTCCTCAGATGTAACATCTGCCTACAGATGAAGGTTTCCACCATGGCACATCCACCTCAGATGCCTCTGCTGATCACAAACAAGCAATTGGCTTGTGTTTATTTGGACCATTGTGGCCCCCTATCATCAGACGGGGCTTACAAGTATATCTTGATGGCAGTGGATTCCAGCTCTTGATTCCTTTGGGTCTGGCCCCAGCAAACAGCTGATGTCCAAACTGTTATAAAGGATCTGCGTGTGTTCATCGGGACATACACAGTTGGCACATTACATTCTGACCAGGGTCCAGTGTTTAGCTATCGGGCTTACAAAGGGCCCATGGGAAGTTTGGGTGTAACCCTGCGTTCCTCGTCTCCATACCATCCTGAGGGAAACGCCGCTGTGGAGAGGAAAAACCATGACTTAAAGCAGTCTTTAACAGCAAGGGTCCTAGGTTCTGGTCGCATTTGGGTCTATCACATATATGGGGGTCCAGAGGGCTTTAAATTACATGCCATGAAAGTCCCTGGGGAGTCTGACTCCCTATGAGGTCTTGTTTAGGGTTAAGACGTGAGACCCAGACCTCAACAATGCCAGCACAGTGGCGGCAGAAACACCATTTGACAACAATGAACATTTGGCTGTTTTATAGGAACTGAACCACTTCCAGGATAAACAAAGCAATGTCCAAGTACAACGCACCCCCACTGGAAAAGGGAATGTAGTTTGGGCATGGCCCAGCTGTATCCCGAAAGTCAGGGATCTGGTCAGAGGAAAGACTGTGGAAAAAAATCAGTTTGGGCCATCTTATACAGTGCCTGTGCCTGTCCTGGCTGTTGAAGGTACACAAACTGTACTTCTTCCTCCCCTTGGTGGATGTCGAGACAAACGGTTTGTCTCCATTGATCTGATCAAACAACACTATGTGGCCGATTCTCAACAGTAAGTTGCGTGGGCTCCTATGTAGCTACCGGTCTTCTCTAGCTACCATTCAGGAGGTTCAGATGGAAGTTTTAATTGCGAATGAAGCCTGCCCTCTTCAACAAGAGACAACACTAAACAACAACAAAGTATGTCTTCTGCCTGTTGCAAAAACTACGACAACTGTACAGTCAACAAGTTTAGAAACACAGATTTCAATTTGGAATCCTGAAAGAAGAAGGTCTATGTCAATGTACCACAGATCAAGTTTTCATCAAGTTCAACACGACCTGCTGAGCTGCCAAAGATAGACCAGATAGCTTCTAATAACTTCATCAACTTTGGTGACTTCTTCTCCGACACATTGGAGCAACCTCCACCACCCCTGCTTTTTGTACTGAAGATGCATGTCTTCCATCTTGGCTGAAAAGAACATATTTTGTTTCTCCATGGTTACAACTATGGATTACCAATTGGATTGGTTTTGTGACTGTGTTTTTTCTGCTTCTGAATGGACATTTTATCCCAGAACATTCTGCAGTACAGACAGTAAACTTCGTTCTGAAACCACACGCATCATCACACCATGAAAAGAGAGACTTGTCCCTAGTGAACTTTTCAGCTGCTCCAGTTCTGGATGGGATTGTATGGGATAAGGTATCATTTGATGTGTATGGTCCCACTGAACTTTTACAAATTTCATACATGTT
Source organism: Calotriton arnoldi (assembly GCA_963921515.1). NCBI lineage: Eukaryota > Metazoa > Chordata > Amphibia > Caudata > Salamandridae > Calotriton > Calotriton arnoldi. The sequence goes on from CAWUFW010007703.1 coordinate 624,283, forward strand.
TAAAATTTCTTCAAATGAAATTATCACCCCTAGTACTGTGTCTGATGATTGGGACATGGATGCAGTATATGAAATGCTAGAAGATCTAGAACATTCAACTGTGTTTTGTTTTCAACATTACGGACGCCATTTTCTACACAAAGCTAGTATTCCTCATGAAGTTTTCAACTTTACACAATGGGAACATTGCCCTACACCACAAAGGGGTAGTTCAAAAGCGTTTGTACAGAAGTTTGATTATTCTTCTGAGGATGACATCTCTGACCCGGCCTCATTCTATTTTAGGCTTGTACCGTCACCTGCGAAGAAAAATATGTTAACTGACACTAAGCTGATTTACTCTGCTTTTTTCCTTTCCCAGCTATCTGTACAAGGTTTTGACTTTTGGAGGGACACAGTAGATGTAAAATCTATCTGGGGGACTAAATATTGGCAGATTCAGGGCACTGGGGCTTTATTTAGGGCCTATTCAATACCACAACAAATGATTTTCCTGGAAAAAATGTGTAACAGACAACGTGTCTTGGCCTTGCTAAGATAAAATATTTAAACACACCACAGGTTTCCCGCTCTTACACGATTTGAGAACATGCAGCAGTTAACACCACACACTGAGGATATCATAGAGAGTATGCTAAATAAGAGTAAGCATAACTCAGCAGACCCCAATTCGAAGGGATGGTTAGTTTGGCCGTTAGACACAAACAAATGTCAGACTCGATTCTGGGGTAACAGCAAGGGATTTACAGCAAATAGGTCCGACATGTGATATGTGCAGACTGAATATTCGGGGGTGGTAACAACTTACAGTGTTGGGAAGTTGAGCCTTGATTGGCTAAAGACTTTGGCACTGTCTAAGGAACAACAGCACTTGTTCGTTTGATCTGATGACCTGGAACTATGGGACTTTTTAATGCGTCCTTGAAAACCACATCATAAACACTTTCTTTATGCCGTCTATAATGAGATATGGAAAATATCTCAACAGGCGACTGCTGAAATAATGCACAAGATTGATAAGGCCAAATTAGAGCAGGCTCTTGTAGTAGAGGACAACGGTATGACTACCTTATCCTCCAGTATATATTTCATGGGTAACATTGTATCATACACAATTGACTTCCTACAGCAAGACATGTCTACATTACAACACAGACAGTCCCAACTTAGGTCTATCCTATTGTTGAGCTGGACATTACAGACACTACGTTCTGGCCAAGTACAGTGGTGACAGATTAACATCACAAATCTGTTTTCACCTTACCGCCTTTCAGAAAAGCAGATAGCTGTTGCATGAAAGGATGCAAAATACACTATGTTACATATTGAAAGACTGTAGACATTACCTTTTAGAGTTGCCGAGATAACATCCTGGGATTGGATAATCCATGGGTACATTAAACTATCAATTTTGGCTTTCCACTTTCAGCACTGTCTACAACACCATCTAGTGGGCAGATATGAAGTCTTAGGTGAAGGGCTTTTACATGAACATTGGGAGCTTCCTTTCACATTACGGTGTCAGAATAAGGAAACTGAAGTTTTTCTCAGTGGTTCCGACTGTGAGAATACCTTGATGGCTCCCTAGTCTGCAAAGATGTTTCATTTCACGGAGCATGTAATGCATCCGTGGTAAACTTGTTTCACTGCTTGAAAGGCTCTCCGGCAGCCGTGATACGTCTGACTTTTCAGATTACTCTCAAATGGAAGTTACCTGATGTTGACTAGTCAAGGTTGCTGTGGGATGAAACCAGTGTTACCTGTGTGGTGACCGTGCCTTCCATTGTTACTTGTTGTACATAAGTCCTGTTTCCGCCTGTCCGTACAATCAGGGAGGATACACTATGGCCTTCAATTAATCTTACTAAGGTGTGTTTTGATGCCCTGGGCAAACTGAAACCCTTATTAAAGAGATGTGGCCTTAAATTCGGCCAAGGAGACGTTTGATCTTCAGGTGGTGTGTTCCTCTTCAGAGATGCAGGTGCTACTTTGCAACAACTTCCCATAACATTTTGGGGCAACTGGTACATTACATTTTTAACAAGTCTACTATAACTGGAATAGCAGGGTTTTTCAGAAGCATAGGCTACGGGTTGGTTAGCAACTTCCAGATGATGTTTGGAGCTATTCCATCTTTTATCCACTCCGTCCTCAGAAGCATCTTTGGAGGTCTTCTGCTGGCCCTGTGTTTTTAATATTTTTGCTCCGCAATGGATGTCCCAGTTTGAGATCCAATAGAGATGGTAGTACCTCACGTCCTGTTGTGCGATGAATGCATGGTGCATTGTTTTGGTGCACCTTTGCTTGGTTCCTCTCATTCCGGCCTGTATGACTTTATTGCGTGCAGCCCGTGTTCCGCTGTCTCCTGTTCACTTACGAGTGTGCCCTGGACCTGTGCTTGGGGTGGCAATTGGTTGAACCTTCAGACATATACTTACTTCTGGACCCATTGACGGCCACTTGCCTAGCTGTCCCTTGAGTATTCCATTGCTCCGGGCCGCGTTCTACAAGCATGCCTGGGTTGCCTCTGTGCCTGGTGGTTTGGATCTTCACTCGGTCTCAAAGGAACACCAACTGGCTGTTTTCACTCCAGCAGCGGCTGCTGTGGGGGATAGATGTGAATATTCTTACTCTATTAACTTGCTCCGAGGAGGGCCTGTGGGATCATCATCTGCGGATGCTGGGAACAGAAATGCTTTGTCTACCACTCGGAACACATAAATATCTGGCTCTTCCGTGTGGTGGGAACTTTTTATTTGGACTGGTTTCAACTTCAAAATTTCTTTTAAATAGCTTTTATATTTTTAAGACATTTTGGCTTTCTTTATGCTTTGGGTTTCCAAATAGCATGAGTACCTGTTTTTAAGTACTTTTTTCATTATTTTAATGTATCATTTTTAGCAATTTCCTTTACATATGCTGTTGCATTTTTAGTAATAGGATTTTTAGCTTTAGATAGTTCTCGGTCGACTTATGTTCCAGGAGTGGGTGTCATGTGTCCCAGTTAGGCCTAGTAGGAAAAGTTGCCCTTTTTACATGTACACGGACCTTTCCTAACGTTGTCTTCACTTTCCACATTAACTTTTGAAGCACATTTGCATTTGGAGACACCAACATTGCTTACATGAATCAACTTCGCAAGAACACTATCATATTACCTTGGCATTGTGTGCAAGGCCTACACATACGTTTTGCAAATGTGTTTGTTATTTACATCCATATGGTGACACAGCTATCTGTAGAATACAAACAATGGCAGCTTGATCACAATATCGGCCCATGGCAAGGATGCCTTTTTCTATATATAAACATCTGTTGTGAGGGGTGTCTAGTTCATGACCAAGATGGGGTCCTACATTCATACCCACCAGTAAGGGGTTCTTGGCAAAAGATACACATACACCCTAGCCATGTAGGTTAGGGTCTTGCATAGTAGGAGTACAGCAGATTGTTATATCATTTCATATTCTTGCATATATACATTGTCTCAGCGCAAATTTCTGTTTCCTATACTGACGCTTATTTTAACTTTCATCTGCTTCTGTCTATTGATCATTGCAGCACATTTTCTATACAACAATCACTTTGGATCATAACTTGGAAAACATCCCTTTGTGTATTCTTTGTATATTTCTCTGAGCAAACGGGAGCATGAGGGTATGAGCAAAAGGTCCGTCACCATGGTTCCTGAGGGAATAGGGTTGTCATGTTCAGTGGTTGCCAGAACTGTTCACTCCCTGTCTGGGTCTAGGGGGGGCTTATAGTGGCACCGTGAGCTAGCTGGTCCAAGGGACAACATCTCCTGCGGGGGTACATGGAATAAGTCTGGCACTATCACAAAGTCAATATTGTCCACAAATGCACAGTTCCTACTGATTAGTGGAAACTACACAACAATGTAACATTTGTTTTTTTGAGTGAATTTCTAAGGTTTTTTTAATTCTACTGCCTAACTGTAATGTCTCTATAATCTATGTTTATTTGTGAATTTCTACGTTTTTTAACATTATTTTTTACCTATAATGTTCCTGTACTTTTCATTTTTCAATTTATTTCTAAAGTTTTATTTTTATTTTACTTCCTAACTTTAATCGGTAACCTTTCAGAGTGAGTGTGTGAGTTCTTGTATAGGTTGGTGAATGGGCAAGTGAGTGCCTGAGTGGATCTGTGAGTGGGTGTGTGGTTGACAGTATGGGTCTGTGAGTGAGTGTGTGAGTGGTTTTGTGGATGTGTGAGTGATTGTATGTGTGAGTGAGTGGCTGTGTGAGTGTTTGTATGGGAGAGTGAGTGGCTGTGTCAGTGGCTGTATGGGTGAGTGAGTAGCTGTGTAAGTGACTGTATAGATCTGTGAGTGTATGTGAGACTGGCTGAATGGATGTGTGAGGGGGTGTTTGAGTGTCTGTGTAGGTGTGTTAGTAGCTGTGTGAGTGACTGGACCAGAACAGAACTTTACCTGCCACTTTATCCATCAAAGGTCCATAGTTTTGCATAAAATGTCTACTCAACTGGAGTACATTGTATTGACTAATTTGTATGTGCTACCTTGTGTGGCAAATGTGTAGTGCATAATCAACAGTACAGCTACATAATGAACCACGAGGAAATGTTTCCAGTGACCTTGTGTGCATGTAATTTTGGAAATGTGATTATTCCTTGAGGTCTTGGTCCATAAATCTCTGATAACATGAATCCTTGCTAGAGAAGAGGATGAGACTACAAAGAGGGAAATCTGCACCAAACAAGGATACCTCCTCTCAGTTTATGAAGTAAGTGCTTTTTTGTTTGGTGGAGATGTACGTGTATTCCTCTGCATCAAGAATGTATCACCAAAACTGGTGGTAGGTGTACTCAGGGTGTTTTGATAAGGTGTCCATCAATGTGGGAAAAGGCGGGAAGACCTAAACATACTACTAAGGAATACAAGCAGGACCAAATGGGCAGAGCTTGCAGAAGATGTTGTGCATTTGCATATTCATGGTAATTAAAAGAGAAAAACATGGACTCTGCTCTCACCAAGACACTACAAGAAATAAACCACTTGTCACAGACACTACAGATCAGATTCTGTTCCAAAAGATCAATGATTCATTCACATTAATTACCAATTTTTTTATGTGGAGTATGAGAGGAAACACACTTGTTTTGCCTTTGCTAAGCCCAAGAAGTTACAATCAATTATGCTTTACAGAAGTGGAGATTCAACTGGGGCACCAACTATGTTTACATTTGTAAGTACTTCCCATAGAGGTTTAATTTGTGTGAAAGGCACATCCGGGCCATAATAAAGCCTTATTTTTTCCAAGAAGAGTCCATACTTTCCCCGTAAATGTCTACCCAACTGGAGTACTTTCTACTACTTAATTAGTAAGTGCTATCTCGTTGGGTAAATGTCTAGTCCATATTCTACACTACAGGTGCATAAAGTACCATGAGTTAATGTCTGCAGTGACCGTGTGTGCATATCATTTTGGCACTGTGATTGTTCCTTCAGTATAATTTTTAAGTATATTCTTTATTTGCAGAAACAGATGTGCCCAGTGTTTTTTTTTTTTTTAAATTCACAAATCTTTTGTGAAAATTTGCAATACGTTCTTTCCAGTACCACAAACATTCACAAAATCAGACTGACTGTTTTATAGAAAATTCTAAAAACATATACACACATTAGGAAATTATTGTTTGAGGTCAGTGTTTTACTAAAATGACATAAAAACTTACATTTTCATAAGTAAGTTTATATTACAAGACTGTTTTATTACATTTTCCGAATTTGCAATGACGTTCAAGAATCCCATGTGAATACGGAATAAAGAGAATTCATTGGATAAAAGACTATTCATGCTTCTAGAAAGGAAGTCCCCACCCAGTTTTCATTTCTTTTCTATCACATTGCAGAAGTTGGAGGCTATCTTTTGTGCAGCTCCAGTTTTGGTAATAAAATTACTGTTTATGGCTTTTTTTTATTTAAGATGGCATCTGGGAGAAATGAAGACCAGCAGCTGGAGTACAGAGATGCCAGTTCTTCAGAGGAGGAATGGCCTGACAAAAACAATCTATTGCCTGTGATTTTTTTACTATCCTCTCAGGTGAAAAAAAGGTAGTAGCAAAGTATGTCAAGTGCAACTTCTGTGACAAGATGCTCTCCCGACGTACATCAAAAAAATATTCTTGTGGGATCACAAGTATGCTCAAACCCCTGTAGACCATGCATTCTAAGCATTTGATAAGGACAGAGAGAGAGCATTCTGCAGCTGGTCCTTCCACATCATCGGTGATGCCAATTGCTCCTGGAGACACCGTTCTACCTACGGTCCAGCAATACCTACCTCAAAGAACTCCAGAAATGGAAAAGGTTTGAACATTTTTACTGACTGCAGGAAAGTTTTAACTGTTGGAGAACAGTCTGTTGCTGCTCTTTTAGAGGCAGCAAGAAACCATAAGTGTTAATTTTTATATATTTTTTATTTTACAATGAGACTTGTATCTCTAGTTTTGTTTTTTTGTCGTGAAAGTTGATTTTTCCTGTTGCCATTTTAAGTGAGAAAAAGTACAAAAAAAACAAAATGTTAGAAAACACAAACAAATAAAAAAGGTTCAGAAACGGAAAAAATAAAGGTTCTTTTTAGAGCCACCTTTCTTGGTTTAAAGAAAGAAAATTGTATAATTGTGGATGTATAATTGAGTGTATGAGGGAGAGAGTTCCTGTGTAAGTGGCTGAGTGGATGACTTAGTTGTTATGTGGGTGTGTAAGTGGGTGTGTGAGTGCCCATATGGGTGAGTGAGTGGGTGTATGAGTACCTCTATGGGAGACTAAGTGTGTGTGTTAGTAGCTGTATGGGTGAGTGAGTAGATGTGTCACTGACTGTGTGAGTGAGTGAGTGGCTGTGAGAGTGTGTGTATGGATGAGTAAGTGCCTGTGCGAGTGACTGTATGGGTAAGTGAGTGTGTGTGTGAGTAGCTGAATGAGTGGGTGTCTGAGTGACCATATGGGCGAGTGAGAGTGTTTGTTAGTAGCCGTACAGGTGAGTGACTGGATGTGTCAGTGACTGTATGAGTGGGTGTGTGAGTGACTGTATGAGTTTGTGAGTGTGTGTGATAATGGGTATGGATGAGTGACTGCATGTGTGAGTAGCTGTATATGTGAGAGAGTGGCTGTCTGATTGCCTCTATGGGTGAGTGAGTGTTAGTGCTATTAGCTATTTAGGTGAGTGACTGGATGTGTCAGTGACTGTATGGGTTAGTGAGTGACTGTATGGGTGAGTGAGAGTGTGTGATAGTAGCTGTATAAGTGAGTGAGTGGATGTGTCTGATTGTATGGGTGAGTGAGTGAGTGTGTGAGTGACTCTATGGGTGAGTGAGTGCATATGTGAGTGGCTGTATGAGTGAGTGACTATGTGTGCAAGCAGCTGTATGGGTGAGGGACTGCATGTGTAAGTAGTTTATTTCTGAGTGAGTGTGTGTTTGAGGAGCTTTATGAGTGAGTGAGTGGGTGTCTGAGTGGTTGTATGGGTGAGTTACTGGGTGTATGAGTAGCTGAATAGGTGAGTGACTGGATGTGCCAGTCACTGTATGGGTGAGTGAGTTGGTGTGTGACTGTATGGGTGAGTGAATGGGTATAAGAGTGACTGCGTGAGTGAGTACATATGTGAGTAGCTCTCTGGCTGAGTGGTTGTATGGGTGAGTTACTGGGTGTGTGAGTAGATGTATAGGTGGGTGACTGAATGTGTCAGTGACTGTATGGGTGAGTGAGTGGTGTGGCTGTATGTGTGAGTAACTGTGTGTGAGTAGCTGTATGGGCAAGTGAGTGGATATCTGAGTGGCTGTATGGGTGATTGAGCATGTGTGTTAGTAGCTGTATAGGTGAGTGACTGAATGTGTCAGTGACTGTATGGGTGAATGAATGGATATGTGATTGACTGTAGGGGTAAGTGAGTGTGTATGTGAGTGGCTGTGTCAGTGACTGACTGTGTGTGCGAACAGCTGTATGGGTGAGTGAGTGTGTATATGGGTGACTGTATGGGTGAATGTGCATGTGTGTGAGTAGCTATATGAGTGAATGAGTGAGTAGGTATCTGAATGGTTATATGTGTGAGTTTGTGGGTGTGTGAGTAGTTGTATAGGTGAGTTACTGGATATGTCACTCACTGTATGGGTGAGTGAGTGACTGTATGGATGAGTGAGGGAGTGTGTGAGTGATGGTATGCATGAGTGAGACTTTGTGTTAGTAGACGTATGGGTGAGTTAGTGGATGTGTCAGTGACTGTATGGGTGAGGGATTATGTAAGTGGCTGTATGAGTAAGTGAGTGAGTATGTGAGTACCTGTATGGGTGAGTGAGTGGCTGTATGGGTGAGTGAGTGTGTATGTGTGAATGGCTATGTGGCTGAGTTAGTGGTTGTATGAGTGGCTGAGTGAGTGGTTCTGTGAGTGGCTGTATGCATGAGAGAGTGACTGTGTCAGTGACTGCATAGTTAGGTGAGTGGGTTTGTTATTGACTGCATGGGTGAATAAGTGGTTGTACATTACTCCAATAGATGGTGCCATTCATCTGTTTAAAAAGAAACAAAATAAATATAACTTACTATTAGATTTCACAAAATTACACAATAAACTTTCAAATTTTGCAATGCATAAGTTCATATTATAAACAAAACATTAGACATTTCTTATGCTGTAATAATGTCCTATATAACATTAAAGCATTTCATTTTCCCTTTTTTACTTTCATACTTGTACACCATAAATGATGTACCTTATAAAGAAGCATCCTTGAACAGTGGTAAAAAAAATCATATAAATTGTAGGAAAAAAACAGAACCACACAGTATGTCACTACAAATAAGCGACTCTGCATTGAACTCACTACAATTATTTAATCAATTCTTTTATCTATAGTTATTGAGCTCATTTAAACAAACATATCTTAAAAAGAACTCCTTTATAATTAAAAGTGGTACAATACTACTAATAGATATTAAGGGCACTGGAATTATGTAGACCCTTAGAAGGACATCACCCCTGTTAGGCCGAGTGATGTCATAAGCACTGAAATTCCATGTAGAAAAATACCATATACCACTTTTTTAGCAGTAATCCTCCTTGGAACTTTGCTTGTAGAAATAAAAGATAAGAATTCGGTAGCTTGAAAGGCAGTTTTTGTTTGAATTTAAGGTTGCTGTAATTACATTCTGTCCATCCAGTTTCACTTGTTAAATAGACGGTATAGTGTCCAGATGTTACACAGTGGGCCTGATTCACAAAGGTAAACTTAGACCAAAAGTCTAAATTTAGACCTGAAGTCTAAGTTTAGAACTAAAGTCTAACTTTACTACTGCTAAAGTTAGACTTTTGGTCTATGTTAGACTTCTGGTCTAAACTTAGACCAAAAGTCTAACTTTAGTAGTAGTAAATTTAGACTTTTGGTCTAAGTTAGACTTTTGGTCTAAACTTAGACTAAAAGTCTAACTTTACTAATAGCAAAGTGCGCTTGCCTCATGAATATTAATTTAGTAGTAGTAAATTTTGACTTTTGGTCTAAGTTAGACTTTTGGTCTAAACTTAGACTAAAGGTCTAAATTTACTAGTAGCAAAGTGCGCTTGCTTCATGAATATTAATGAGGCATGCAATTTGTGACCCCATTAGGAATCGCAAAAGTGAATGGTCGTATATCTGGCCCTTATTCTTCTAAAACTACAAGGATGACCATTATAAACTCCTGTGTATCTTGTTCAGTGTCCTGGGTAACTGATCCACTATATATATCTACTAGATCTCGAATGCCTGAAGCACAATGCATTACTGTCCTATCACTATACAAACGTTGCAGCAAACCACACAGTGCTGAACATAATCTCTTCTGTGGTTTCTTTTCAATTGCATCTACATTGGTAAATGAAAGAGTACATTGAGAACAACATTTGCATAGCAGTTTACATCAGAAGGGTTTTACATCTGGTAACCTAGAATATCTCCCTCTTTCTCCACTTTTTCCTTCTTAACAGATTCCTTGTTCTCCTTCTTTTTCTTCTTTTGAGCAACAGTCGTATAATCCTTTGTAAACTTACACTTTGGACACATTATCCGTTTTTCATCAATGGGATACTGTCCTAAAGGAGAAGCATATACACTTCTTAACCAATTGTACTTTTTGACACAACTTGCATCAGCACTTAATTTGGTGTCATCAAATTCAACCAAAAACAAACCGGACAATGTTGTAACTCATGATAATGCTACATACGACATACCATCATTAAATGCAGTACTCTTAATAATAATAAAAGGTGTGTCTACACTTAAACCTTGAGATTAATGGATAGTGACAGTGTATGCTAGAGAAACCGGAAACTGCTGCTGACAAACATACAAGTATATTACAAGCTAAAAATGTACAGTACACCTACCAATCTGCTTTGGCCATCCATCTGATCAAATTTTATTGCTACGTATTCAACCTCTTTCCAATTTGGAAAGTTAATTAAATCAATCACTTTACCCATAGCACCATTAACCAATCCTTCCTCAGCATTTAAATTTCGATGCAAAATTACTCTACAGTTCTTGCATACACTTAAATATTTCTCTAAAACCGCTGTTCTGGATAGAGATTTTTCAAATGAATCCAGATTTGCTTGTAGTTTTTAATTTAGGAGTACGGTCACACCCTGGTGTTCCATTTTGTCTATTGCTGTAATTTGCAAAATGTCTACTTTCTCCAATGTTAGTTATTCTTTATGAAAACAGGAGCACTCTTGAAATATAGGAATTAGGCAGACAATTGATTTTTCTGCTGGAGTGAAACTAGGAAACAGTTTCTTAATAAGTTGACTTTTTAATTGACGTATTCACTCTTTGTTTAGAACTGCTACTCCAATGTCCTTGAGAATGTTTGTGTATTCAACGTCAGAAGCTTGGTACATATTCCTAAGTAGTTCTTTGTATTGGAAGTTTAACCAAATGTTTACGTTTCTAATGCTTCCCAGTGAATTTTGAGGTTTATCATGGAAAAGTGTCTTGAACACAGGCTGTCCTTTCACTGGGGTAAGTTGTGTCATATGGCCCAACACAATTAAGTGCTTTCCTCCAAGCAACATGTCATAGTCTGTCTTTAGAGTCTGTTGCATTCTCAAGTGTAGGAATTCAAGCATTAAGTTTGAGGCCAGGCTCACTTCATCAATGATTACAAGTTTCAAATTCTTCTGTACTCATGAGACATCATGACAAGTTTCACTGGATAAATGTTGGTACTCCAGTTTGTTGCCATGTTCAACAGGCAGCATAAGAGGTTGATGTTAAGTAATTCCTTTAATGTTGTTTGTGGCTAATCCAGTGGGTTCAGTTATCATGCATGAAAAATTTGAGCTATATTCCTCTGTAAGTAAGTGGTAAAAATGTCAATTAAAAATGTTCTCCCAGTGCCAGCTTGACCACTGATGTATAATTGGATTGGCTTAAATGATTTCTGCTCGTCCTTCAGTTGTCCAACCAACTGTCCAACCAACTGATCCAAATCAACACTTTCTTGTCTTGCTTGTTGCATTGCAGCTTCCACCTCACTCATGGCTATGGCAGCTTATTTTTGATAATTGGCTGTCAAAAATGATCTTGACATAGAGGTCCTGAACTTTGGCTCCTTTGTGGACTGTCCTTAGCTATCTCAGAAGCAATTGTTTTCTCCTGTTCAATCTCATAATTTAACATTTTCATGTAGTTGGGAAAGACTGAATGCTGTCCAATTAACTTTGAACAGAACAGTTGCAGAAATGCCATATAGAAAAACTCTCTTTTATCAGGAGTTTGGCAACTAAGTTTTCTGTAGTTTATTAAACTTTTGTATGTCGAATCAAACAACTGTTGTAACCAACTACTGTATATATCCCTTCATCTACTTTTTCTGTTACATTGTTTCTGTATCTATAGTATTGAAGTATCTCGTAAAGACACAAGATTTCAAGGTGTGGACTGCTTCTTGGATAGTAAGTATCCAACATGTTTGTTTTTACAATATCTGTAGTTTCTGGGTCAAACTCTGCTTGGTAATGAATTTCTTGGAAAGACTTCAAGACTCAGTTTCATGTGCTTGCAACGTCTAGACTTACCCAAACAATTCCCATTGACTTTGGGTACAAACTGGCTGAGATCAACCGGTCACATCATTCATAGAAGCCTATCTTCCTATCTGAAAGCATGTTCAAGCTTAAGCTGTACAATTTCTTGGTTAGAGAGTTTTCTGCTGAAATCTCCTCCGTACAACTCCTTCATACCTGTCTTCTCTAAATTTTTAATATACTAAGTGACATACCGGGCAACAGCGTTGGAGTTGTCTGCAACAAACTGTATATTCATATTTGCATTTCATATTTAGAGAATCACAGGATTACAGTCATTAACATACTTGGAGGCCTCTGTTCTTCTGAGGATGATTTTGGGTTTTAGTGAATTTTGTGCCACTGTATGTCTGACTGCAGATAAAGCGGTTCATTCTTCCATTGGAAATGAAAAGTCTTTGAAATCCAGAACAGCACCTTGTGTAAACTTTTCCTTTGTACCTGTATTTTCAATGACAGGATTCTGCAAATCTATGTATTTGAAAGAGCAGAACTTATTTTCTCAGTCCTTTTTCATCATTGTCTTTTGGGATGGCGCATGTCACATACTGTTATATGAAAGAGAGTACAGAGTCATCACCGTATGTTAAAAATTTCAGTGCATCTTTTATCCATAACAGTATGCATGTGAATATGAGGAGCAGCTCTTGCTTGTTAGTTCAGTTTCTTCACCAAGTAGATGATTTGTTTTGTTGCAGGTAAAAGAAAGCATGGCTTGTAACCTTTGGTTAAAATATCTAAACACATTAGCAGGATCCATAGAGCAACGTTCTCCTGCTGTCTTCATATTGATATCCTCAATGTTTGAGTTTGCTTCCCTCAAAAACTCAGGTAAGTAATCCCACAAGTACTCCATACAGTTGAATGTCACAAACCTAGTAGGTGCACCAAAGTATCACAACATACATTTCCTTTCTCTATGATGACCATACCAATGCTTATTAGTCACATGCTGGCACTCCATCAAACTAATCAAATTGTATTCCAGCTTCTCATCCTTCCCATGAACTTTGTCAATTCATTCCTTTGCAGAGAGATTTTGTAGATTAACTCCTGTCTTCAGTATGTGGTTTACAGCATATGATAGTCCAGATAAGTCACCTCTCAAATAATAGATGGAATATGTCAGGCGAAGTCTAGGGTCCCCTGAATATAATCGGGTTGACCTGTACTCAGCTGCTGGTATTTGAATAGGACGGTCATCATACAAGTAACCCTGGGCGAAGTGCTACGCTACGCTCGCGTAGTTTGCGAAGTTGGCGCTACTTCGCACAACGCGAATTGCACGTAGCACAGTGCAAACACGCGTAGCGTAGCGTAGCGTAGTGCCGCGGTCATTTTTTGCTTGCTCGCGGTCCTCAACGTCAAGTTGGCGACCGCGAGCAAGCAAAATGACATCCCGGCGAGACTTTTTCCTCGTTCGCGATCAGCAACATCAAGTTGCCGATCGCGAGCGTGGAAAATAAACCTCCCGGCGAGATTCTCAACGCGGGGAGGTCAGGTTTCTCATTGCGAGTGGTCGCGTATGCTCGCGACCGCTCGCGATGAGAAACTACCAGTCCGCGTTGAGAAAGCTGCTGCTCGAGTAAAAATCTACTCGAGCGGCAGTAAAAGACAGCTCGCACTGTGCAAGTTGCCGTTTTCAATGATTGCACAGTGCGGACAAGCATCCGGCACTGTGCAATCATTGCGAACAGTGCGCTACGCAGTTCGCGTAGTGCTACGCGAAGCTTGCGTAGTGCGAACTGCACTTTGCGTAGCTTCGCGAAGCATTACTTCGCGAACTACGCCCAGCCTTACATACAAGCCACCAACTCCAGTGGGAAATAGTTGTGGAAAACAGCGAGCCTGTATACATTTCTCCTACACACTCTTGGGAGATCCTTTTACTTGTTTCATCTGAAAGAGATCAATAGCATTGGCAGTAACGTCTTTGGAATTAAGTGGATGGATGCTATAGTGGCCATATATTTCTTTTGATTTGAGTTGATCAATGTTTCAATCTGTCCACTGGATCTGTAATATTACATCCTCCATAAAACTTAGATCTCCAACATCAACATTTTTGCAATAAATATTATTTAGCTTCAAGCATAATGTAGCTTTTTATTTTACATCATTAACATCTACTAACTCTTGCCAGATTGTTTTGTTCTTGGTAGGGACACCATTTACTAGAATGATAAGTGGTTCATCCATATCTCTTAGTACACCCACAGTTTCAATATTCCATTTAAAATATAATGGTAAGTAGACAACTCTTCCTTTAAAGCCTTCCTGCATGCTCTGTTCGTGGTAATTCCCCAGCCTTTGGTTCCATCCAAACTATTGCTTGAAAAGGATGTATATACTGAATGACAATTGAGTCATAAACATTTAATTTGTGATCTTTTTCTGGAATTGATACCAATTCTAACTTGCTATGTATTGATCTGGCAGGCATTTTGTTGTCCTCTAATTTATCACAGCAATACCTACATGTAATTATCTGTTTTGACAAATCAAAGCGTTCCTCCACAAATAAATATACAGCAAATTCTTGCCACTTATCTCTGTTCTCTTGTTAAGTTTTTGAGTACAAAACAACATTGTGAGTTTTACTTTTGTAGTGAGTGTACAGACAACAAATACAAACTAAGGGGCATATTTATGTTCCCTGGCGCATCCCTGCATATCAGCAGGGATGCGCCAGGGAAAATGCGTCACGCAAGTTTACCCTTGCGCCACGTCCGATGCGCCGCATTTACAATGCGGCGCATCGTGGCGCAAGGATAAGCAGATGCGTGACGCATCTGCCGGCGGAAGGTTGGCGCAGTGCTGAAGTTGTGTCGCAAGCGCGACGCAACTCCAGCACTGTTCCAACCTTCCCTATCCCTAACATGGTGCGTCAATCCTTACGCCTGCTTGAAGCAGGCGTAAGGATTTGACGCACCAGCGTCGGAAAAGTGACTGCATGAAATCTTGTAGATTTCACTACGTCACTTTTCCGAGGCGTTCCTGCGCCGGAACGCCCCCCCCCTGCGCCGGTACGCCCACATGAAACCTGACGCAGGTTTCATGTGGCGCAGGGGTTTACTACGTGACGCATCTCCCTAGATGCGTCACGTTGTAAATATAGCGCAACGCAGCGCATGGTTTGCATCGCCGCTGTGTCACATGCGTGATGCAACGCAGCGCAAAAGTGGCGCAAGGGGCTTGTAAATATGCCCAACAGTTTGGTTTCTCTGAAGAAACTGTTACACTTTGCAATCTCTTATGTAAAGTTATTAATACTAATACTTGTGTTCTGTTCTTCTACACCTGCACACACCAACTCCTCATTCTCCCTAGACTCTTTAGGACCAAAGAAACAAAACTGAACATCTTCACAAACATGTTCTACCTTTGCTACTGTACCTCCCAAATCTAAGGCAAGAGTTTTCACAAAGTAAAATCTCCTAACTAAATTTTAAATTTTAGAGTAATGAACCGCTAACATTCTATGATAAAATGTGCTTGTGCACACATTCTTTGATAGACATGCTAGTGAATGTCCCTGTAAATTAGTATATTTCCTTAATGTGCATGGATCTAATCCTTGCAAAATTCAAATTTTCAGTTTCACACTTTTGCATGGAAAGTTACATATGAAACTTCTCAATATATCAATTGAATTCCTCACGATCTCTGCAAATACTGCTAACATTCCATTTGTCTACAGAGGCCTGTCTACGTCTTCCTTGTAGTTCCTCAGCTATAACTTCCTCAACATTTCTAGGAACCATTTCCTGTTTTGCAATGGGAGTACCTTCTTTCACTTCATAACATCAACCAGTTGTTTCAACTGCATGGTACACTAATATATTCTCTTAGAAAAAGCTTTCTTCTTTAAAGAAAGGATCAGTATTGGACGTATACTTCTATTCTCCTCTGCATTTTTTATAAAATTTACTTCTTTTATAAAATTTACGTCTTTTTTTTTGGCTTCTTCTCTTCATACACAACACTGTTTAATCCAATCTTCTCATACTGTTCAAAATCAAAATATATAGCTTCCTATTCAGGGCAAATGCCTTATCAATTACAGCCTCAACATGTTGTTTTTGCTTGACTACTTCTCGTCTCCTTCTATAATGCCTCATAGTTTGTACGAATTTCTGTAAGATCCTACTGCAAAACATTGACTCTTATTTCCTTAAATTGCTTCTGTCTTCTTGTTAAACTATCTGCTTTCTTATAACATTTATTACACTTAATCTCACTTACTTTATCTCATTTCTTAGCTGATTTGAAACCTTTCTGTTTTTTGCATGGTTTTGTTCACTTTACATTTTTCTAAATACTATTTTAAGAAACTTCTGAGTTTTCTTACCAGCAGCTCTTTTCTCTTTAACCACATTATCCACATTATGTCCATTTTCTCTCTCTGTTGTAAGGAGATATTATCTTTTCTTATGTTTCTTTCTTCTTTCAGTTTTTTTTGCAATTGTAAGTCTCTGTTTCTAAGTAAAAGCAGCTTTTAATTATTTACTATTAAATTACATAGTTTAAGCATTAAGTACCTGCATAAACAGTTATGTTATGCACTCTAAATCCTTTACTTTTCATATTTAAATTAGTGTGTGCCTCAGTGTGTCAGCGTATGCATCAGCGTGTTCCTGGGTGTGTCAGCATATGCAACAGTGTATGTCTGGGTGTGTTAGTGTATGCATGAGTATGTGCCTGGCTGTGTCAGTGTATGCATCAGTGTGTGCCTGGGTGTGTTAGTGTATCCATGAGTGTGTTCCTGGGTGTGTCAGTATATGCATCAGTGTGTGCCTGGTTGTGTGAGTGTATGCATATGTGTCCTCCTGGATGTATTATTGTATGTATCAGTGTGTGCCTGGGTGTGTTAGTACAAGCATGAGTATGTGCTTTAATGTGTTAGTGTATGCATCAGTGTGTGCCTGGGCGTGCTACACTATGTATTAGAGTGTATCTGGGTGTGTCAGTGTATGCCTACATATGCCCTGCATTAGAGATGACATATGTAGAAAAAAGTGAGTTTTAAATCTTGGCAAGGGGATTCAAATGCCTCCTTGACTAGCAATAAAACTGCACACAAAGGCTGTGCAGTAGCAGGTCTGAGACATGTTTAAAGGGCTACTTGTCTGGGTAGGTGACTTAGAGTGTCACCACTTGAGCACATACCGAAATAACTGTAGTACTCCCTCTCTTGGTGTGTCACTGGATGTGTAAATAACTATTTTGCTAGATCACTAAATGTCTTAGTATCTGTATGGGTCTGTATATGTGTATAAAACTGGCTCTATATAATAATTATTGGCTCTATTACTGAGTGTTGAGGTATATAACTGTATGTGGAAGTGGCTCTGTTACTGCTGGATACATAAGTGCTGTATGGGCATGCAACTGAATGTGGGCATGCCTCTGTCGCTATCTGACAGGGTGGATGAACACCTCCATGCTTTTGTAAATATGTATGTGATTCACAGTATGGGTGGGAGTCTAGATGTTTAACTGGGCATATGAGTCTGGAACTGCGCATGTGACTCACTAAAACCTCAAAGTGCATATCTTACCTTCTAACCACATAGCACCCTGTCAAAATGGCCTACCTACAGCCTACCTTATGGGTGACATATATGTAGAAGAAGGGAGATTTTAGGTTTGGCAAGGAGTTTTAAATGCCTGTTTAAAGGGCTACTTGTCTGGATGCGTGACTAGGATTCTCAGTACTTGAGTACATATCTAAATAAGTAAATCAGTCCCTCTCCTGGTGTGTCACTTAATGTGTAAGTAACTAGCTGTTGTCTATGAGTCTCTATTTGTGTATGTAACTGGCTACATATATTACTTACTGACTCTATTACTGAGTGTTGGAGTAAAACTCTGTGTGTACAACTGGCTCTGTTACTCCTGGATACATATCTGCTGTATAAGCATGTGGCTGCATGCGCAAGTGCCTCTTTCTCTGTTTGTCTAGGTGGTTGAGTGCCTCTGGGCTTTGGTAAATATGTATGTGAGTTGCAGTATGGTGGGAGACTGGATGTTTAACTGGGCATATGGGTCTGGATGGGCACATGTGGCTCAATAAAACTTCAAAGTACATGTCTTGTCTGCTAAGCACATAGCACCCTGCCCTATGGCCTCCCTACAGCCTACCTGAGGGGTGACTTATATCTTTTAGAAAGGAAGTTTAAAGCTTGGCAAGTAGTTTTAAATATGAACTCGACCTGGCAATAAACCTGCACACACAGGCTCTCTATAGTAGCAGGACAAACACATGTTGTAGTAAGGAGTCACTGCACAAGCACAAACCACTACACATGTTTAAAGGCCTATTAGTCTGGATGAGTGACTAAGAGTATCACCACTTCAGTGCATATCTAAATAAGTGCATAAGTCCCTCTCTGGCTATCATACTGGATGTGTAATTAACTAAGTCGCTATATGACTAGATGTCTTAGAATCTCTATGGGTCTCTATATTTGTATGTAACTGGTTGTATATATTACTCATTGCCTCTATTACTGAGTGTTGAGGTACCCAACAGTGTGTGCACCTGGCTCTGTTACTACAGGATACATAAGTGCTATGTGGGTGTCTGAGTGAATGTGTAACTGCCTCTGTCATTGTATGAATGGGTGTGTTAGTGGCTGTAGGAAAGTGCCTCTTTTTGCATGGTTAGCTCCCACTTTTTGCCTGATGCGATTTCGAACTATAAGTGGACTGGGTCCCTGCTAACCAGGTTCCCAGTGCCAGATCTCTTTCCCAAACACTGTACCATGATTGAAACCTTTCAACTACCCATGTAAGTCCTTAGTATATGGTACCCCTGGTACCTAGGGCATGGGTACTGAAGAGGATCCTCTGAAGCTGCAGCACTGGCTGAATCACCCAGGGACCCATCACCATGGCATTGCACTCTGCCATTGCAGTCTGCATGTCTTGGTGCAGAGAAATCTGAAGAGTCGACATGGCATACAGCCCTGTGTGGCATGCGACCCATACACTGCATAAGATATAGGTATGTCACCCCTGCTGCAGGCCTTAGCCCTAAGGCAGGGTGCACTATATCCTCAGCATGAGCAGATGCCCTTACAATGTCCAGTCTATTCTGAGATATTGTAATCGAACAGGGAAGCCATAAGG
This sequence comes from Calotriton arnoldi, assembly GCA_963921515.1. Taxonomy (NCBI): domain Eukaryota; kingdom Metazoa; phylum Chordata; class Amphibia; order Caudata; family Salamandridae; genus Calotriton; species Calotriton arnoldi. Next base: position 643,524 of record CAWUFW010007703.1, read on the forward strand.
CGTACATGGGCTGGACACTTGTCAAGAAGATTTTCCTAGCTCCATGATGGCTTCACTGATTTCTAAGATGATGGGTACCAAACATAGTGGGCCTGATTCACAAAAGTAAACTTAGACCAAAAGTCCAAGTTTAGACCTGAGGTCTAAGTTTAGACCTAAAGTCTAACTTTACTACTACTAAAGTTAGACTTTTGGTCTAAGTTTAGAACAAAAGTCTAAGTTTAGACCTAAAGTCTAACTTTAGTAGTAGTAAAGTTAGACTTTTGGTCTAAGTTAGACGTTTGGTCTAATCTTAGACCAAAAGTCTAACTTTAGTGAGAGCTCCTACATTCTGTATTTTGGTGGCACCTCAAGACCTGAACATCAGACTTGATGGACTAGAGAAGACCAGGACAAAGAAGATCCACTGCAGAGAACTGAAGCCCAGCTGCAGAAGAAAAAGGCACCAAACCCTGCCTGCTGCTTCAAGGACTCGACAATTTCTGCCTGCTGTGTCGTTCAATCAATCAATCAGAGGGTTTAAAGCATGCTACTCACCAGTGAGGGTCTCAAGGCACTGGTGGGAGGGGGGGGTTGCAGCTCCAGTTCAGCGGAAGAGCCAGGTGTTGTTCTGAACCTGAAAGGACTCCAAGAACCCTAGAGCACTTTCAGCATTCAAGAAATTGCTGAGAAGCTCCTTTGGAGTGAAGGTATCATTCCCCTGCGCACCGATTCCGTGAAGTCTGGTATGTCGACTTGCTGCTCCCTGATGACCTCCACACAGCACCAAAGCAAGAAAAGGTACAACAGCTCCAGAGGCTCAGATCAGTCTCCACTCCAAGTTTGGAGACACAAGGGCCTACCAGAGTTGCGGCATACCGATACCCGGGGTGCCGGACCCCCAACGGCACACGCTGAGAAGAAGAGTCCATACCGGACTCCCAAAACACCAGAAACAAGCACCCGTCGAGGGCCAACGAGACACCCAAGACCCACTTCCTGAGTTGTGATAAAAATTGATATTATTTTTACCAATTGGTCAATTGATTTATTCTTGCTTCTGCGAGTACAACAAATGCTTAGCACTACCCTCTGATAAACTCATCTTTGTGCACCAGTTTCCAAGACCCTTAGCACTCTGCTCCCAGCTATTCCGGGACACTCCCGAACTTCTCCTGCTTGAACTTTGGACCTGGTCCCGACATTGACCTAAAACGAGAAGGTGAACTTCATGAAAGCATTGCCTGATTTCATATGCATTTTTCTGCTTTTCCCCCATTGTTTCTAATGGTGTGCAATTGAGCACAAAGTGATATATTTTCTGAACTTTGCAAAATTGTAACTCCGAAACTTACCTTAGCACTGTGTTCTTGGTCTTGAAAATTACATAAAAATCGATAATATTTTTATAAATTGGTCTTGGATTTATTCTTGAGTGTGTGTCTCATTATTGCTTCTGTGAGTACAACAAATGCTTAGCACTACCCTCTGATAAGCCTAACTGCTCATCCACACTACCACAAAAAGAGGATTAGAATTATCTGCTTTTACCTCTTTGTAATATTTGGGGATTCACTGTACTCTCTGCACACTGTACTTCATATAGATAGCCAGCTTCCTACAGTGGCTGTATGCTCTTGTACATAGGTATGTAAGTGACAGTAAGGGTGGGTCACTGGATGTATAACTGGGTGTATGGGTCTGTACGTGAAACTCACTGAAACATATGTCTTACTTTTTAAGCACAAAGCACCCTATCCTATAGCCCGCCTACAGCTTACCTTACAGGAGACCTCTATGTACTAGAAGGAGAGGTTAAGGCTTGGCGAAGGGCATTTAAATGCCAACTCGACCCAGCAATAAAACAGCAAACACAGGCTCTGCAGTAGCAGGCCTGAGATATGTTTAAAGGGCAACTTGTCAGGATGGGTCATTTGGTTGTGTCAGTGCCTATGAGTACATATCTGAGTAAGTGTTCCATTTCCTCTGTGCATGTGTCACTAGATATGCAAATGAATTTGTCACCATATGACTGGCTGTCTTACAAACTGTATGGGTCTCTAAATGTGTATGTAAGTATCTATATGGATAGGTTACTGGCTCTACCTGTGTAGCTGTGTGCGCAAGTGGATCTGTAAGTGGTGGAAACACAACTGCTGTATGGGTGACTTACTGGATGTGTTAGTGCCTCTGGCTCTGTCTGACTGGTAGTGTCAGTGCCTCTATGCTTTTGTAAATAAGTTTATGAGTTGCAGTATGGTTGGGACACTGAAAATTCAACTGGGTGTATGGATCTATAAGTGCACATGTAACTCGCAGAAACTTAGCACATAGCAACCTGTCCAATAGTTTACCTGCAGCCTTACTTATGTGTGATTTATATGTAGTACAAGAATAATGTACAGCCCTATACAGTTACTGAGAGAGCCACTTATATACCAACATATTTAAGGCCTTCTTGTCTGGACTTGTGACTAGGAGTGTCAGTACTTGAGTACATATCTGAGTGAGTGCATGAGTTCCTCTATAGGTGTTTCATTGGATGTATATGTAACTATGTTGGTATATGATTGGCTCTCTCTGTAATGCTATAGGTCTCCAAATGTCTATGTAAGTGGCTGCATAGTCTGCTTACTGGTTGTATTAATGAGTATTGGGGTATGTAAAAGTGTGTGCTGCTAGTTCCGCTACTGATACATAAGTGCAGTGTGGGTGTGAGAGTGAATGTGTTATTGCCTTTGTCACTGTCTGACTTGGTGTGTGAGAGGATCTAACCTTTAGTAAATAGATATCTGAGTCACCCTATAGCAGTGCATCACTGGATGTCTAAGTTAGTTTGCCAGTATATGATTACCTTTCTAAGTAAGTGTATGGACCTGTAGATACATATTTATGTGAGTATATTGACTGCATACTGGCTCTTTAGTGTAACTCTGTGTGTAACTGGTTCTGTTACTGCTGAATACATAAGTGCTGTAAGGGTGTCTGACTGAATGTGTAAGTGCCTCTGTCACTTTCTTACTGGGTATGTGACTTACTCTATGGTTTTGTAAATTGACATGTCAGTCACTGCACGGGTAGCTGACTAGATATGTAAGTAGGTTAATCAGTATATAAATGCATTTCTAGCTGCCTAAAAGTACAAAATACAGGTTTTACCTTTTAAGTACATGTGGTGCTGATCTATTGGGTACCTAGAGCTTACCTTAGGCATGATGTATATGTAATAAAAGCAAATCTTAAGTTTTTGCACATCATTGTAAATGGCAATTTAAGATGGCAGTGTAAACTATACACATAGGCTGTGTCTCACTAATAAACCTTTCAGTCTCCTAATTGCAAGTGAATGTTTTGGTATCTAACTAGATTTCTTACTGACTGTTTCATCGTCCAAATGGATGTTTAACTGACTGTATGCATTCATACAACAGTTACTGTACAAATGGATGACTATTTGTGTCACTACTTTACTACATACGTGACTGAGTATATCAGGACCTCCTTGGTTATGGGACTTGATACGTAAATAACCTTCACACTTTCTATCATGGTACTTGCACTCATAACTCATTCATTACATATCCTGTTTAAAAGTACAACGTTATTCACTTACTTGCAAAATTTATTTGTTGTTCTTCAAATTTTAAATCAGTATCACCTAAAAGCTTTTCTTACACAAAGTGTCACATCTAAAGTAAAAGAATGGTATACCACTCACAGTACTAAAGAACCAGTAATGGCAATCCTTCCCACACTTTTTTCAGTGATACTTATGTGCTTATCAAATCATATTCTTCCTTTCATTTTTTTTGTTATTCCACTTCTCAGTGGTCAGCTCTTTTTAACCCTTTCTTAACCTCCTGTTGAGAAGGCCAATCTGGTAGTGTCTGTTGGCAGATTCGCTAATCTGTCATGATGTTCAGTATGGCGCCCCTGCGTAACTTCGCAATGGATTTGTAAATCTATACGGGAGTCTGTTAAACCATTTACCTTTATACTACTATGATTTTGCATTTACATTTTGCTTTTAAAGAAAGTAGTGATTTAGAAAATAAGTACATTAGAATATGCAGGGTGTGTAAACCACTCTGCTTTCAACGTTCAAAGTACAGTCTATTTAGAACCCTTACCCCCTTCTCTGGTTTAGCTCACTTTCCAGAGCAACCCCCTTTGGAACACTCTCATTCACCAGTAGGTCAAAAGTTCACAACACATTCTATAAGCAGCATATTAGCTTCAAATTAACTGTAGCAGTTGTTGTTGACTGTCTGGAAATATAAGCATATCCAAAATACCATAACTTTTTTTTCCAGGAGCAATCACAGATGTACTTACTTTTCTTTTAAAAACACTATTCAAATTTAGGTACCTGCATATTTACGCCAGCCAATCAAATATGTTCTTCTTATAAAACAGCTTGATCCTCCAATTTAATTGCCTTTCATTTTCAAACTTGCATCATTTAGCTCTAGCTTTCTCCTGTGTGCTACTCCTCCGCCTTCAAAATGGTTAGAGTGTGGATTGTGGGTTATAGCTTTGTTTTTGGTCCAGAGAGTGTGCTAGAAAGAGTGGCATTGATCGATACTTGGGTCTGCCTAATGTGGAAATTACTTGGGTTGGCCAGAGGGTTAAAGTGTCATCAATTGATACCTTTGATTGAAAGCATTGTGGATTGCCAACATCCTGACCTCATGATTGTGCAAGGTGGTGGCAATGACCTAGGCACACTTACTAGCGTAGTGAAGGAAATCCAAATGAAGGATACCTTTGCTCAAATAATGGTACTTTTACCTCACACTGCCTTGGTGTTCTCAAACATATGCCAAAGGCAGGAATTGAAATGGTTAAACAAATTCTGCCCACAGATAGACAAAGCCAGGAAACATCTCAATAAAGTTGTTTCTACATTCCTCAGAGACCACAACATGGGCTCCATCTACAACAACAATTTGAGCTTTGACATGGAGGGTATGTATAAAAGTGACAGAGTTCATTTCACAGAGAAAGGTAACAAGATATTCCTTAACAACCTGAAACACTGCATACTGTTTTATGTGTGTTTATCATTTACACATAATAAATACAAAGGCTCTTCCAAGAGCCACTTGTTTCTCAAACACTGGTTCATTTTCTTTTTAAATAGCTTTTTTACATTTTGTTCTACTTCGTGAATCTGTCGCAAATCCACAAAGAAAAGGCACACATTCAATACACAGAAACAAATAAAGGATTCATAACTGTGTGACTGACTGTATCTATCTCATTGGATGTGTAAGTGTGTTAGTGGCTCTGTGAGTGGTTGCATGAGTGTCTCAGTGGGTCTGTATGTGGCTGCAACAGTCTATCAGTGCCTCTGTGAGTAGGTATGAGTCTGAATGTGGGTGTGACACTGTATGAATGGGTCTGTGCATCAGTGGTTGAGTGAGCCTGTGAGTGGGTGTCTGAGTGTCATAAGCTGATCTGTGAGTAGGTGTGACAGTGTCTGAGTGGCTGTGTGAGTAGGTCTGTGACTGGGTGCATCAGTGTCTGAGTGGTTCTGTGAGTGCATGCATGAATGTTTGAGTGGGTGTGTGAGTGGATGCATGAGTGTCTGAGTACATCTCTGAGTGGGTGCATAAGTATCTGAGTAGACGTGTGAGTGTATGAGTGGGTCTGTGAGTAGGTGCATGACTGTCTGAGTGGGTTTGTGAGTGGGTGAATACATGTCTGTGTGGGTCTGTGAGTCAGTGCATGAGTGGCTGAGTAGATCTGTGAGTGGGTATGTGAGTGTCTGTGTGAATCTGTGAATGGGTGTATCAGCGTCTGGTTGAAGATGTGAGTGGGTATGTGAGTATCTAAGTTGGCCTGTGAGAAGGTGCATGAGTCTTTGAGTAGGTCTGTGAGGGGGTATGTGAGTGTCTGTGTGGGTCTGTGAAAAGGGTGTGGGAGCACCTGAGTCAGTCTGTGAATGGGTACATGAGTGTCTGAGTGAAGGTGTGAGTGTATAATTTCTTTGTTTTTTATGGGCAGAATTCACGAATCTGCCATGAAGTTACACAGAGGGACACGCTGAGCATCGGAATGGATTCGAGAATCCTTGCATATGGAAAAAATCTTGTAGGGTGTTTTTGGCCCACCAGGGGTTCCTCAGAGCCCCCTATATTGCACCCATGGGTACCTCTACCCTCACCCCTCATATTAGTTTCCACATTTTCATTTAGCCCCCCGGGACCATGTCCGATTATGTAAAACGGCAGCTGCAACTTTCTACTCAGGTTGTGACCAGCCAATCACTGCGGTACTGTTGGCACGTTGATTCGGGAAGTACCACTATGGATTCATGAAGGGTTTGCGCCTCTAGATATACAAATTTGTTTTTTCTTTAATATCTCAAAAACTGCTGAATGGATTTACTGAAAATAACAAAACAGGCTCTTTAAAATTACCCTCACCTCCCTTTACCACTACCCCCACCTAAATCCTAACAATTATGTAATAAAAAAAAAATGATTTCCTGTGTGGTAAAAGCTTGCATGGTAAAGTCTCAAATACTTTCCTGCTTAGTATGTACCTGTGTTGTAAAGGCATTGTATGGTAAAGACATTGTTGTAAAGGCTGTTTCCCCTATGAGTGCTCCAGAGCCTCACTTAGTCTTGCTGTCCCACTGATAGCTTTCACAACCATGAGTTTAGCAATTTTCATGGGCTCCTGCATCACATATCTGGCCATCTTTGAGGCCTGCTCAAGTACAGCCTGCAGATTGATCCATCCACACATTTTCTTGCCCCACAAATTTCAAAAATAAAATGCAAAGTGGAAAAAGTTTGAAATTTCCAGGTAATGTAATGGAAGTCCCTTGGTCCAGGTTGGATGCCTGAAAGAAACATTTGAGAATATTGCTATTTTTCTATTTTCCCTTGACATTTATTGCAGTGCCTTTTCCATTTGGTTCCAATGGTGCATATTATTTATTGTCTAATTTCTGCATATTGTGTTCATGTTTCTCAGTTTTAGCTTTTTCCCTTACTCAGTTTTTCACTTCTTACTTAATCTTTGTGGGTACCACTCCTTTGAATGTTACAATGTTTTGAATATTTGTTACATTCAATAGCTTTCACACATTCACTGAGAATTACCTTGTTGTTCAGGTCAAGCTACTAAAGGTGTAAAAGGTTTTCTAGAACTAAAACATGTCACCGACGCACTCATCACCAGCAGATTTGACTACGGCAACACACTCTACGCCGGCATCACCCAGAAACAGCTCAGGAAGCTACAGAACATCCAAAACACCGCAGTCAGACTTGTCCTCGACATCCCCCACTGCAGCCACACAACACATCACCTTCGACAACTCCATTGGCTCCCTATCAACAAGAGAATCACCTTCAAGCTCCTCACTCATGCCTACAAGGCCCTCCACGACGCAGGACCAGAATATCTCAACCACTGCCTCACTTTCCACACATCCGCCAGACAACTCCGTTCTAAGTGTTTCACCCTGGCCTTCGTGCCACGAATCCACAAGACCAGATCCGGAGGAAGATCCTTTGCCTACCTCGCCACCAAGACCTGGAACACCCTACCCCTCCACCTCAGGCAATCTGTATCGCTAACCCAGTTCAGAAAGTACGTCAGGACCTGGCTCTTCGACTGAACCTCCACACCCATACAGGTGAGCAGCCCCCCCCCCCAGCGACTTGAGACCCTCACAGGTGAGTAGCCGTGCTTTACAAACCCTTGTTTGATTGAAAACATGCTTGACTCTGTGGATTCGTATATTTCCACAATGGGCAAGCACAGCCAGAGCTCACATCATACACTGTTGCCTCTCTCTCCTAGCCTGCAATTGACTGGCCAAAGGTCGCCTATTCACCTTTCGAAACAATATAGGTATGTATGTTTATACCTTAGTAACACCTAGTGGAGGCATGTCAGAAACCATGAGGTTTTGCCTGCATGATTCACCTAGAAAAGGTGTTTTAGTATTAGAAACTTTGTGGATTTAATACAGTACTACCACTATTTTGCACATTTGAGAAACAATGCAAACATATATATTACGCATGTGGCTCACATAATAGGGAGATGTGGTGCCTACCTACCTGCCCTGAGGACCAGGAAGCTGTAGGACTGCCCAGAAAGAACTTTTCAGGTTCTTGAGGAAAATGGGACTGTCTAATGTTTTCCACCCTCAAAGAACTAACACAGCGTAGAGGTTTGCCCAGGGAGGTTGCATCATAGACAGGCAAGAAAACCAGGTCTATCCCACTCAGATCTACTAGCCACTTGACCCATGGAGTGCAGTTCCAGTGCCTGGCTGCCAGCAAGAGTGAGGAGACCTCGAGTCCTCTCTTTCCAGCAGGGGTCAGTAGTCTTCTTTCTTCTAGCAGTGTCTTTTTATTCAGGTGTTGCCTTCTTGGATCCAGGAATGTTATAAGGAGGTGGTGGTGGGGTGCCAGTCTTTTCCTTGCCAGTGATGGAGCATCTCTCCTACTCATTCCAGTCTACTATCTCTCCCTACTCCCACTATCTTTTGCAATGCTCCCTTTTGGCTTTACTGTAAAGACATCCCACAAGCCCAAAATGTCTGCTTCTGGAAAAACTTCAAGAGACTCCTATCCACACCACTATATAGATGAGCTCTCTTTCCCTCTGCCATGGTCGGAGCAAGTTCTTTCTCTTACTGGGATTGGAGCCAAAGGGTTTAGAAAAGCTCTGGAATAAATGAGGACATATCCGGCCAGCCTCATTTAGGATCAGCAATTTAAATGAAGAAGTATGAAGGCTGTCCTTTTTTCTGTCTGCTGTCCACTAAATATACACTGCTTTCAGAGACCCACAGGCAAAGCCATAGTCCTCAGGATCGCAAGGTTCTTAACTCCAACCATAAAAGTATTTGGAATACTTTTGAATTAATTCTCTGGCATTTACCCATTTGAAGATGTAAAATAAATAAATAAATAATTTAGTCACAACCAGGCTTGTCTTTTGGAAAACTTAGCTGATCCTAAACAGTGGAAATAACTTTTAGACTTTCAGTCACTGCGAGGAAGACTATTTCAACTATATAGTGTGTATCTCTTTTGTGAGCCATGAGCTTACAAGGCACATGCTATGGGCGTCTTATTTATAAATAAGTTACATGGCAAAGTCACTTTTCCATGCCATGTTTTACTGCAGACTTATTAAGATACTTCCAAGCCACAGCTTAGCAACCCATGTGTTACTGCAGACCCGTTAAGATACAGCTAAGTCACAGCTCAGCAACCAAATATTTTCTCATATATGTTGATGGTATAAATACACACAGCAACTTGCATATGACATACAATTCCCATGCCACTGGAGCATTTTCTGCACCATTTCCTATTAACTTACAGGAAATTAATTTATGCCAAATAGAGTAATCCAATACACTGTACATTTTTTATGGGGAAGCACGGGTGGCAGAAAACTGTTTAGCATTGGTATTGCACACTGAGTCAGCAGAAATAAAAATTAAACAATGGGGGCACCTAAAAAGATACACTTTCTCACACTGACAAATCTTGCAGGCTTCCTATATTAGATTTTGAAAAACTGATGTCAAGCCTTTATGGATGCATTATTCGTTTATCATGCTAAGGCCTACAGGTGCATACACCTTTGCATGAAATCCTTTATATGAAAAACATACATGGATTATTGGAAGATTTACCCCCTCTGAAGAATGATTAGAGTAGCTCATTTGCTCCCTGGTTAGTCTTATGAACTGTTCAATTCTGGGCTTCTAGCCATCAGCACCCCCTGATTTATCCTTGAACTGCTCTTCCTTGCTATCTTGAGCGTCAACTATTTCTTAATTTGGATGAAAGACTTAATTGGAAATGAAAGCTTTACACTTGACCTCTGTGCAAACAATTGTGGCACTTGTGGCACTACAACAGAAGCAGATATTAAAGAAGGATATTTGTGTGTGTGTGTCTAATTTGAAGTTCTCCAGTATGTCTCCAGCATGCCAATGGGTTATTTTCTCAGATAGTGTTCTGCAAGCCAACCTAGGGCACATTCCTTACAACCAAATCCTCAAGGTGGCGGTTTGTTTCTGCAAAACAAGCTAGTCAGTTTGTGTTTATGTTTTCTATTTTACCTGTTTATGTTTGCTTAATGTTTCCCCCTTTCTTTACCTATTTTCAACATTGTGTTATGTGTTATATAAGCTGTGAAGTTTAGTCCTTTATGGTGGGCGTTCTTACATGTCACATATTTATTGTATTGCAGCCCTGAAGAAGTCCATTGTTATGGACGAAACACGTTGGCTGCCTTCATCACATATTTTATATCTAACTCTGCTCATGTAAAGAAACATTGTAACATTTACAGACAACAGCATATTTCCTCCTTGGGTTTGGGGCTCTAGTGTTTAACTGACAAATCCCTGTCTCACCCGCTCCTTGCATTGTGATTGGGGTCATTCCCTATTCAGTGGTGGCTGCATCCAGGGAATACTCACTAGCAGGCTTTAACTCAAGAGTCCATTCTGACTCTTAGAAAATAATCAAATGTGTCGTGGCACCACAGGGGTTTTAGCAGAGAGTCCCCCTGTGCTCAGTAGGTCCTTACTCTGTCATGCCCGCTCCAGCAGAGAGGAAGCCAGCAGTGTCTTGAAGGGTGACTCTCATAGCTCTGGTCCTGCTCAGTAAGTCAGGTGTACAGGGGAGGCATGGCAGCACTCAGTGGGTGCAGGCTCCCCTGATCCCACCCAGTCAGCTCAGACAGCTATCAGAGGTGTATCCATGGTCATCCAGCAAAGTAGTTTTCTGTATTTCCCAAAAGGGTAGGGGGTGATTGTGATGCTCCTGATCTCGATTTCAGTGAAGAGGCAGTGCGTACATGGTGTCCTCAATCAGCCACCAGGGTTGGGTTAGTTGCATCCCTTGTAGCTTCCAGTGTTTAGAGAAAATATCTGAGAAAAAATATTGTTTTGAAAAACTATTCTGTCAAGAATATCGAGGACAAAAATATTGTAAAGGTACTTTTCTATAAGTAAGCAATGTTTTACTACATATAACTTCACATATATGTACCTTGATGATGTCTATATCTTCAAGATGGATAGATGTGGAATTAAGAATAGTAAATCTATAGCTACCTATTTGTGCTTGCCTTCTCGATATTTTGGCCCTCGATATTTTTTCACTATAATCTGTCCACACGATATTTTCACTTCCAATATGCTGACAGTGATCCGCTGCTCCCTATGACCAATGGTTCAACATGGTTCACAGTTCTCAGGCTCAGGCCCAATCTGCAAGACACAATTATTTGTGGAAGCTCTCCTGGCATTCGGCGTTGCACCAGCACTGTCACTCAAGGCACCGGCCCTCGCCCCACAGTAGTCTGCACCATGGTGGCCTCTCCTGGCATACAGGATCACTGCTACAGTCCAGTACATGCTGCGGCCCTCTTTAACAGGCAGTATCTTCCACGGTGGCCCCGTTTGGCGTACACTGGTGCAATGGTGCCGTATGCCCTTACCAAATGGCATTCAAACCATGGATATCTTCAGAGCCGCCCACTCCTGACGTACGGGGGTCTCTTGCTTGAATCTGCACACAGGCAATAGCATGATCGGTACAGTAGCCATCTCTTTACACCTCGCACTGGGAGCCCACTCAACAGGGTTCCCCAATGGACCTCGCTCCACCTCCAACGTTCTCCTCTTCCTCACAGTACACATTGGTCTTGGCAAGCAGGCAGACACCACTGCTCCTGAGCATGTGATCTTGGGTTCCCTGGGTATTGTCCCTTCAGTCAGCAGAGAGACAAGCAGGTCCTGGCCCCTACTCCTGGTCCCAGTGTGAGGTCTTACAAAGCTTCCCTCCTCACACAGCCTGTCTGGCTGTGTGATGACAATTTTTGGGATCACAGCCTCCCCTTCTTATAGTCCATTTTTAGACACCAAATGTAATTCAGGGTCTGGATGTTTGAGATTTTATGTGGGGTTCTGCTTCATTTGAAGTACATTCTCTTATCTCTCTCTTCCTCTTGAAATGCCGTCTGTCACAGCAGGAGCAACGCTGAAGATGATAGTCCCACCACACAGGCCATGGGAGTGACTAGAGTTCACACCCGGATGTCAGTCAGTGTCATATGTATATCAAAAGGTTAAAACTGAGTTCCCAGCCCTGCTCTTTATGCACCCCTTATCAGCCCCATCTCCTTCCTGAGTTATGGCCAGGCCCCTTCCTTGTAATCTCTCACTGAATCAAAGAGCACTCTTTGAAGTGTACATCGGGAGTCTCTCTCTCCTTTCTCCAGTGTGTCCCACCCAGCTCACAGGAATGTAGCATTACACAATTCTGTTTGGGGTTTTCCTCTACCTACTCATGTTTGTTTGTTTGTTTGTTTGTTTGTGACAGGCAGGCTAGGACTTCCCAAACTGGAACCCAGGGTTCTCACACTTGCACTCAGTGTATGTACACAGCACACACAGAGTCCAGCACTGTTACCTCCATGTATTGTGCCAACACAGACCTACATACATTCAGCACACAGATTCACGCTGCATGCACTGCTCAACACTGTAGCCATTCTGCCACTTGCAGACACAAATACAGAAAGTGCACACATTCACCATACACACTCTGCACAAAACTACAACACATACACCCAATGCATGCACTCACCATGCACAAACTTCTTAGTACTACATCTCTCATGTACTGCACTCCTCGCAGTCACACGTACACCCAGTACATGCATTTACCATGTACACATTACAGAGTAATGCTTTAACCCTGCACTGTACCCTTCCCAGGCAGACATATAACTATTGCAGTCACCCCTCCTGACCTGCTCAGCACTTCACTTCTAACTGACGTAGGCCAAGGGGCGTGCTAAGCATACAGCAGAGGAACTTTAAATATGTGAGTGAGCCTGTAGGACTCATACCAGTGACACAGGTTAAAAAGGACTTGTTCACTTCTACTAATCACTACATGTTATGCTGCCACCACCGCACTTGTGCTACTTAACTCCTGGAGAATGCAAAAAAACAATTGATGGCCAGAATATTGAACAATGTCAAACATTCGCCACAGGACAGAGATTTAGGCCTAAATCCATTGTTATTTGCTGCCAATGCCATTCCAGTTTAAACTCAGCCATATGCAAATCAGTCTTGACCCTGCTCCCCAGGGGAAATGTCCAGCCAGATTTGCCAGGCCAGGTCCTCCCTGGACCAGAAACAAGCATCCTAGGACCGGTTTCGGGGTTTCACCCCTCATCAGCCAGGCTATCTTGACTCCAGTGGCATGGAGAGCACTGGACGCACATCTGGGCACACCAGTCACATTAACGTTGACAAATGCAAAAAGAACAATTGATGGACAGAATGTTGAACAATGTCAAACATTCACCCCAGAACTGAGATCTGGGCATAAATCCATCGAAAGATGGATTTAGCCCAGATCTTTTGGCTGGCGGTGAAAGTTTGATTTTTTGCATATTCCATCCATCATTTGTATGTCTTTAGCTTTATCTTCCTAAGTGTGCCGGGTTTGCTCAGACGTCGGTTTTGGGCTCACTTTGCCTGTGTGGAAATGTCACTTTGGGAAAGTGGGCATTTCAATGTCGGACTGTCTACAATTCACATCTGGGGGCTGATGGACAGCTACATCTGTACATTTCTGAACTGCGGACCTCTGATGCAGCGCGCGCAACGAAATTCGTTTTATTTATTTATATGTTTACTTACCTCTAATCGGCCGTAATCCGTAGTTTACTACCCCCCACCCTGCCCCTCCCCCACCCCATGTCAGCGCCCGGTAGCACTCCCACCACGGGCCGCTACTGCCTCTGACTCTGAGAGGCCTCTCTCAGACAGTTACGTGAGGGTGAAATTAGCACCTGCATTCCAAGGGCAGGGTCTTGGCCACACTAAAAATAGTGATCAAACCTCCCAGGGTAGGATGGCAGACAGGACAAAATTTAGAGAGGGCCTGTGTATTTAAAAGGTGGCCTTTTGAACTAATTGTATCTTCAAAGGCCATTGGGGGTATAACTACTAGGGCTGTGGCCTCTGAAAGTAGAGACACTTTTGGATTTGGAATGATACGACGCTGGCTTGATGCTGGGACATGAACAAGAGGAGTCATTAGTGCAAGAGCAACTGGATGGACCAGATCCCTAAGTACATTTCCAAGGACCAGTTGGCTGACCTCCTGTCCACGAGTTCCCAGGGACACAAAGGAGCTCCCTGTTTCCACAAGATCATAAGTACCGCGCAGGGTGAGGAGGAAACGGGTGAAAGTGATCATCGTTTGGGACAAGGACCATCCTGACACACACCATCATCACACTGTGCAGAGGAGTGTGCTCGTAAAGATCAGCAGCCCATCTGAGGTGCCGGGATGTGAGGAGTTTGAGGAGAGTGGTGGAAACTTGCAGAGTCCAAGGGACCTGTGCTTGCAACAAAGGGGACATGTGCTAGTTTGTATTCTGCAGCATATGGTGGCTGAAGGGTGTTGGGGGACCTGAGCTGGGACTGTCTTCAACTTACATATCGGGAGGACGACATTGCCTCACATTGCGGCCTCCATCCGAGGTTGCTGGCTCCCTCTCCCTAGACTCAAACCAAAAGGGACTTTTTTGTGGAGAACATTGCGATGGGCCCAAGGGGTTTCGTTGTGCCTTTTGAGCACCTACGCAAAAAGAAAAATTGATGGACAGAATGCAGAACAATGTCATACGTTCACCCCAGTACAGAGATCTGGGCCTAAATCCATAGTTTTTGTGCTCAGCATGCCATTCCAGTTTGGACCCAGCCATATGCAAATCAGTCTTGACCCTGCGCCCAATGGGAACAGTCCAGCCCGAACTGCCAGGCCAGGTACTCCCTGGACTGGAAACAAGCACCTAGGACCGGTTTCGGGCTTTCAGCCCTCATCGGCCAGGATAGCTTGACTCCAGTGGCATGGAGAGCACGGGACCCACGTCTGGGCATACCCGTACCACTCGTGGTGACAAATGCAAAAAGAACAATTAATGGACAGAATGCAGAACAATGTCACACATTCACTCCAGTACAGAGATCTGGGCCTAAATCCATTGTTTTTTCTCACCATGCCATTCCAGTTTGGATCCAGCTATATGCAAATCAGTCTTGACCCGGCGCCCAATGGGAACAATCCAGCCGGAACTGCCAGGCCAGGTCCTCCCTGGACTGGAAACAAGCATCCTAGGACTGATTTCGAGCTTTCAGCCCTCATCAGCCAGGATAGCTTGACTCCAGTGGCATGGAGAGCATGGGACCCACGTCTAGGCATACCCGTCCCACTCGGGGTGACAAATGCAAAAAGAACAATTGATGGACAGAATTCAGAACAATGTCATACATTCATCCCAGTACAGAGATCTGGGCCTAAATCCATCGCTTTTTGCTCACCATGCCATTCCAGTTTGGACCCAGCCATATGCAAATCAGTCTTGACCCTGCGCCCAATGGGAACAGTCCAGCCCGAACTGCCAGGCCAGGTCCTCCCTGGACTGGAAACAAGCATCCTAGGACCGGTTTCAGGCTTTCAGCCCTCATCAGCCAGGATAGCTTGACTCCAGTGGCATGGAGAGCACGGGACCCACGTCTGGGCATACCCGTCCCACTCGGGGTGACAAATGCAAAAAGAACAATTGATGGACAGAATGCAGAACAATGTCATACATTCACTCCAGTACAGAGATCTGGGCCTAAATCCATCGTTTTTTGCTCACCATGCCATTTCAGTTTGGACCCAGCCATATGCAAATCAGTCTTGACCCTGCACACAATGGGAACAGTCCAGCCCGAACTGCCAGGCCAGGTCCTCCCTGGACTGGAAACAAGCATCCTAGGACCGGTTTCAGGCTTTCAGCCCTCTTCAGCCAGGATAGCTTGACTCCAGTGGCATGGAGAGCACGGGACCCACGTCTGGGCATACCCATCCCACTCGTGGTGACAAATGCAAAAAGAACAGTTAATGGACAGAATGCAGAAGAATGTCATACATTCACCCCAGTACAGAGATCTGGGCCTAAATCCATCGTTTTTTTGCTCACCATGCCATTCCAGTTTGGAACCAGCCATATGCAAATCAGTCTTGACCCGGCGCCCAATGGAACAATCCAGCCCGAACTGCCAGGCCAGATCCTCCCTGGACTGGAAACAAGCATCCTAGGACCGGTTTCGGGCTTTCAGCCCTCATCAGCCAGGATAGTTTGACTCCAGGGGCATGGAGAGCATGGGACCCACGTCTGGGCATACCCGTCCCACTCGGGGTGACAAATGCAAAAAGAACAATTGATGGACGGAATGCAGAACAATGTCATACATTCACTCCAGTACAGAGATATGGGCCTAAATCCATCGTTTTTTTGCTCACCATGTCATTCCAGTTTGGACCCAGCCATATGCAAATCAGTCTTGACCCTTCGCCCAATGGGAACAGTCCAGCCCGAACTGCCAGACCAGGTCCTCCCTGGACTGGAAACAAGCATCCTAGGACCGGTTTCGGGCTTTCAGCCCTCATCAGCCAGCATAGCTTGACTCCAGTGGCATGGAGAGCACGGGACCCACGTCTGGGCATACCCGTCACACTCAGGGTGACAAATGCAAAAAGAACAATTTGTGTTTGCTTTGTTCACCCTAAATTGGCAGGGTATGCCCAGACGTGGGTCCCTTGCTCACTTTGCCACTGGATTTAAGCTAGCCTGGCTGATGAGGGCTGTAAGCCCGAAACCGGTCCCAGGATGATTGTTTCCGTTTCCGGTCCAGGGAAGACATGGCTTGGCAGTTCGGGCTGGACTGTTCCCATGAGGCACAAGGTCAAGGCTTATTTGCATATAGCTGTGTCTGAACTGGGGTGGCAAAGTGAGCTAAAGAATGATGATGGATTCAACCCAGATCTGTGACTGGGGGTGAGTGTTTGAAAAGTTTCAGCACTCCGTCCATCATCTCCTTGTCTTTGCTTTGTTCGCCCTAAGTTGGCAGGGAATGCCCAGACATGGGTCCCTTGCTCACATTGCCATTGGATTCAAGCTAGCCTGGCTGATGAGGGCTATTAGCCTGAAACCGGTCCCAGGATGTTTGTTTCTGGTCCAGGGAAGTCATGGCTTGGCAGTTCGGGCTGGACTGTTCCCATGAGGCACAGGGTCAAGACTGATTTGCATATAGCTGTGTCTGAACTGGGTTGGCAAAGTGAGGTAAAGAATGATGATGGATTCAACCCAGATCTGTGACTGGGGGTGAGTGTTTGAAAAGTTTCAGCACTCCGGCCATCATCCCCTTGTGTTTGCTTTGTTCGCCCTAAGTTGGCAGGGTATGCCCAGACGTGGGTCCCTTGCTCACTTTCCCACTGGATTCAAGCTAGCCTGGCTGATGAGGGCTGTTAGCCTGAAACCGGTCCCAGGATGCTTGTTTCCGGTCAAGGGAAGACATGTCTTGGCAGTTCGGGCTGGACTGTTCCCATGAGGCAAAGGGTCAAGGCTGATTTGCATATAGCTGTGTCTGAACTGGGGTGGCAAAGTGAGCTAAAGAATGATGATGGACTGAACCCAGATCTGTGACTGGGGGGTGAGTGTTTGAAAAGTTTCAGCACTACGTCCATCATCTCCTTGTGTTTGCTTTGTTTGCCCTAAGTTGGCAGGGTATGCCCAGACGTGGGTCCCTTGCTCACTTTGCCACTGGATTCAAGCTAGCCTGGCTGATGAGGGCTGTTAGCCCGAAACCGGTCCCAGGATGCTTGTTTCCGGTCCAGGGAAGACATGGCTTGGCAGTTCGGGCTGGACTGTTCCCATGAGGCACAGGGTCAAAACTGATTTGCATATAGCTGTGTCTGAACTGGGGTGGTAAAGTGAGCTAAAGAATGATGATGTATTCAAACCAGATCTGTGACTTGGGGTGAGTGTTTGAAAAGTTTCAGCACTCCGTCCATCATCTCCTTGTGTTTGCTTAAAAAAATGCCTTTGTTGGATGTGTGTGGTGTGGTTGTTGTCTAACTTGCAAACCTTTTTTTAATCTGTGGATTTTTGTTTATGCATTGTTGCATTAAAGCTGAGTCGTTTAGCATGCCTCCTTTGTCTGGCCATATGGCCTGCTTGAGTTTATTGTTTTCCAGGCCTCATGCTTGTTGTGAGTGACCATGTGGCTGGTGGCCATTTTGTGGTGGTAGTTAGTGTGCTGCTTTTGCCATAGGCCTGCATGTCTTTCCTTTGTTCCTCTTGGCTTACTTCTTGTTGTTGTTGTGGCCTGGCCATGTGGCTTTCGGCCATTTTGTGAAGGCAGCCAGTGTGCTTTTTCCATAGGCCTGCATTGTCTGTCTTCCCTTTCTTGCTGTTGGAACTTGTGGTGGCCTGGCAATGTAGCTGGCGGCCATTTTGTGAAGGCATCCAGTGTGCTTTTGCCACAGGCCTGCATTGTCTATCTTACCTTTCTTGTTGTTGTGGCCTGGCCATGTGGCTGGTGGCCATTTTGTGAAGGCAGTCAGTGTGCTTTTGCCATAGGCCTGCATTGTCTGTCTTCCCTTTCTTGTTGTTGGGGCCTGGCCATGTGGCTGGTGGCCATTTTGTGAAGGCAGTCAGTGTACTTTTGCTATAGGCCTGCATTGTCTGTCTTCCCTTTTTTGTTGTTGTGGTGGCCTGGCCTGCCATGTGGCTGGTGGCCATTTTGTGAAGGCAGCCAGTGTGCTTCTGCATTAGGCCTGCAAGCTATCTTTGTGGTGCCCATGCCTTGTTGTTGATTTGCATGCATTTTTTTCTTCTTTTACCCAGCAAAAAAATGCAGCACAGTTCACTACATTTTCTAATACATTTGCAATATTATTGATTTGAATTGATTCACTATGTGGCCTAGTCTACCAATGGGTGTTCCAACCAATAGGCCCGGAGCTACACATTAGGGTGCATGAAGCAACTGTTTTTGTGGTTTCTGTCGAATTTAAACATCATTTAGGTCATGGATGGCCTTGGATTGAATTGCAAAATGTGTTTTTTTTGGGTGTTTCACTTTTTTCGTATGTGTTAAATAAATGCCTTTGTTGGATGTGTGTGGTGTGGTTGTTGTGTAACTTGCAAACCTTTTATAGCCCTGTCGATTTTCGTTTTTGCATTGTTGCATTAAAGCTGTGTTGTTTAGCATGCCTCCTTTGTCTGGCCATATGGCCTGCTTGAGTTCATTGTTTTCCAGGCCTCCTGCTTGTTGTGAGTGACCATGTGGCTGTGGTGATAGTTAGTGTGCTGCTTTTGCCAGCCCATAGGCCTGCATGTCTTTCCTTTGTTCCTCTTGGCTTACTGCTTCCATCCCCATTGCCAGCTGCAGCTCCCTGAATGCTGCATCCCACGTGATGCACAATGCCAAACAGGTTCCATCCATTACATTTGTATTTTTGTTTTCGTCCTTCTTCTTTCCTATCTTTCCTGAGTGTACACAGTACACCATGAAAGCCCTTGTTGTCAAAGTCTCACAAACGGCTACACTGTTGTTATGTTTGTTTAATAGCTGAGTTAATAAAATTCAATAACTTTAATAATAACACTAACAAGTGTGACCACACACTAAGGTATATATTATATTTGTTTGTTTGTACTAGTAGTAATTGAACCATAACAATAAATCCACGTTTCACTGATGTTCTTCTTGCTTCTTTGCTTTTAGGTGCACAAATGAGGAGGAGGCGTCATCACCCATTGTGCTGCGCACGACGTCACGTGACGTGTGAACACAGACATCTCTTCAACTTGTGCCACTGCGTGCTGCTGACATCTGAAGAAGATGGCCCCAAAGAAAGGTACCAGGTCCTCCAGTACCAAGAAAGTTGCCAGTGAGAAGAAGGAACTGCCACTTACCAAGACTGTTCTGCCGCCCAAGATCTTTTTTGGGAAACAAAAAATTGCGCCCGCAGCAGCGGTGTCCAGGGAGCAAGCTGGGAGCAGCACCCCCGCATCAGTGGACCCACCCCATCAACGTAGGCCCAAGCCCATGTCTGTCACAGAGGCAGCCAGTCTAATCATGACAACACCAACGAGCAGTGATGTTGAAATTGACATATCGCTATCGCAAAGTAGTACCCAATGAATGCTGGAAACTCAGATAAGTGGACAACAACAGCCGCAATCACTGCCCACAATAGTAGTTGTTCCTCCTGAAGTAGGGGCAGTTCAGGAAATCGAGCTTCCTGCAGAGGAAGAAGAAGAGGAAGCCACTCTTTCAGAAGTTTTATTGTCTTCCAGATCCCCAGCAAGGAAAAGGAGGGTTAGTCCATCGAGTTCTTCTCCTAGCCCCCCTTCTGATGATCAAGACGCCACTTGGATCCCACCACCTCAGTCTGAGAGTGAGACACGCCACGAGACAAGGCTAGGGAAAAGGAAGGTTCCAGAAAGCCTTAGAGTTATGGAGGTAGATGTAGAAGAGGAGGATGATGATGATGATGACGAGCCAGTCATCATGGATATTAGTCCCGCCCCAGTGGAGACCGACATTACCCCATCTCAAATTGCTGTGATGGACATGGCACGAATACCATGTCATTAGTAAAGACCATGTAATTTTCCTGGACTTGGACATAAACAGGACAATGGAGGGAATCAGCACAAAAGTATACAATAAGACCACTGACAGAAACAGTTTACTACTGTATGAAAGCTTCCACCCAAGATCTCTACGACAAAATCTCCAGGCGGGCCAATTTCTTAGGGTGCGGAGAAACTGCTCTAGTATGGAAACCTACAATGAGCAGGCTGAACTGTTGGAGAAGAAACTACTTGACCGACACAACCCAAAGAAAATGATCAGAAGGGCAAAAAAGCGAGCCAGAAATAACAATCGTGAAGCCCTTTTAGAAAACAACGTCAAAGAAAAACCCAACAGACTTGTGTGTGTTACTACATATACCCCGGTGTCGAATAAAGTACAACACATTATAAGAAAGAACTGGCACATCCTGAATGGTACAGAAAAGCAGTGGGCCCCTCCATTGTTTGCCTTCAAAAGGAACAGGAGTTTACGTGATGAGCTAGTTCACGCAAAAAGACTACCCCCTGAAAGAGAGGAGCAGTCTGCACTTTGGAATCATCCGAGACCCGTTGGGCACCACCCATGCGGAGGATGCGTGGCATGTCCACTGACTAACACTACGAAAGAGGTAGACATAGGAACCAGCAACCCATGGAAACTGAAGAATTTCAGCAACTGCAACAGTGAGAATGTGGTCTATCTATTGATGTGCCCATGTGACCTTATGTACGTGGGTATGACCACAAGGAAGATCAAGGTCCGTATCAACGAGCATCGCAGCACCATTCGGTGCAAAAAAATGAATACAAAACTGACTAGACACTTCCTTGAACAAAAACACAGAGATACAGATCTTGAATGGGTGGTGTTGGAGGTCATGAAAAAGATGTGAACAGACATCAAGAAGTCCCTTCACATCAGGGAACAACAATGGGTCTACCGCCTGCGTTCATGGGACACAGGATTGAACGTTGAAATCCCATGGCTCCAGATGGGACAATGAGATTGCCAATAGGAGAGTCTGAATAATTCCATAATTCAACTACACTGTGCTGAATAAATTAAATTACTCTCATTTCAGGAAATTGGCTCTCACAGGGCACATATGAGCCCTGTGGTCACATTATAAGTTTAACACAGTCCTAGGGCTTTCTCCAGCTAAAGCCCCCACCCGACAAAAAAGTGGATAGATGTCTTCCACTTCAGGGTGGCTTCCCTCTTTATACCATGGGTCTAGCCCTTCCCTGCACGCAGGTGCAAATATAACGTATCCTTTGGAGTGATTGTCCTTTACAAATTTTCTGTACAAACATGGGCTTAACCGACCCCATGTAACACGCCCTCCGATGTTTATATATTCACCCTGGACCATTAGTGGGTTCGGTGGTTCAAGTTCTGAACGGCATATAATTTTGGTAAACCAACTGGGACGACTCATTTACAGAAACGGCAGTACCTCTGCCCGCCGCGGTAGCATGTAACCAAGCAACTGGCCACGTGGCTACTAGCAAACACCGCTATTGGGGGCCTTCCCTGACACACGCGAGGATCAGGCATTGGCCTGACCGTCGCAATGATACTTGTCACGTGGTGCAGACCCCGCCCGAACGTGAGCCATTCTACGATAGGCTTGCGATCAGGCTGCACCCTCGGCCAGGCATCTGCCTGTCCATTGATAACAGCATACGAGACGGACACCGGATCTCGGGCACTGCCAGGGTTCCGCATGCAGCGTTACTACGAGCAGGTCAGGCACTTCACTACCAATGGGTAAATAGCGCACTAGCGGGCTCGTGGGCACTTCTGCTAATTAACCAGCAATTAACCTAGTTTTGTCCTGTTAAGAGCACTATATATTTCACGCTCCCCCCTCACTTCAGTCACCCTCGGGGAGGACAGACGGACACAACTAGGTGTATCAACGAGAGACGCACCTTGAGGCAGTAAGGGCATGCATGAATGTGTGATTCCTCATGAATCTGTAACGGAGCACTAACGGGCTCCTTGTTTTTAGTTTTACCTTTTTACTTGTGCTATCATTGTTTCATCTTTCTGCCAGAGTCTGAAAACAGGGGACTCTACTCCATTCTCCTCCCATGGGGCATGTAGGGTATTTTCCAAGGGGAAGAAATGTGAGAAATTCTCACATGAGATATTTCCATATCCTAGTGTGTCCACAGTTGAATGACGCTTGTTACACACATTTAGCCACCCACGTAAATTTATATGTGAATGTGGTTTTGAATGTTTCCTTTTTTGACTGATCATCTTGTATGTTATCCTGATGGTACTCTTGTATATATCTCTGTTTTACAGGCTTGTTGAGAGTCCTTTTCTCCGGTGGAGTGTGACAAACGTCATCCCACCAAGTGGTACCTTCTCACCACTAATTTTGGTAAGAACGGAGCCCTTTCTTGGTCCTGATGAATGCCACGGACCCTTTTGGGCCAACGGGCAGAAACATGTTGACCACTTTTACTACGGTGAGGGGACAATAATTTCCCCATGCTCACCATCCACATTATTTTAATACCATATAGCTGCCTCTTCTATTACATTTAATTTGGTAACTGTAATGGTTTTTAAAACTCCACTCACTTATCACGGGCCCCCACTTAGTTTTAGAAGTGCCTCCCTGTCTTCAGGTGAAGGCCCGCCCTCTACCAAACCAAGTTTCTAGAGGGCGAGGACTGCCAATGATGAAGCATGACACCTGGTGGTGTGTGAGGACAGTCCTTCACTTTTTGTGAGATGCCAGCACTTATGATTTAGGTTTAGAGTACCTTTGGTCACTGTGTTAGGAGCAGCTTCATTTGTGCTAAACATTTTGTGTTGGAGGCTAGCTTGCTCCTAGTGCCCCGCGCCTCTAGTTCCCTCCCCCTGAATCTCCCTGGGGTTAGTGTGTTTTCACGGATACCACCAACACAGTTAACATCAACACCAGCTTCCAAATTTGCATTTTCAAAGGCCCGGCAGCGACCTACATCCAGCACAACCACCGCAGTAGAAGTAGGTAATGCAGAGAGTCAAACTCCACGCCCACCTACCAGTTCATCTGGCATTGGAAGTGGCACCAGCAGCTCCAGAAAGTTCAGCTCCCCAGTTTGGGACTTCTTTTCTATTAGCAGGAAGGAGGTGAACATTGCAATATGCTCCATTTGTGGACAAGGTGTTAGTCGGGGTAAGCTTGGTACAAACTATGGTACCGGAGGCCAAACAATCCATCTGAAAAACACCACATGATCCAGTGGGAGGCGCACCTTAGCGGCCATAAAACTGCACCTATTGTTGTTGGTGGGGATGAAGGAGTAGACGATCCGATCACAGCGGAAGGTGAAAAAGAGGGAGACATTTTCTCTGGTACACAAAGTAGCCCTGTCCCCAGCAATCCAGTGGTACTGGCCAGATCCACATCAGCAACATCGCAGTGGCACAAGAGTAAGAGTCAGGCTGAGACACCAAGGGGTCCCAGGCAAGAGAGTACCCAAATGAAACGTGTGTTGAGCCTAACAACATCTGGCATCAAGAAGATGTCACCTGCATTAGTGGCACCAGAAAAGAAAAAATCCAGGCTACCATTGTCAGCATGTTTAGGTCGGAGGGGCAGTACGAATGCAACCACCCAACGGCACGTTTGTACAATGCGAAGCTGGCTAAAATGTTAGCGCTGGACCTTCTCCCTTTTCTTTTGTGGAAGGGGTGGGTTTTCTTGAATTTGTGACAACCATCTGCCCAAAATGGAAGATTCCCAGCCGGTCCTATTTTGCCAGAGTTGCTGTTCCAGCACTACATCACGACATGCTGGAATTGCTTGGACAAGCTTTGCAGCAGAGTGCTGTTCACACTATCCACCTGACAACAGACAAGTGGACCAGTTGCCAAGTCACAGATTACATGTGCATCACTGCACACTGGATCTCTTTTGTGGGGGTTCGAGAAAAGATATCTGCGGGTGTTGACACTGCTGAGATTTTTAAGGCCACTCAAGAAACATGCAACTGTAGCCATGTTCGCCATGGAGAAATCTCATACTGCTGCAAACATTTTGGAAGAGTTTAAAAGCAAGGGCTTTGAATGGCTGCACCCAAGAGGGCTTAACATTGGTTTTGTTGCCACGGACAATGGCAGTAATATAGTTAAGGCCATGGCCAATGGTGGTTATTTCAAGGTCCTGTGTTTGGCGCACTGCATTAACATCATTGTTCAAGACTTTCTGAAAAAAGAAAACCGAGTCAGCAACTTACTGACCACCTGCAGAAGAATCTGCATACATTTCAGCCATTCTTTTAAAGCCCCGAAGCAGCTGAGGATCATTCAACGTGAGCATAGAATGCCTGTTAAAGCACTCATCCAGGAGGTGCCAACACGTTGGAACTCAACTTGTTACATGCTTGACCGTCTGTTTGAGCAGTACACACCAATCAATGAATATGTCATGCAAAGAGGGGATGCTACTGTGAAAGGCATGATCATTGAGATGGACCAATGGGGCCTAGTTAAATGCCTGACAGAGATGCTACTTCCTTTCGAGCTCTTCGCACGTGAAGTCACCAAGGAGGACTGTACTATGAGCCAAGCTATCCCATTGTTGCACATGCTACAGGAACAGCTGAAAGGGGTGTCTGCAATGTACACAGGTGTGGAGAAAAAAAAAGAAACATATGAGTTGGTGGAGAGCTTAACCCTTCATTTATCTGAATATACAAGGGTGCAAACATGCATTGTGTCATCCAACCACTACATTTGTGCCACTATTCTGGATCCACGGTACAAAGCAGTACTGAACACTAACACATTGATTCCTTTTTCAGAAGTGGATGTTGCCAAGTACAAAACTTGGATAGCTGCGGAAGACAGTCGCTTAGAAAAAGAACGGCTGGGAATTAGAGGCCCGCAACTCCAGCCTGCAACAAGTACTGCAGGGCAGCCGGCATCAAGTTCAACTTCAGAGCCTGAGGGCAGTGCGGTTGGCTCACAGCAGTCAAAACCACCAACAACACCAAGAACAACATCAACAACAGCAAGAACAGGATCATCAGCCCCAGTAAAATCGGCACAGGAATGGTATGTACGGCAAGGACTCGCTAGGTCCAGTGCTGAGGCAAAGGCAAAAGAGGCAGAGCAAAGTGGAGCACCCCTTAGCATTGAGCGGATGGTCCAGGCCTATCTGGATGACCCCACAGAGGTCTACATTGATCAAAACCCATTCGTGTATTGGTTTGGGAAAAGGGGCCAATGGCTAGTGCTCAGCAGGCTGGCGATAAACTATCAGGCTTGCCCTGACGCAAGTGTCTCTTCTGAGCATGTTTTCAGTGCTGCTGGTCCCGTTGTAACAGTGAAAAGGACCAGTCTCTCGCCCCAAAACGTGGAGAGGTTAACCATGATCAAAATGAATCAGCACTTTATACCACCGGATTACACCATACCTGAAGTAGCACAGCAGGAAGATGATGACAGCGACTTAGGTCATGGAAGTAGTGTGTTAGATGACCTACTTCTGGGTGAACCACCAGAGTTTGAGGAGGAGCTCTACTTCCCTGACAACTAGGCTTTCAACTTGTTACTTTTTCTTTCTTCCCTATTTACTTTTATTATTTGTTTGTGTCTCTGTCTTTCTGGTACGAATCACAACAAATTCATCACCACCGTCTTACTCTTTTATTGCTGGATTGGAGTTGCAACTGTGTGCAGTCATTAAAGAAATAAGTCCACTCCTCCGAGTCCTGCTCCAGTTCTCTCCTCCAGTCCTGACTCATCCTAAATCAATTTCCCTCAAGCCAGACATTGGATGGAGAATAGTATAAGAAATGTGGGCCTGCCTCGTCGAGTCCCTCCAAAGAACATGACTAATTGACTATAGCTATCCTCCTTTCCGAGCCGAGAGGGACTGCCCCTTAAGAACAGGTAATGATGATGGCATGCATTGGACGCTGACACTGAGTGATTGGTTTTTGTGTTGCTGTTGTTGTGCATGAAGTGTACTAGTATTTCATCTATTCTACACACAAAAAAGTGACTCAAGTAAATGTTTCCCTTCTTGTTGTTTAATAACAAAATTGTACTTCTACTGCAGGTCGATCCATTGCATTTTTCAATATGGAATCTGGACTCACTTGGTATACTAGAGAGTTGGACACCATGATGACCATACTATACTCATCGCAGTCAGTCAGTAGGATCGGAGATGATTGATGGAAGAACTCGGGGCATTTCATGAAGTGGCTTAAAAGGTAAACAAGTCAACAACAACCACAGCAGACCTACATGTCTGTGTAGGGGTGGAGGCGAGTGTAGTGGTATGACTGACAGCAGTGCATTGATTTAGTTACTTAATTTGGAAAATGCTATGTTGCTGTATATGTGTGCTCTGTCTGGCTCAAAATCTAAGCTAAGTGGAGGTTGGGTGTGCGCCGCGGGCCTGCTCTGTCCTGCTGTTCTTGTAGCTTAATGCTGGAAACAGAGTAGACATGATTTAGCCATGCCGCATCTGAAAGTGTTCTTGTTGCACTCCTCCGTAATTTATGCATTTTAACTTTACTTTTCTCCTTGATTTCTCGATATTCCTTTTGATTTTCCATCTACACTTACAGGTCGGCCTTTACCCCGTGCTATACTGGGAAAAACAACTCACACTTACCTTACCAATCCGCATCTGCCAGGCAGGCAGTGGCTCCCAAGATTGACAGACCGAGCGTCCATGGAAGGAAGGACCAAGAGGAATGCCGAGAAGCAACTCCCCAATGTGACCATAACATAGTAACTTAGTATCATTCATCATCTTTCAATTCATTTGATTCATTTTTTCTCTTCAATCACTACCACTGTGTGTGTTGTTGTTTATTATGTTTGGTCTTTGCTTAATTTGACGCCTACAGCTATTTTTTTATTTTCTTAGCTAGCTTTAAAAGGAAGCCCGGTACAACAGAACATAAAATGTATGTAATTTGGGTCTCTCTGAGGGCAGAGAGGCAAGGCAATTGCATAATAATATTAATTAATAATATACTGCTGACTTGTACTACTAGTCTAGTACTGCTTATCATTAACCATCAAGTCATCATCATGCATGCATTTCCTTTTTCTCCCTTAACAGATTTATGATGGTCGTCTGCCAAGATTGTGTGTTGTCCATGTGTGTAGTGTTTGTCTTTGTCAAACCTTTCCCTCCAATACCCCTTCCCAACCTTCATCAAACCCTAACCCTCTTCCCCCGGGCTGTGTGATTTATATTGAGGTGTGACTAAATTAAATTTACACCAATAATTGATCACACACTTGCTGGGGCGGATGTGGTGAAAGCAACACTAACTCAAGGCAGGGCGAGGATCTTCTTCTGCTCTAAGTATATATATATATATATATAGGCCACACTGGCAACAGATTAGATTGCCCATTACCCACTCATGCTCAGTAGTATTCGCTATTCTCTTTTTTTCCAGAGGAACATAATTATTAACCCATTATTAATTATTAATTGCTGGCATCAATTTATCATCCTTCCAGCACTAAAGGTTACGCTTGTCCACTTCATAGGTTGAGTCAACTTCAGTTTGTTGTAACTTGTACTAGGCTATCCCTGTTTTATTTTACTTTAGCATTGCTTATCAATATCATTCATCATCACTTTTTTCTTGTTTGGCAGTCTTCTTCTTGTGTACTTACTACTTACTGTACTTCTACTAAGTACTTGTTCCCTAGTCTCCCTCAGGTGACTGACTATCTCATTTTCTTTTTTTGCAAATGCAACTGTCTAGTACTGCTACCACCACCCACCATGGCACCTTAGGAAACCAAACCATCACCATGCAGCCATCGCTTTGCCTAAACATCAATCACAGGTAAGAGAAGAAGTGTGGGGGAGTCAATAATGTATATACTATGGAAATTAATTAATTCTTTCACACACCCACATACTTTCGAGTACATACTACAATCAGGTTTTAGTTGCAGAATGCATAGACCCGGAGGAGAGACTGACAGTAGTAGGACAAGTGAGGGTACTGCCTCTATCTGTCGGTGTGTTACACTATTGGCAGATTTCAAAAACTGCCTGCCGCCCTGCAGCAAAAGAAGGAAACAAACAAGGTGACGTAAAAGAGTGACCCCCCAGAAAAGATTTGCATCATACGTATTGGAAAACTATAAATAATTTATTACCCTAACAAATATAAACTAGAAGAAAAACCCACAACACCTGACCCACCCCTCTCCCTAACCCCAACCAATGTCCAGTAAATTAAATAAATGTCCGTCCACGTTGTAGTTGAAGAAAAAAAAGTAAACCACAAGTTTTGTTTCCCCAACTCCCAACATCCCACCCACCAAAAAAAGATTAAAAAGGGGCAAGGGTCAAAGACTGAGGTGACGTCTAGCGGCGGGGGTGCCGGTGGTAGCTAGTTCACTCCAGGACCTCCTCCAGCTTGGCCTCCAGGCGCGCCATCCTGAGGAGCATGCAGCACTGAAAGTTCCTGCAGGAACAACAGGGGTGGGGGCAGCAGTAGATGATGAAGTTGATGGGCGGCGGGCAGCTGCCAGAGCACAGCGCTGTACCACCGGAGGCATGTGGGGGGCTTGGCTGGGGCCCGGGGCATTGGAGGAAGCTGCAGCTGCTGCCTCCTCCGCCTCCTCCGCCAGGACAACCAGCCAGCGATATTCCTCCGGATGGCCTCCAGTTTCCTTAGCCGTGCCCTGACTGCTAACCCCTGCCTGGTGGGTTGGGAAGGAGTAGCTATATCAAGAAAGGAAAAAAAAGACAATTGTAACCAATACTCTTAGCAAAACAGTAACACAAAATTACACACATAAAAATTATAGTGGCACAGTAGCACTAGCAGATGTGGTACTATTATCCTCCTCACTTCCTCTGTCCCTTAGATTTGGATGTGATGATTAGACTTTCAGGCACTATGGAGTAGAGTAGAAGTATTCTTCTTCTCTCTCTTGTTTAGCACAATTAATCTTGTAGGCATGCCAGCTCAGTCAGCTTGTGCCCTAGACAGACATACTCATGTTGCAGACATATGTTACTTTACTACTGTCTGCATGTGAGGCGTCTGTACTACACAATTATATATTTTTCTATTACGGCCATACTCTGTTAAATCAATGGCAAATGCTCAGACAATTTCACTTTCACCCTGACTACTGCAATAAGGCACATGATGATGGTTAATGATGACATGCTTATGAATGATGATATACGGCGGCACAACATCATGTCATTCACGTGATGATGATGATGATGACATACTGAGCGATTTGTAAGTACTAGTTACCATGCAGCCGATAGGCCACCCATGGCTGACACACTCAAAAATGACATGGGTAGGGACTGGAGCGGAAGTGGGCCTCGGAGTCGGAGAGGGAGGCGATGGGTGGGTAGGGTAAATACTAGTCATGCACAATATATATGTTGTGCTTGCAAACTACTGTGAGTCAAGGGAGTATTCCATTCTGAAATACAAGTACAACCTCAAACCTTTGAATCAAAAACCTTGCAAAAAAACAGTCCTTGTTCTTCCCAGGGCTTTTTTCATTTATTATTATTTTATTCTTAATCTTCTTCACCCTTGGCTTTGGTACTCTGGCACGGTTTAAATTTCTTTTACATTCTATTCATCCAGTCTGACTCTGTTTTCACCTACTATCTATGATACCATCCAGGCATCCATCGGCCAAACATGGCTATCATAAACCGGCTTTCACCGACAACATACATTTGTCATAGATGTAACCAACCACCCCCCCAGAGGATTCCTTTCACCCATACAGTTTCACCCACCCAGACAGGCATCCTTTCTGCTTTCTCTTTCACCTTTCACCCATCCTTCAACTACCCATGCATCCTATCATCTAATCTTCATCCGCCACCTATATGCATCCCGGGGCCCCTTCCTTCACCCACGCATCCTTCTCTGCCAGTTATACATGTTGTTGACTCGTCTGACTCTTTGTCTTCGTCATAAAACTGTCTCTGCTGAGTTGAAGATAGAATAGAATAGGCCGTTAGTTACTCAACCCCCGCCGCTAATGCTAATGTTAAGTAAAGGGTGTCTTCTTCAACTGTTCAGTGTTCACAACAACTTGCTCTCAGCAGAAGTACAGTGTACTAGTACTGTGTGTACACCCTTGCAGCAAGTGTATTCATCATTCTCAATAAGTAAGGAATTTGACTTAACACCGCCCGCCACTGCTGCTGGCTCACCCCCTGCAGCTGCCGCATCCTCCGCTCCCTCCGGAGTGGCATGGCTCTCACCGCTGGCCCCGGAACTGGTGGTCGGTACGCCTGGAAAAAACATTTCAATTTTTTTTAGATGCCATATATGCCTCCCCAATTTATGTTTTTCATTAGCAAGATTGAAAATACATAATTAATAATACATACACCACACACATCACTATCTACAATTCGGATACTAGAGTAGAGTAGACAGTATGTCCTATCAAATAACAATATCCGGTTGGGTATTGTTGGTGGCAATTTTTGAAAAGCCTCTCAAGAAGAGAACAACCCAAAGGACTGGACTCAGTGAATAGAGCTATTGGTGCATCTAATTTTTTGAAAAGAAGAAAGAGTGGCCAACTGGGCGGACATGAGGTCTCTTTTAGTTGGAAAATAATGGTGCCGTCCTCCTACTCCTCATACTTGCTTCCAGCCATGGTGCACGGTAATCAATTGTTCAGTGTTCACCATCAACTGCTGCTACTAAAAAAAGTACTAGGCCTGGATTCGAAAAAGTAAAATACACCACTTTGGGGTGTCCTGTCCAACATGAGTGACCACCATTACTGATTGAGCATGATGAGACAGTAAAAGAAACTAAAGCCTTCTCATCTTACAAACCTGCGGAGAATACCTTACTTGGGCATGCAATCTGCACAGCAGATTAGTGCTACTAGTACTAGTAGTAGTAAGGAGTCCATACTAGTGCTAGTACTAGTAGTAGCCTAGGACCAATGGGTTCTCTGAGTCTTACAGTACCACTACTAGGCAATCCACATATAATAAGGGGAGAGGGAAAGCTGAGTGAAACCCAGAAGAAAGCAAGCTACAGACAGACTAATACAGAGTCAGAGCAGAGGTTAGTCAGATGCAGTTTGATTTGATGCAAAAAAAACAGACACTAGAAACAATGTTAGTACTAGTACTTAGTAGTAGGTAATGGAGCAAAAAAACAAGAATTTAGAAACAGATAGATTGAAGAGGATTTTGGAAATATTAAAATTAGGAAATGGAAATAATAGAGTGGTAAAAGTTTGGGAAATAATAATATATAACAACACCAGGAGGAGGACTTACTGGGGCCAGCAGCAGAGCCATCTGTGCCTGAGGCCGCTTCTTGCTGCTCCTGGGAGGCCCCTCCAGCTCCCGCACCCGCCGCACTGCCAGCTGACCCAGTCTTCTTCTTGCCCCTGGATGCTGATCATGTAAGATATAATTAAAGAGACAAAAAATGATTTGTGTTAAATAAATAAATATAATTGCTCTAAAAATATTTTTAGAGAGGAAACGGCAATTGCAATACCATTGACCTATCCTAAAGATCGACTTATTCGACTAGTAGTAGTCGACTAGTATGTATCGCAGTCGAATACCATCCGATCATTATTATTCCACAGTTCATTTCCGATTCCTGAATCCTAAACATACCTAGCCTGCCTATTCCAGACTTTGGAATGAATTGAAAAAAATATATATTTTCTTC
This sequence comes from Calotriton arnoldi, assembly GCA_963921515.1. NCBI lineage: Eukaryota > Metazoa > Chordata > Amphibia > Caudata > Salamandridae > Calotriton > Calotriton arnoldi. The sequence continues at coordinate 675,714 of CAWUFW010007703.1, forward strand.
TACTAAGTTCTGATCTCATTCCCAATCATCTCTGTCTCCAACTCAAACTCCCTTTGACGGGCCAATTACTAAGTCTGCATTTTTATTCTTCTTAATGCATAGATGGACGCATGCATATTGCATACACTATTGATTGGTTGCTATTCTATTCACTCACTATACGAACGAACTACAAAAGGTTCTACTAGGACTGAAGTCATATGGAGGACGTGTCACGCAGGCCGCTAAATTACCAAATAATACTAACTACAATCACTATCTTAGTGACAGGAGACAGGACAGACTGACAGGACAAAGAAAAAGACTGGAGTCTTTCCTATGTGTATTACCTAATATAAATTCTCTAACCTCTCTTACATAACCAGCCCAAGAGAGTGCAAAGTTGCAAACAAGCACGATTAGTTATTAGCGCCGAGCGTGAGCACCTGTCTGGAAGTAACAATCACATAATATTAAGATTTTTAAACATAAGTTACCTGCATGTAAGCAGCAGCAGCATGTTAGCTATTTGCGAAAAAAATAATATTGCAATAACACAGAACAGAAGAACACAATAGTAATATAATTAGCTACTCACCAAGCCCCGGGACCTCAACACCTAGCAGGTCCAGCAGGTCCTGCTCCTGGTCCAGGATGTCGGACCACTGGTGCGTCAATTGGTAACGGGTGCGCCGGACCCCAGAGCATGGAAACACTGCCCAGAGCAACCTCTCCCACTGCCGGTGACGCTCCCGGAGCCTGTACCCGGACCCAGGCCTGCCGCCTGCTGCCGGGGTTAAGGGGATGTGGTGCTAGACAAAAAAAACCAGTGCGTCCACCTCTCTGAATAAGGCCCGTGGCTGCACCCCTTGTGGGCGCCGCCTTCCGCAAGGAAGGCAGTCGCGGCTCTCACTCCTCTTCCCCTGACCCTTGGTTTTCTTAAGACTCTTTGCCATTGTTCTGGGTAGGCGGGGGGCGGAAAAGAAAAGGTAGGAAGTAAGAAAGTAAGTAAAAGAAATGAAAAAAGCAAGTAATAGAAAAAGAGTGAAAAACGCACTAAAAAACACACACAAATTAGGAAAAAACGCAAAATATACAATCAGCAATAGAGAGGGATAGATAATAAATAAAAAAGATCAAAAAAAAGTTTCTAGAAACAAAGGATTGAAAAGATATAGGGAGGATAGAAAAACAGGCCCAGAACCATAGCAAAAAGTGAAAAAACAAGATGACCGCGCCCATTGGCGACCGCGTGGTGAAGTTTGTGCGATATTTCCCCCCGAGCACGCAAAAAGCATCCCCGAACACGCAATACGTGTTCCCGAACAGAAAAAACGCATGGCGAACGGGCGGAACAAGCAACTCCTCATGCTTGTGGAACTCCGTGTTGCTCGCTGAGTTTTTTGCGACTACGCGGAATACTGCGTAGCGCGACACGTTGGCTGGTATAGTTGAGTGACTGAGGGGCTAGGTCACGAAGCATAGGTAAAGACCTGTGATTTCTTGGCCATTGCAAATGTTGGGGTATGCGATATTGGGAATGTTGTTCCTAAATAGGGCATAAATGGTTATGCTGTTCTGCTATTCATGGGGAAGTTGGACAATTGAAGATAACTGTAAGTACATATTCAATGTGCAGATCATTTTGATTTCAATGTATATATCATGTTGATTTCGAAGTGTGTAGGTGTGTAATACAAAGACCAGTGTTTTAGACATACAGTGTGGAGTCATTTTGTAGCATACGCAGAGTGTTGAGAGGGAGGGGTTGTGCCAATACTTTACACATTGACCCTGTGGATACGTCTGACTGCTCTGTGCCAAGCTACCCAAGGATTAGCACTTGTTATAGGACAAGTGTATCATACTCATCCTATGTAGAGCAGTGGATTCTGACTGGCTTTGATGCGCCCCAGCCAGCCAGAAGCAGCTGGGCCTAACTATATGTTTGTCAAAAGATAATCAGAATCATTGTAAATGGTGTGTGCTCCACCTGGTAATTTATTTCTAGCCTGCGCTCTCCTCGGTTATCTGAGAATTATTGCTCAATGGAAATACTTCTGAGAGGCTAATATTTCAGATAGTAGATCATTCACCTTGGTAATGCACAAAGAGTGCTCTGTGTTATTGCCTTTTCACTGCTGAAGGCAGGTTCTGAAAACAATCGCAATGAAATGATTTAGAATAAATCGCAGAGGATATTTAAAGGAGAAGCAGTCATCTCAACCGTGAATAACAATCAGATTTCCGCTGCTCTTACAAAGGTTGCTCCAGTCATCCTTGGCTCTTGATATTTATTGCATTTCGCATGGGGAATAACAAACTGAAACATAAATGTTCACAACAGTCATACGATTTCAAAAACAATACAGGGCAGACAGAATGAATGCATCCGTTGCGCTAATTTGGGAGGGAAGGGGGGCAAGCCAGCACGAGACCAATTTTTGTGTGTGAAAAAGGCCGCTTTATTGAAACAGGTGCATATCACAGTTTATACCTTGGCAACTGCCTTCCAAAACTAAAACCTCACTATACATGAATTACCTGACCCCTTGTTTCCCCCCCACCCCTACGATCCCCACATCAAATCCCCACGCCGCAAAATACAACATAACATTCCATAACAATAATATTACACAATCCTACACAATATAGTATTTACCAATCCTAACCTCCCATGACCCAAATCCCTACCTGCCTTTTTGCAACTGTAACCAAGAAACCTCTAATCTAAACTTAGCCTACCTGGTTACCCTTTCCTGCTCCTGCTCCCCAACTACCAACATTTAACCAAAAACTACAGCCAATCCTGGCCAACTTTTTCCAACCCCGCCAGCACCTGTTCCAAGCGACAACTATACAATTAACACAAAATTCCCTATGTACCTGTTCCAACTCCACCGCCAAAAAACCCCCCCACCTGGGGGACAAAAATGCCCCCACAAACCTAAAAAACAGGGAAGGGAGGGCGGGGACAAAAACCTACTCTAACAGCGCTCCCAGCCACCAGGTCACCAAACCTAAAATGGTGGCTGGTGAAGCGCGAAACAGCCCAATATACTTGGGCTATCTCTTCAAAATTGGGCTACAATTAGGCTAGTCCCAATGTAGCCCAACTCCCCCAAAATGGCCGGGCGCCGGACAGCCCCTCCCCCTCCCAATCTGCCCGGGGGGCAGACCTCGCTGCGCTCGACTGCCCCCCAAACCCCCCTTGGGAGGGAAGGGGGGCAAGCCAGCACGAGACCAATTTTTGTGCGTGAAAAAGGCCGCTTTATTGAAACAGGTGCATATCACAGTTTATACCTTGGCAACTGCCTTCCAAAACTAAAACCTCACTATACATGAATTACCTCCCACCCCTACGATCCCCACATCAAATCCCCCACCCCGCAAAATACAACATAACATTCTATAACAATAATATTACACAATCCTACACAATATAGCATTTACCAATCCTAACCTCCCATGACCCAAATCCCTACCTGCCTTTTTGCAACTGTAACCAAGAAACCTCTAATCTAAACTTAGCCTACCTGGTTACCCTTTCCCTGCTCCTGCTCCCCAACTACCAACATTTAACCAAAAACTACAGCCAATCCTGGCCAACTTTTTCCAACCCCGCCACCCAGGAAAAGGCGGGAGTGTAGGCGGAACGCCGCCTCCCCATTTTCCTGCCCCCCTACCCTGCCCCCTAGGAAAAACTTTCCTTCAACGCCTGTGGACTCCCAACAACCTGGCCAAAACTTCCCTCAGCTCCAATAAATACAAGTCCATGCCCAGCCGGGATAAATGGACCCCATCGCCTCTGAAAAATCCAGGAGTGTCATACCTGATGTCCCTGTGCAAAATCCTAAAAATTCCCATTTGGCGACAAAAGCGCACCATCTCTGTGTTAAGCTTTCGCCTAGCCTTGTCCACCGCCCCCGGGTTAGCCGCCCCCCTCCAAACCCTCCTAGGAACAAACTCCGTCCATATAATGGCGCAACCGGCCCACTGACCCTTGATCACCGCCAAATCCCGCTTCATACACCGCATCAAAGCCAAACCAGTTTCCCGCACCATATCATTTTCCCCCAAATGAAGGACCAATACATCAGGGCACCTACCAGCCACCAAGATTCCGTTGAGCACCTGCAGCAACTCTTTCCAACGCATACCACCCCTTCCCCTCCAACAAACTGTAAACATTTCTTTATTGAAACCCAGGCTTTCCCCGAAATAGCTGGCACGGGCCTGAACTTGCGCCCACTTCACAAAGGAATGGCCCACAATCCAAATGGACATCTCCCTGGCGAGGGGACCCATCACCGAACCTGCAACGAGAAACATGAATGAACCAAAGGAAAATAGGACTAACCGCGCTACATCCCCCCGTCTGGGCTGCGCACATACCGCTGATAACAGTCCGAGGACCACCTTCCCAACCGCATGATGTCCCCTCGCCCCCAACCTAGATTGTTCGCTTCAGATGCCGCCCCAATCCTAAATGAGTGCGTACCAAAATCCCTCCCGTCAATTCCCAGCCTGCCCAACGCCTTCCTCAGCACCGCCAGAAGCTGCGCAGCCGTTACCCCCCTTCCATCCTTGTGCCTGAAGACTAGACCTACTTTATCCCTAGACAAAGCTCTCCACCTCAAACCCCACCGGCAAGGGCAAGCCTGCTGGACTCCCTCCAGTTTTAAAGCAACCCACGTGCCCCCTCCCCTTTGATCTGTTTTAGACTTCCTCAGCCATATGCTGACCCCATCCGGACGAAAGGAAACCTCACTCCAACTTACCCCCTGTCCCGCTTTACTCCCTAACAGCTCAGACACCCGAAAAGCCCCGAAAAACATTCATGACATCAGCGTGGAGAAGAGGCAGGTTTCAACCTCCCCATAACATATCCCAGGCAAGATCCCAATCACCCTTTCCAACAACTCCCAGGACAGAGGCTTACGAACCCTAGATGCGCGCCCACACTCCCGCGCCCAACCTTCCAACATGCGCTTCCCCAGCTCCCTGGCGGAGGGGACATACCCCCACAACAACTTCCCAACAAAAGCAATGCCCGCCAGCTTACCCGCTATCGTAACCCTGGTCAAACCCCTCTCAATCAAATCCAAAATAAATTGAAGTACATCTTCCTGTCTAAGCTCAAGGGAATCCCTCCGCGTCGCGCCGGAGCGCAAAAATTCCCCCCATGCTGTCTTGTATGCTGCCTTGGTAGATTGTGCCAGAGAACCTAAAACCAACTGCAACATCCTGTGTTGCCTATGTACCACAAATGCACCGGCATTCTGGTCGGAAATCCGTCCGCATCCCTGGCGAGCCCACGGAATCTCCCCCAATGTGAACGAGACAAAGCATCCGCTATGTCATTGTCCACACCCGGCACATGCACCGCGCAGAAGGCGATATCATGCCGCAAGCAGCCTAACACAAACACCCTCAGTAATTTCAGAACCTGTTCGTCCCGTGCGGATTGTCGGTTCACAATTTGAACTACCGCCATGTTATCAACTCTGAAAGTTACCCTCTTGTGCGCCAGCTGATCCCCCCATAAGGTGATCGCCACCACCAAAGGAAAGAATTCCAAAAAGGCTATACTCCTGCCCCCATCTGCCCACTCCGGGGGCCACTGCTCAGCACACCTCTTTCCTTGCCAATACAAGCCAAAACCTGAACTCCCAGCCGCATCAGAAAATATTTGCACTTCCCAAAGCATGTCGCCCTCCCTCCTCAAGGGGATGCCATTGAAATTTTGTAGGAAAAACTGCCACATTCGCAAGTCCTCCCGCACCCCCGCTGACAGACGCACATGATGATGAGGGGGCCTCTGTCCCGCCAGCGCCCTGCACAGTCGTCTACAAAACATCCTCCCTACTCTCACCACCCTACATGCAAAATTGAGGTGCCCCAACAGCACCTGGATCTCTTTCACTGTGACCTTCAGTTTTCCCAACATTGTTGCCAGCAGCCCCAACATCTGCTGCTTTTTGTCTGCCGGAAGGCATGCCTCCATCAATTGAGAGTCCAGTTCAATACCTAAAAAGGCCAGAGCCGTACAGGGTCCCATAGTCTTTTCCGGTGCCAACGGCACGCCCAAATCCCTCATGATCTCCTGAAAGCTGTCCAGTGCCTTCTGGCAGCCCGCTGAGCCTGAGGTGCCCACAAAGAAGAAGTCATCCAGGTAGTGCGTTACTCCTTGGTGACCCGTCCGTTCCGTGAACAACCATTGTAGGAACGTGCTGAAACACTCAAAAAGTGCGCATGCCATAGTGCAGCCCATCGGCAATGCTTTGTCCACGTACCAGTGACCGCCAAACTGGATACCCAAAAGGTCCCAGTCATCTGGGTGGACTGGAAGCAGCCGGAAAGCCGACTTTATGTCGCACTTTGCCATCATCGCCGTTGCGCCCGCAGTCACTACCAGTGACATGGCTACGTCAACAGATGAGTATGACACAGTGGCCTCCTGCTCGTCGATAAAATCATTCACCGAAACTCCTTCAGGCCACGACAAATGCTGTATTAGGCGAAACTGTCCTTGCTCCTTTTTTAGCACCACTCCAATGGGTGACACAATCAAATTCTGAAGAGGCCAATCCTCGAAGGGTCCCGCCATGCGGCCCTCACGCACTTCTTTATCCAGTTTTTCTTGCACTACCTTAGAGTGCTCTTTTGCCGATTTTAAATTGTCCGCCCAACATCTTACCCTCGGCCCGTCGTACCCCAGCCTGAAACCCTCCAAAAAACCCAAACTCAAACATGTAGCAGCCGCCAGGTCTGGATATCCTTGCAAGTCTGCTATCAACTTTCTTACGTTAACCGGAGTACGAGCCTTTCGGCCCAGGTCCCTTAGCACCTCGCCCCCAGGAACTGCTGCTGCTGCCCCCTGCCTTAAACCCCCTGTCTGCCACTGCTGTGACCCTGGCTGCTGACCCTGGCCCCCCCAGCAATTGACCAATGCATGTCGTCCTCCGCACCCTGAGCAATCATGCCTGAAACGGCAGTACTCTCTAGTGCACAAACCCTTATTGTAATCCCAACAGGCCCCTTTTGTACCTGGCTGTCCTCTCCCTGCTCCCCCCACCGCACCTTGGGTGGGGCCGCCCCGAAAGGGCCGGTATACGAGAGGCAGCCCGCTGGCCGTAAAAATGGTTTTCCCAGACCCAGCTAAACCCATAGTGTGTTGCCACAAATCCGTATCTAGCTCCCCCCACTTTGCCTCCGTATCCCAAGCCATGCGTGCCCGGAACTCCTCATCATATTGAGCCCAGGCATACCCACCCCCAGTAATCTGGGCTTTCCTAATCACGCCCATGTATTTGAACATGGCCACTGACCGTTCAGGGTATTTTTCGCAATAAACGCTGGCATATATAAGGAACGCTGCCGTCCAATTCTCGATTGTCAACGGCACCTTCGTCCTTTTTGCCAATTCAAATTCTTCCTCTTTAGACCCTTTCTTCGCCCGAACCTCTCTGTGGAGGAGTTTGAGTATTTCAACATATTCCCCCTTCCATATGCGTTCCTTGGTGGACAACATCAAATGCGCGCCCAATGGCTTTGTAACTCCCATGTATGGCAACCGTTTAATCTTCAACTCCTTACTTTCCAATTTGGTCTCCCCCTCCCCTGTCGGAGTCTCTACCGTCCTTGATAACATGGCGGTAGTTCAAATTGTGAACCGACAATCCGCACGGGACGAACAGGTTCTGAAATTACTGAGGGTGTTTGTGTTAGGCTGCTTGTGGCATGATATCGCCTTCTGCGCGGTGCATGTGTCGGGTGTGGACAATGACATAGCGGATGCTTTGTCTCGTTCACATTGGGGGAGATTCCGTGGGCTCGCCAGGGATGCGGACGGATTTCCGACCAGAATGCCGGTGCATTTGTGGTACGTAGGCAACACAGGATGTTGCAGTTGGTTTTAGGTTCTCTGGCGCAATCTACCAAGGCAGCATACAAGACAGCATGGGGGGAATTTTTGCGCTCTGGCGCGACGTGGAGGGATTCCCTTGAGCTTAGACAGGAAGATGTACTTCAATTTATTTTGGATTTGATTGAGAGGGGTTTGACCAGGGTTACGATAGCGGGTAAGCTGGCGGGCATTGCTTTTGTTGGGAAGTTGTTGTGGGGGTATGTCTACCGTCCTTCTTGTCAGCCCCGCTGTCCCCCAAGCTTAATGACGCCTTACCTGCGCCCTCCACTGCCCCTTCGCCCGGGGCCTCCGTTCCTACCCCTATGTCCACTACGTAGGAACCCTTGCGCAGCCTGCCCCCTATCCCTTCCTCCCGATCAGGCCCACCCACCCCTACCGACACCATCACAGGACGCAATCGCGCCGAACGCTTACCTAGCGCCAAGGACTCCGCCCGTCTCTCCACTGTGCGTCCTGGCAAAGGGGCCGACCTCTCCTCCCAACGTGATGTCCGACCCGTGGGCCTCGCCTGGCGTCGTGACACCTGCAAAAAACTATGCACAGCATTACTTGGCCCCCCCTGTCCCTCGCCTTCCCCATCCCGCAACTCTCCTTCTTCAATACTCTCCTCATCATAATCCAACTCTTCCTGCCTAGCGCCCCCGGCTGTCCCCGCCGGGGGTGCGGAATGCACCCTCCTTGCAACACCTAAATCCGCGTTGACGTCGCTCCGTCTTTGGCGTTGTCCCCCAGCCCGCTGAGGCCCAATGGGTGTTGGTGCCGGCGAGCCCGCCCTGGGCCTACTTGTGCCGGCCGCGACGGGATCCCCCGCCGGTACTGGGTACGCCGCCCAAGGCTCCACCCTCCCTTCTCCTTGGTGCCAACGGGCCGCTCCCAGCCCGACCAAGTCTGGCACCCCGCGATGCTCTGCATGTTGCTCCATCGCCTGTAAAAGAAAAGTATGGTCTGGTGTGCTGGGCCTACCTCTCTTCTCTCTCCCATCCCAACCCCTCTTGCTGCCTGTCCCCAAACTGCTGGCTAACCATGCCTGCCCCACTGCACTAAGATCGACCACCTCCTCATCATCCCCCTCATCCCCCTCCGCATCGCTCCACACCAAACCTGCTGCCCCCCGCCCACCTACCCCACTCGGCCCAGCCTCCTCACGTATCCTACCTGCCCCCGGCTCCCCTATGACCCCCCCACTAGTGCCTGACACTGCAAATTCCTCCCCCTCCCCTCCCGTCTGGCCCCCCCATGTACCCCCCCAACCTCCTCCGCCCAGGAATCAAAAATGTCCAAACCCTCCCAGTCCCTCTCACTCCCTTCCGAGTCCAACAATAAAGGGGACATCCACCCCTCCCCCCCAACTTCCCCACTAACCCCCCCTTCCACCTCCCGGACGCCCCCAACACTGCCACCTACACCCCTAGAAGCACCCACCCCTCGCATGCCACCGCCCCCAACAAACCCTCCCTCCCCCTATGCCTGGACCCCCCTTGAACTGCGCCTAACCGAGCCTGAGTGCCTCCTAGTGCCTCCCTCCCTGCACCTGAGAAAACCACCCCCTCCATTTCCCCCCCACCCTCCCAGACCCAAGCTCCACCCCCAGCTCCCCAACACACGACTGGCCTGGGCCCCCACGCGCTGCCCTCCACCCAAAACCAGGCTCCCCCCTTTCTACGATATCTGGGGCCGCTCTCCTGACACCGGAGCGGCCCCTCTCCAGCTGCGACCTCGGCGGGAGGCCCGCGATGCGCGCCCTCGCCGGGGCCTCCCATCCGCCCCCAGCGCATCTACCAGGCGCCCTCCCTGTCTAATAAAGCTCCCAGGGGCCGCGCTCTGTCGGTCGGCGCTGCCCCCCTCCTGCGCACCGCCTAAACAGATCGGGCCGCTCTCCCTATACACGAGCGGCCCCCAACGACTTCCACACACGGCGGGGAGACGCGATCCGCGCTCCCTCGCCGGGCCCCTCCAGCCTTACTGCCACGTGATGCCCGGCCCACCCGCCCGCCACCAGCATGCCCACCGCTACCTGGGGCCGCGTTCTTTACATCCGCGCGGCCCCTCCCCCTCACCTTCACTTTTGCCGCTCTCCGGGGGGGGAACAAGCCGCGACGGCGGCCGCCACCCCGGCAGACGCGCGCGTCATCGGGCGCGCTCCCCCAGGGCCCTCCGGCATCAACAGGTCCAGCCGGCCAGCCTCGCTGAGCAACCGGACTGCCTCCAATACGCGATAGTCTTCACCCGACATCCTACTACTTGCCCTGCCCTGTCAAAAACACGCCACTACAAACTAAAAAACACCACACTGGCCTACCTCCTACTCTGACAAAAACCTACTCTAACAGCGCTCCCAGCCACCAGGTCACCAAACCTAAAATGGTGGCTGGTGAAGCGCAAAACAGCCCAATATACTTGGGCTATCTCTTCAAAATTGGGCTACAATTGGGCTAGTCCCAATGTAGCCCAACTCCCCCAAAATGGCCGGGCGCCGGACAGCCCCTCCCCCTCCCAATCTGCCCGGGGGCAGACCTCGCTGCGCTCGGCTGCCCCCCAAACCCCCCTTCTCTCACCTGCTGCTGACGGATGATGTAAATCTCTCGGTCAATCGTTCCCTAATTAATGAAACCGAAGGCGTACAGACGGTTCAAGAATAGATGGAAACCAGTTCTATCGTCGATAGAAGCTCCACCTTTCAACATTCAACAATAGACGATAAAAAGGGAGTAGCGGTTGGTCTTCCTCGGCTTGGGCATTAGTTGCTGAGAGCGCTACCGACGGAGCACTGTATTATTGCACCAAGAACTTCTTCAGACTCCCGCGGAACCACAGCAGCTGTTTTGCGAAAAAAGGAGACAAATGGTTAGCACCGCACCTTCTAGGATACGGCGGTGTTTTCTCTTCCCTAGGGCTGGCACCCATTCAGGCTCCCTAGTGCCCTGCATATGCATTTGCATCATAGTGGAAAGGTGTCTGCATGACGTCTACTATAGAGTTTGTGCTGGAAAGGGACCCTTCCAGTACAAAATACTGTGTCAAGACAAAATGTAAAACTTTCTATTTGTGCTATACATTGCAACATTCCTCGTTTACAACACCTGCTTTGAGAAGTGTTATTTTTTGGCAGAAGGCTAAGTCTATCTATCATTTATAGTAGAAAGGGTTTTGCGTCAAATGCCCATGTAATATCGAACCCATGAGGCACCCTCTTGATACAAAGAAACACAGAGGGCCTCATTTACAAAGCCATTACAAAGCGCTGCCGGTGTGTCACTCTTTTTTGATGCATCGGCGGCGCAGTGTGCCTGCCCATATTTACAAGGCCATGTGAAGTAACCCTGCATGACTTTTCATGGCCTTGTAAATATGGGCCCCTTTCAAGCATTACTGTGCGTGAAAGGAGCGTTCCATGGAAGTTGCTGTGGGTGATCCCAGACAACATCCAAAGAACCTGACAAAGTTTTGTAAAGCTGGGAATGCGTCAGAATCCTATGCTTCCCCGGGGTATGTGTAGCAGTGGCGCAATGAGGAGGAATACTTATATTTTCCCTCATTTTTTCCTCTTTCTATGCATGCCGCATTTTGCAGCACATGCATAGAAAGAGGAAAATGCCATCAATAATGTTTTTTTGTGCAGGAAGGTGTCCCTTTCTGCACAAAAACAATCATCCCCACAGCTTAGGCACCCTTGCAACATGACGCAAGGGTGCTTGCGCTGGCGCATGGCATCCAATTGTTCACCAGTGCAGTGGAAAGCACACGGATGCATCGAATTGTTGTTAATATGATGCATCCCTGTGCTTTTAAAATGATGCAGCTCAGCACTGCAAAATGGCTTGCGGCGCCGCTCTCCGTACTTTTTTAGTAAATGAGGCCCAAAGTTTTAATTACCTCAAGGCTACTTTTAATTTCAAACGTAGTTTTGTTCTGGCAATAAATCACAAACCAACACTTTTCACCAGTTTGAGTCACTTTAGTGATGCAAACCCAGAACAAAAGTGTTAGTAAATCTGCCCCAAAGTGCATTCACACAGCGAGTATTTTTTATGATAGCTAGGTGACTAACAGCAATTTATTGCTTGCTAATTGCAATATGCTCTTAATCAAAGCAAGAGTCGACTCCTGTCATTACAGTTATTAATTACATAGAAGCAGTTGTCAATTAATAAAATATGTAAAATAAAAACATACAAAGAAATGGGCATGAAAAAGAACATTAATTAACTTGTGCAGTGCTTGACAATGCAAAACATATATGATTCGATTGAAAGCACAGCAAATGTATGTCTGCTTAGCTCAGCGAAAGAATGTAAGTGTATCTTTACAATGTTCTTGTATTTGAATACATAAATTTAAATTGAGTTCAGAATTAAGAAAATAGGCAAATGTTTTAGTTAATTTGCTCCAGGTATGAAGGGCACTACGTCTTTGGTATTGGGCATTACGTTGACAAGTAGGCGACTTCTAGGAATGATTATCTTCATTTGATTTGATTAACCAATGCATTGATGCACATGATTATTAGAGAGAACCTATAGGACTGGATACACTATATTTGAACGTAGATGGTGGGATGTTGTAAACATGAGTGTTATCATTATTGCACTTGGTATCTGAATCTGATCAGCAGCTCTATCAATCAATCAATCACAGAATTTGTAGAGCGCACTACTTACCCGCGAGGGTCTCAAGGCGCTGGGGAGAGGGAAGGGGGGGGGATGCTGCTACTGGTCGAACAGCCAGGTCTTGAGTAGCCTCCTGAAGGTCAGCAGGTCTTGGGTCTGTCGTAGGCATAGTGGAAGGGTGTTCCAGGTCTTGGCGGCGAGGTGTGAGAAGGATCTGCCGCCGGTGGTTGTTCTTCGAATGCGAGGGACGGTGGCGAGGGAGAGGTCGGCGGAGCGGAGCTGGCGGTTGGGGACGTAGAAGAAGAGTCGTCTGTTGAGGTAGGCTGGGCCAGTTTTGTGGAGTGCCTTGTGTGCGTGGATGAGGAGTTTGAAGGTGATCCTCCTGTCGACGGGGAGCCAGTGCAGGTTCCTCAAGTGGGGGGTGATGTGGCTGTGGCGTGGTACGTCGAGGATCAGTCGTGCGGAGGCGTTTTGTATGCGTTGCAGTCGCTTGATGAGCTTGGCCGGGGCTCCCGCGTAGAGGGCGTTCCCATAGTCCAGTCTGCTACTGACGAGGGCCTGGGTGACTGTTCTTCTTGTGTCTGTCGGGATCCACCTGTAGATCTTGCGAAGCATGCAGAGGGTGTTGAAGCAGGAGGAGGAGACTGCGTTGACTTGCTTGGCCATGGAGAGCGTTGAGTCGAGGATGACTCCCAGGTTGCGTGCGTGGTCGGTGGGTGCCGGGGCTGCTCCCAGCGTCGTTGGCCACCAGGAGTCGTCCCAGGCTGAGGGGTTGGAGCCGAGGATGAGGACCTCCGTTTTGTCCGTGTTCAGCTTTAGTCGGCTGATCTTCATCCAATCGGCGACGGCCTTCATTCCTTCGTGGAGATTGGCTTTGGCGGCGAGGGGTCCTTGGTGAGGGAGAGGATCAGTTGAGTGTCGTCGGCGTAGGAGATAATGTTGAGGTCGTGTTGTCTGGCGATGCGTGCGAGCGGGGCCATGTAGATGTTGAACAGTGTTGGGCTGAGGGACGATCCCTTGGGTACGCCGCAGATGATCTCGGAGGCTTCGGATCGGAAAGGTGGGAGGCGGACTCTCTGGGTTCTGCCGTCGAGGAAGGAGGTGGTCCATTCCAGGGCCTTGTCTCGGATCCCTGCGTCGTGGAGGCGTGCGCGTAGAGTGCGGTGGCAGACAGTGTCGAAGGCGGCGGAGAGGTCCAGCAGGATGAGGGCTGCGGTCTCACCATTGTCCAGCAGGATCCTGATGTCGTCGGTGGCGGCGATGAGGGCAGTCTCAGTGCTGTGGTTGCTGCAGAACCCCGATTGGGATGGGTCCAGGATGCTGTTTTCTTCGAGGTATCGGGTTAGCTGTTTGTTGACGATCTTCTCGATGACCTTGGCTGGGAACGGAAGCAGAGAGATGGGCCGGAAGTTCTTGAGGTCTCACGGGTCCGCCTTGGGTTTTTTGAGTAGGGCGTTGATCTCTGCGTGTTTCCAGCTCTCTGGGAAGGTCGCGGTCTCGAAGGAGAGATTGATGATGTTGCACAGGTGGGGTGCGATGGAGCTGCTGGCTTTGTTGAAGATGTGGTGCGGGACGGGGAGCCGGAGTGTATTGTGCTCATGGTCTTGATGGTGTCCTCGATGTTCACGCTGGTCCAGGCTGGCAGGGGGTCGTGGTCGATGGTGTGTGGCGGGTCTGGTGCATCGATCTTAGTTGGGGCTGTCAGGGTGTTGAAGCTGTCGTGGATGTCGGTGATCTTGCGGTGAAAGAAGGTGGCGAGAGAATCGCACAAGGGTTGCGACGGCGGGACGTCGTTGGTGTTGGAGCTGGGATTGGAGAGTTCCTTCACGATGTTGAAAAGCTCCTTGCTGTTGTGTGCGTTGTTGTCGAGGCGGTCTTTGAAGGAGATTCTCTTGGCGGACCTGATGAGGTGGTGGTGGTTACGGATGGCGTCTTTGTGGGCTGTGTGGCTGTCCGGTGTCTTATCACTGTGCCATTTCTTCTCTAGTTTCCGGCAGGTACGCTTGGAAGCTAGGAGTTCCGAGGTGAACCAGCTGGCTCTTTTGGTGGTGTCGCTGTAGGTGAGCTTTTTCAGCGGGGCGAGGGTGTTGGCACAGTCGTCCATCCATCGTCTGAGGTTGCAGGCAGCATCGTCGGTGTTGGATGGGTCGGAGGGAGGGCTGAGAGCGAGGGTTGCCCGGAGTTGGTCTTCGGTGACTTTGCTCCAGCAGCGGCGTGGGATCTGTTGGGTGCGGTGGTGTGTGGTGGGTTTCTAGAAGGTGAAATGGATGCAGCGGTGGTCGGTCCAGAGGAGTTCTGTGGTGTGGCTGAAGGAGACGTGGGAGCTTGAGGAGAAGATGGGGTCAAGCGTGTGGCCGGCGGAGTGGGTCGGTGTTGTGACGAGCTGGCTCAGGCCGAGGTTGGCGAGGCTGTCGATCAGGGTGGTGGAGTTGCTGTCGTTGTTGTTCTCCAGGTGAAAGTTCAGGTCTCCGAGGAGGATGTAGTCGGTAGAGGTCAGGGCGTGCGTGCTGATGAAGTCGGCGATGGAGTCGCTGAACTGGGGTCGGGGCCCAGGGGGTCTGTAGACAAGGGTGCCTCTAAGGGTGGTGTTGGGGTCCGTGTGGATCTGGAAGTGCATGTGTTCGGCGGTGCTGAGAGTGTCGTCGGTGCTGGTCGAGACCCTGGTCTATAAAACCTTCCTTTCCAAAACACATTTCGTGGTTCTCGTTGACAGGGTTTGTTAGTCAGGAGTACGGACCCCTGTCTTAGAGGAGAGCAGTACTTTATTTGGCTAACTCCATTACTGCTGGTCCAACTAGGGCCACACATTTGAACAGAAATCACTGTCAATGATTGCTAGATTTTTTGCTTTAAAAATGCCCTGATTGATTACCAGCTTTTTATTCACTCAATTGAGCAAATATAGGCAGAATAAGTAAAGTCAGTTATTTTTAAGTTTAAAAGTATACATTTATTAGAATAGAAGCATTAATAAATACAACAGAACTGAACAAATGATGAGGAAGGAGAAAGGGGGGCGATCATGAATAAAATATCAATATATAATCATGTCTGATCAAAAGGACAATATAGATTGCAAAGTAAATAAGAAAGAATACTTAATAATAGAGTAAATAATACAATACGGAATCAAGGAGGTTGTAAGACTTCTCGGGTGTCAGGTGAGGGAGCAAAAGCCACTTTTGCAGATTTATTGAGGAATTGTGTAACAGGTGCCTATAAATGCTTTCGGTTCAAAACAAGCAATAAAGGTTGTATAAAAGCAGTATCCAAATGATTATTGTAGCAAACACCATACCACCATGCTTTGGCTGTTAACTTTGTGAAATCTTTCAAATTACGAGTAATTTGTTGGAAAGCAATTGCTAATAAAAGTTCCAACATTCTTATATTAAATGTAACTTCAGTCCAAAGCTGAGTCACTCTTTCTAAAAACACATAAGGTATCAAATACAGGACATTGGAGTGAAAGATAAGATTAACTTGTTGCCAAACTTGTGACCAAAAGCAGCAACACAGAGACAGGTGAATATTAAGTGCTACAGATATGCTGATGGCGCAGAACAAGTCCAACAATTATCAGGAATATCTGGATTAATTTTATGAAGGAATTGTGGTGTAACAAAAATCTATTGTAAATGAAAAAAAACGTGATTGTGTTGTATTGGCTGCACAAGAGGACTTTCTGATTTGAACCCAAATCTATTTCCAGGTAGAGAGAGGCAAAGTGATCCCAAGATCTTTTTCCCGTTCCAATTCTGTATTAGTCTTAGGTGCAGGGGTGTGGAATTTTATAAAATATCTACTTACCATGGGGTAGGTTGCTTCATAAATCTACTTGTCCTGTAACAAAATCCACTTGTCCCTTTGGTGCCATGTGGCGCGGCAACAAATTATGGCAGCAATCTCATCATATAAGAGCTCTGATATAGCCTCTCTGATTATGTCAGGGCTTATACCGTAGTAGTGTTTGAATACTTGCATTCCCCTTATGTTGCCACGTTTCCGTAAGTCTACATACTGGGGCTGAAGGTAGTGGTAAGCAATAGTTCCAGGGTTAGAATGCCCTTTTGAGTCTGTGCAATCCTAGTAACTTGCATGTTTTAAGGGTTTTCAACAACTCTTCTCTAATCTTTTCCCAAACTGAGGAATGTTGGAAATTTACTCCTGACAAGGGCAGATGTAAACCTTCTTCCAGAGTTAGCGGGAAAGTGAACTTGCAAGCACTTAGATTTTCGCATGAGCAAATCTGCACATGCATCATGCTAAAATGCAGTTCACAAATATTTTCTAGGAATACTATTTCTTGTCCTAATTCTGTAAATTCTTGGATATCCAAGAAAGCCATATAGCTGCACTTAATGCAAGGACATATACCATGGGTGCACTTTTGAGACTTTCTTTAATAATTGGGCCCCTAATTTGGTCTAGCATTGACCATGACCTTTTGCGTTTATAAAAATCATGTCTCTCTCTATATCGGCTGGCTTCACTGTGAGTGACAGCCTTCTACTCTTTCACAAGGAGCATATCGGCACACAAAGTAGTTTTGTTCAGTGCCAGTAACTACTGTGGCAGTGTGTGCTTTTTGAGACCAAAACGATTTTTGCTTTTGCCAATGTTTGTTATAATGGAGAGGGTCCAGCAGCTCCCACACCAATAAGGTTTTACAAAAACCATGCCAAAACAATTCACGCATTGACAAAACTAAAAAGCTGACCACCAATTTCAGACCTACTGGCTTTCCCAATGCTTGTTTGTTTTTGTTTCCCATAATCTTATTGAAACTGGTTACACTGATTTTCTATTATGAATATTTTGGGGAAATACTAGCATGCATCAACACATGTTACTAAATGATGCTGCAAAGAAAAGTTACCTGAAATTTTACAGTAGTTTAGCGAAATATCTTTTTCCTGCTTTCATTTTTTTATGAACATTTTATTTTGAAAGCAAAGAATCATCAATCTTGCTTTCAAGCTTCTGCAAACATTTGCATCAAATCAGAGAGCATTCTGGGAGCATTATGCATAGCCTCATATTGCTAAACTTAGAAAACGTGTGTACACATTTTTATACTGGAAGCACTGTCAGTAGTGCTGTCAGAGCTTACAACATTTACTTAGAGCGCTCACCCTCATAATAAAGGTTTTGCATTAATGAACCATAAATACAAGTTTGAACAGCATTAACATATGGACAAAGATATTACCTTAACTGCAGACAGTGCCCTTCCCTAATCCATAATGTGGTACTGCAAACTGGCAGCCAAAGGGTTTGTGCTGCAGGGGGTTGGGCCTACTTGTCCAAAAGGCACATGAAAACTTGTTGCCCTTGACGCCAAACAATATGTCCTCGGCATCAGGCTATAGGAATTCCACATCCCTGTAGGTGTAATACTAGCAACTTCCAATAAGTGTGTGTATATAGTGGAAGCTTTAGGGTGCGCGTGTAACTGATCAGCCTGAGGTTTAGGTGGGGAATCAGTAGGGAAGGGAAGCGATTCAAAGTGAGTATAAGCGTGAGAAACAGAATCTTGTACTAGTGTAAACCTGTTTAGGAAACTAGGTGGAAAACCGAAAAGTACCTGAGCTTGAGGAAAAGTAATGATAGAGTCTTGTTGAAATATTAGTTGAAGCCAAATGAATCCTTTAATCTTCCACGTTTGCCAGCAGATAGTTGTACTCTTCACCTGGATAAAACTATTTTTCCAATTTACAGAGTTTTTTGGAGGTTTCTGTGTAAAGGATAAGAACTCCTAAAAAGAAAAAGGAGATAAAAAGCACACTTCAGTTCAACGCATATTGGAGTATGTGATGGAGTGGATAATATCCAATGAGCAGATTGTTTCAATAAAAAGGATTTATGATAATTTACAAAGTCTGGAAAGTTAATGCCACCTTCAGTCTTGGGACATTTTAAATTAGATAAAAACATGCAAGGTTACATTTTATCCCAAGGAAAGGAAGATAGTCTAGAATAAATTTTAGTGTACTATATAAGGGGAATCTTTAGCGGGATGTTAGAGAGAGTGAAGAGGATAATGGTGACCAAGATAATCTTGATAGTGTCAAGCAGACCCCACCAAGATAAATACAGAGGATGCCATCTAGTAGTCAGGGAAGTTAGTCTATGAATACACACATACAGATTAATAGAAATGGAAGACGAAAGGGACTAAGAGAGTTGAAGACCCAGATATTTGAATTGTTTAGATTGCCAAATAAAGTTAGACAGAGAGTAATCGTGTGTAAAAGCAAATTTATTAAGAGGTATGATTCACATTTGTCTGTGTATAATTTGTATCCTGAAACTAAAGCAAATGAAGACACTTCTGAAAGAAAGGCATTGAGAGAAGAAAGGGGTTGGTACAAGATTAGTAAAATATAATCCGCCTAAGCTGCTAGTTTAACTTGCTGAGAGTTGCATGTGAAACCATGAAAATGTATATTTTGTCTAATTTTAGACAAAAAAGCTCTAGTGCTAAGTTGAAAAGAAAGGGAGACAAAGGACACCCTTGGCGAACCCCTCAATTAAGGGAGAAATAAGAAGACGTCAATCCATTTACACAAATGGCTGCCTGGGGAGAGATATATAAAAGCGAAATTAGGGAAATGATTTATGGACTGAAACTAAACCGGGTAAGAGTATGAAAGAGGAATGACCAATCCATGCGAATACCTTTTCTTCATCTAATGCAATAGTGAACATGGAGTCCGACAAATTTGATGATTTAGAAATAACATTAAAGATTAGGCAAGTATTATCTGAGAGGTACCTTCTCTTAACAAATTCTGATTGCTCCTTTCCTAAAAGACCAGGAAGAAATAGTTCTAATCTGAAGGCCAAAGCTTTAGAAAAAATCTTGTCATCTAAGTTAACCAAAGATATGGGCCTATATCTTTTGTAAAATTGAGGATCTTTCCCTTCATTTGATAATTTGACAAATAAGAGCATCCAAAAAGGAACCTGAGGTGGTTGTGGAATTGATAAAGGATTGGATAAGAGTTAGCAGTTTAGGAAGGAGTAACGTGGAAAAGTAAATGTATAATTCTGCTGTAAAACTATCGGGCCGGGTGCTTTATCTTTCTTAAGAGGTAACAGCCCAAGATGTAGTTCAGATTGTGTAACATCAGCTTCAAAAGAGAAAAAGTCAATTTAAGAAAAAGCCGATTTTTTAACAGAAGATAACACAAGATGTCCTGATTTGAGGAAATAAAATCAGTAGCATGAAGGGTATTATAAAAATTTCCTAAATTGATCTAAAATTTAGGAGTCCTTATTATGCTTGCAAGCTGTATCATAAATAATTGAGTCAGGGAAAAGTTTATTTTGTTTAATTTTGAGGTAATTAGTCAATAGTTTTACAGATTTGTTCGGGCCTTCATAATACTTGGCACAGGATTTTAGTAAGTAAGACGCAGCATTTTCAGTGGAAACCTTATTAAACTTAAGCTTGGCATTAATTAGTTGCTGTAATGATTTCTGTGAATAAGAGGTATAATAATCATGTTCTAGACTTTTAATTCCGTCAAGAATTTATTTAGAATAAATTTGAGAGGATCGCTTTTTCTTAGAAACATAAGTAATTTTAAAATCTCTGGCTGAAGCCCTGAACGCTTCACAAACAATGTGGAAAGAAATATCCTCCATCTGATTTAAAAGAAAGGAAGTATTCTTGGCAAAAATGAATGAATGAGGAAGTAAAACCTTCATCCAAAAGCAAAGAATTATGAAATCTCTAATGTTTAGGTGAGGCAGACTTAGGAAGAATATGATAACAACTGGTGTGTGGTCAGAGATTAGAATGAAGCCAATTTCAGCTGAGTGCAGAGATTGAGTAAGGTGGTGTGGGATGAAATAGTAATCAAATCGGAACTGCATGTGGCGTACTGGTGAAAGAAAGGTATATTCCCGTAGAGTTGGGTTGCACAATCGCCAAATGTCTGTTACGCATCGTTGATGAAGTACGTGTGTAAAGGCTTTGTGCGATTTATTTGGAATATACGAGGACGATGAATGCCTGTCCAGGAATGGGTCTACAGGCAAATTACAGTCCCCTGCGAGAACTAAATTATCGTTGGTATATAGCAAGCGCTTCTGGGAAATCAAAGACCAAAATTGGCAATCAGGAGCATTGGGACCATACTCATTAAAGAGAAATATAGGAATTTCATCAATACGCAATTTAAGCACTAGCCATCTTCCAACTTCATCTTTTTCCTGAGATAAGAACTGAACATGTAACGATTTAAGACAGAAAATGATAACACCAGGCTTTTTACTAGTCCCAGGAGAGAAACAAAAAACGCACCAACCCACCCCTTGCGCAACTTCATAGATTAATTTTCTGAAAGGTGTGATTCCTGTAAAAAAACTACTTGAGCGGAAAGCTTAAACAAGTGTGTTAACACCTGTTGTCTTTTGATTGGAGCGTTCAACCCCTAACATTCCAGGAAATCATCATCAGAACTTGTGAGATAATATAAGAAGATAAGAATAATCAGACATGAATCTAAACCAGAAAAAGAAAAACAAATGTAGGGAAGAAAATCACTGAGCAAGTAAAAGGAAAAGTGAAAAGAAAAATGTAGCAAAAGAAGAAAAACAGAAAATAAAAAAGAGAGGCCAGAGAAGAAATAATAATGGAAACAGAAACACTGAACAAATCCAGTAATAAAACATACAGAAGAATCCATGTATATGACCGAAAAGGAAAGCATACCTAACAATAAGTTGATGAGGGTGGGGGGGAGATCACATTAAGAACATTGCTTTGTTCGCCCTAAGTTGGCAGGGTATGCCCAGACGTGGGTCCCTTGCTCACTTTGCCACTGGATTCAAGCTAGCCTGGCTGATGAGGGCTGTTAGCCCGAAACTGGTCCCAGGATGTTTGTTTCTGGTCCAGGGAAGGCATGGCCTGGCAGTTCGGGCTGGACTGTTCCCATGAGGCACAGGGTCAAGACTGATTTGCATATAGCTGTGTCTGAACTGCGGTGGCGAAGTGAGCCAAAGAACGATGATGGATTCAACCCAGATCTGTGACTGGGGGTGAGTGTCTGAAAAGTTTTGATGCTCCGTCCGTCATCTCCTTGTGTTTGCTTTGTTCGCCCTAAGTTGGCAGTGTATGCCCAGACATGGGTCCCTTGCTCACTTTGCCATTGGATTCAAGCTAGCCTGGCTGATGAGGGCTGTTAGCCCGAAACCGGTCCCAGGATGCTTGTTTCCGGTCCAGGGAAGACATGGCTTGGCAGTTCGTGCTGGACTGTTCCCATGAGGCACAGGGTCAGACTGATTTGCATATGGCCATGTCTGAACTGGGGTGGTGGAGTGAGCTAAAGAATGATGATGGATTAAACCCAGATCAGTTGACTGGGGGTGAGTGTTTGATTGGCTCAAACGTTCCGTCCATCATCCCCTTTTGTATCGCACATTAAGAAGACAGCATGTCCACCTGGCAGGGGTAGGGGCACATCATGGGAATGGCAATTAACTATGCAACAAAACACGGAACATCGACCACAACAAGGATACAACTCCTGTAATGAAATAAAAACAGTAAGAGAGTGGCCTTATGATAACAACCTTACATAATCACTACAACAACATACCAACTGGACACAATTGGGAGAGAAAATATTAAGAACAGGTGAGTAAGGCATCATCACAACACTATCAAAAATGAAGCATACAAATTTGAAAATAACATCTCAACGCAATAAGCTAGTTGGCACAGTAACTTCCATAGTCTCTGCTTTACATGCTTAAAGGAAAGTCCTCAAACGAGTTGGAGCTTCAAATGAAGTCGTTCTATTCTTATATGTGACCTTAAACAGGCAAGGGTGATATAATCCGAAGCAAGCTCTGATGTCATGTAATTCAGGTCTCTCGCTCAAAACGTCGCTCCGATGGTCAGTTGTAGCTTTAGCATAAACCTGGGAAAAATAAATATTGTGCCCTAAACAAAAAATATGCTTAAGCTGTTTGGCAACCGAAATGACCTGCATTAATTCTGTAAATTCACAAAAATATAAGCTAACACCTCTAGGTCTTATAGAGGCTGTAGAGACCGCAAGAAGGTGACCTAGCCTGTGTGCTCACTGAATGTTGAAAGTAGGCCCCTCAGACAAATTCAGAAGCTGAGGTAACAAAGACTTGAGGAAAGAAATGGGATGTGATCCCTCTGTCCCCTCAGGTAAATCAAAAATTCTTAAATGATTCTACCTGTTGCAGTTTTGAAGGTCTTCAACCTGTTTCTGTGAAGATGTAACCTGCGTTTGAAGCATGTCCACTTTGGGACATATTGTATTAAGGCTGGTGACTTGGTGCTCCACAATCAATATGCTCTCTTTCATAAGTGACCATCCATCACAAAGATTCTGTAATCTGGTGCTGGTCTCTTCCCATAAACGATGCAGGGCCCTGATTTCGTCCCCCAGAAGGTCCAGTGAAGCTGTTGGAGGTGACTTTGAGGAAGAGGGTGGATCTTTTTTAATCTTCTTGGTCATGTCTTTGCCAGCATTAGGGTGCATAGCCATACTCCCCACTTTAAAGGAAGTGTAGGCAGGAGGTTTCTGTGAACAATTGTCATCCATTTCAGAAAGCGATAATAGCACAGGCAAACATTTGAGGGCTTTACTTGAATGAAACCTGAAGTTTTTTTTTAAAAGAGCGCAATTTGCCCATAGAACCTCCAATGGAAACAGAAAAAGTGAAATAATGTAACCAGATAACAGGCAATCACAGCAAGCACTAGGTCTCACAATAATATATACTTCAAAAATGAGCAAAAAAACAGGAAGACTTGCACCGAAAGCTCCAGAAACAATAGCGAAGATTCCAATCACAAAAAAGGTCCTGTCTCTCACAAACATTCAGCATAAAAATGCCAGCAAATGTTATCTTTAAACATTCAGGTGTCGCATAGAGGAGCAAGGCATATCATTATGTATTCTCCTCAATCTGCATGCAGAAAACAAGATGGCGGCCGCTACATGTGGTGAAAAAAGCCCCATCCCTCAGAGCCTCCCTAGAAGACCCCTATCTTGGTCGCACGCCAAGCCATGCCCCCCCTTAAAGTCAGTTATTTTCATAAACAATGTCATGTGTGCAACATGCAGCATTTAGGTGCTTTTCATATTGATAATGTATATGTCTATTTTGTGAGGTCAGTCTGTATTTCTAGGTCACAGAAGCGGCCAGATTCCTGCCATGCTCTTGTGTGCACCCACAAGCTGCTGACCACGCTACTGCCAGAGGCTGAGTTCTTGCATAAATGGTGTCTTCAGACTCCCAGGCAATCAGAGAGTTTTGCATGTTGTTGCCACAGCTTTTCAGCGCTTTCCAGATTAAGCCCTGATAAAAACCCTGAGGGGCAACTACAAAGCTGCCTGAGGATCATGTGACCGTGAGTACATCGTGACTGCAGCCATTTCAGCAGTTAAATTGGATCCGTGGAGTTCCAGCAAAAACACCTGGACCAGAGTTACATTTTGGGTTGTGGTTACACCATTTTTTGGTGCAGCCATAATGCAAAATGTAGGATAGGATTAACAAAACCACACAAATCTTGATTTGCATGGTTTTGCATCTTATTTCCCCCAAAAAGTAATGCAAGGAAGTGCATCTTCGGGGTGGCGAGCGTTACCTGGGTAAAGCATGGACATTCCTGTGTATCCACCTATGTATTTTGATGTAAACCCCAATGTACTGAGGTCAGTAAACCTGGGTCAAAATGGTGCACCTACCTGAGGCTGGAGCAACAAGGAGAAATATGTTTATTTCTCCTCAATACTTCCTCTTTGCATGTGTTCTGTATTCTATATACAAGGAGAAATAAGACTTTAAGCATTGTTTATGTGCAGGAAGGCATTGCTTACTATCAAAAACCATCCTGACCACAATGCAGGCACCCTTGTACTATGCAGGCACCCTTGTACCATGGTGCCAGGGTTCCTGCATTGGCACTAGTCTGTCATAAGTGCACCAGTGTAAGGAGAGAGCAGAAGTGCACCATATCCTAACAAATATTGGGCATTTCTGCTCTGTACCTTTCATGCAACATAGCGCAGCAAGTTCCCTTGTTGCATTGCGGTGCGTGAAAGTTTAGTAAATCTTGGCCCTTGTGTCTCCCATTGAATCTATTGCTGCAAAATAATCAAGTTGAAGAAATGTCTTACACAGTTGTGCTTCTGCAAATAATTTTGGCTATTATCCATAAATAATTTTGTAAAGTATCCAGAACGGTGATCTCTTTTCTACTTAAGGGACTAAAATTTATGTAGGACTAACCCCCAAGAGGTAAGGTACAAATAGAAGCTTAGTTGGATTACGCCATATAAATAGTATCAACGTTGATGAAAACTTTTACTGTGAATTATTTTTTATAGCAATAGTGAAGTGTGGAGAGTAGCTATATTGAGTATGTCTATCCTGTTAGTACATAGAGTCTTCCAGCAAGTCAGCAAAGTGGCACCGACACTGAATAGAGGTGAAATTGAATGGTGCATTCGATTGAGCACCAGTTGGGCATTGGGTTTGTTTATTGTTAAGTGATGAGGTACCAGTAATTGTGCTGCTGTTTGTGGCACTGTCAGATGCTGTGTCCCAAGTGAGAAACTGGGTTGTTAGTTGAGGGGAACCACTAAAGTCACTAAATTAAGCTGTGATTAATCCTCTGGCAGCTTGGCACAAAAGCAGTCAGGCATAACTTAGAGGCAATGTGTAAAGAATGTATGAGGCACTCAAGCAAGAATACACCATAACACAACACAAGAAACATCCCACACCAATTTAGAAAAATAGAGTAAAATGTAATAAATTATTTGACAGTTAAATGGCAAAAATCCAATTAGTAGATCCAGAGTTAGAAATTTCTTAAGTTTCTACTGCCATCTAGCACCTAAAAGATCAGAGCTCGGACATCTAGGGCCTGATTTTGATGTCCGTCAGAAAGCCTCTGACTGACATTAATGGTTTGAATTCCGACCGCCTAATTTCAATCTAGGCAGTCAGAATTATAACCGGCCGGTCATTCCGGCTTGCTTCCGACAGGCTTAAGGAGCCTGTCG
The DNA here is from genome assembly GCA_963921515.1 of Calotriton arnoldi. NCBI lineage: Eukaryota > Metazoa > Chordata > Amphibia > Caudata > Salamandridae > Calotriton > Calotriton arnoldi. The sequence goes on from CAWUFW010007703.1 coordinate 701,300, forward strand.
GCCAGTCGGAACCGGCACGTTATCCTTATACAATGGCGTTTCTGCCATCGGGATTACAATAGGTTTTCAATGTCAGGCTTTCTAACATGAAAATCCTGTTGGAAAACGACTTTGGGGGCTCCTAGCAGGGCCCATTCTCCCTGCGGCCTCCGTTTGGGGGCAAGGGGGCACCTACGGTGCTCCCGTTAATCCTTGCACAGTGTGGCAGGCACCTTAAGGTGCGGGGATTAACTGAATCTCCCATTTCTCTATGGGAGCTTGCGCCACGGCCAGTTTACGGCTGCAGAACAAGCTCCCATAGAGAAATAGGAGTATGCAACCGCACCATGAGACCAGGGCAAAGTCGAAAGCTATGGGCAATCGAGATGGAGTGCGGTTCGAATTCTAGAAGTGGATGGGCCTGATCTTGGCTTACCTTTAGGCTTGGAAGAAATTTCAAAGAAAAATGGCAGCTGGCAATGTCCAAGTATGTGTTGTCATCAGAGACTGCTAGACAAAGTCACAGTGAAGATTTCTTCATTTGAACTTAGGGCCTGATTTAATTATTGGTAGTAAGAATGTGGTCTGCCCACCAAATGTATATGCGATTAAACCCCTCTGATGTACCTGCGGAGTAAGGGTTGTCAGAAGCTAATCAGTCGCTCCTCTCACCTAATTTAGATGGGCGGAATTATAGGTCAGTTTTCACTACCTATCGCCACCAGGAAAACCATGACTGTAAGAGGCAGTGAAAGCTGCTAAATGCTCCCCTTACCATGTCGAAGGCAGTGTATTGTTTCAGAATTTTCATTTTGTAAATAGAAAAGGAACCTGTTTGGTCCAGGGCTCCATCCCACTGATGCAGGCCCGGACCAAACAGGAAAATGTATTGACAGGAACCACAGTGACAGCAGTTCCTGCCAATGCTTGGTGAGCTGGTGGTCTCTCCACCAGGGCGATGGAGCAATATACTGTATCAGACTGGCGGAAGAGAGGGCTGTCCACCAGGATTTTAATCAGGCCCTCACACTCTTATTTGGAAATTGAAGATCTCCGCCTGGACAAAGCTGCAGGTTGTATCCAATGAGGGCTCCAGGAGGTCGGATACCCTTCCAGAGAGGAGGCACTGAACGGAATCTTCTGCTGCAGAGAAGAATGTAGCAGAAGCTGCTGCAAAGTCAGGCCAACTGGTGATGCACCTTGGACAGGTTGGCGAGCATCTTGAGCAACACCTGCAAGGGTCAAGGACTAGGGGCCCCACTTGGAGTGTCAGGACTCACTTTAGGCTGTATCCAGGTGCACTTTGAAATTTGTTGGAACTTTCTGCGTCCCTGTACCTCTGAACATGGAGCCAACACACTAGTCCTTGGAGTCACTCTAGTGGTCGTGGGTTCAGGCAGACAAGCAGATCTCAAGCAGCAGAGCAGTCCTCTGAGGGCATAGGGCAGGCTTCAGGAAGCAGGACAGCACTCTTGGAGCAGCAGGGCAGTCCTCTGAAGTTCACAGCAGGTCTCAGGTAGCAGGACAATCCTCTGAGAGTCTTCTGCAGGTCCAGAAGTGAACAAAAGAATTGGTCTGAGGGTCCAATTTTTACAGCTGTTGCCAGCTTTGAAAGGGAAGACACTTCTGGAGTCCCCCCCACAGATGGTTATGAAATGTACTGCCTCTTGCCCAGGCTCCAAAGGGCCTGAGGTCATAAAAGGCTAGTGTGAAGCTCTTTGTGTGTGTGTGTTGCTGTCATAGCTCCTTTGAAATGTAAGTGGGGCTGTGCACAGCTCCACGCCACCCATCCTGTCAAGTTGGCCTATCTTGCCAACACCCAAACCCACTTTGTGTTACTGTTTCTGAGGAATACACAAAGGGCAACTGCTAACTGCACCTAGTCATGTGACCCTGTATACAGGCTGTAGGCACCCAATGGTTATCACAAGGAAATGCCAATGTCCCAAAAGTGGTATTTGTAGAATTGTGACTTGAAATCCATGAATCCATTAATCCAAATGTCATCTCTACCTGTTCCCAAACAAAGGCTATCAGCTATTAATTGTATTAAGGCAAACCAACGTTATCCTATGAGGAGGTAGGCCTCACAGTAGTGAAAAACAAATTTGTGAGTTTTTCACTACCAGGACATGTAAAACTTAAAAGTACATGTTCAACCTTGTAAATGCACTGTACCTTACCCTAAGGGCCGTTTAGGGCCTACCCTAGGGGTGACTTCTATATATTGAAAAAGAAGTTTTAGGCTTGGCAAAAGGCTTATTTTGCCAAGTCAAATTGGCAGTGTTAAACTGCACACAGGATGCAATATCAGTTCTGAGACATGTTTTAAAGCATTACGTAAGTGGGTGGCACAATATGTGCTGCAGGCCCACTAGTAGCATTGAATTTACTGGCTCTGGGTATATGGCATACCTCATTACTGAGGACTTATAAGTAAATTAACAGTGCCAATCGGGAGTAAGACAATTTTTCACTGTTTTAGGGAGTGAGCGCATGCACTTTAGCACTGTTCATTAGTGGTACGTGTACATAGTCCTGAGGCCAACAAAAACAAATCAAGCAAAACAGAAGGGGAGAAGGCAAAAAGTTTAGGGATTTCCCTGCAGAGAGAGGGCCAAGTCCAACATCCTCATGGTAGATAAAGGTGGTTGAGTCAGGCATTAGTTTCTCAACAGAGGCAACTGGGGATCCAACTGAGACTCCTTGATTTACATCAGGCTCTGTGTAAGAAAATGGGTTATTAGTTGGGAAGGATGTGGGTCCATCCCAAGTGATAAGTACCAAACTCCAGTTAGGTTTAAACACACAATTTCAATAATTGAAGCCTCTTACAAACCCTGGTAGCCATGGTACAGAGCAAACAGGCAATGAAAACACAAAACAGTAAAAACCCCGTAACCAATTTAAAAAAATCAAGAATGCAAGATAGAAAATACACAACTGAAACCAGCTCACAATTGACAGAAAGATTAATAGTTAAGAAAAATTACCAAGCCCAATCAGACCTGATGAAAGGCATGTGTTTTCTAAATCCACCTGGTCAATATCTGTCTACCTACTTTGGTAAAATCAGTCTTGGGCGCATCGGATGAAACACAAACCTAATCAGTGAATGCAAAGTGTGGCACTGAAAATATTACGTAGAACCTCCTGTTTTTACATCAGTATACATCCCTCATCAACCAATGTTTGCTAAAAAGAGATGCCAAAATTGTGGTTACCTTTTGACTTACAACTGCTCACTATGGGAATGTGCCTCTTTTTACGTGGACATTCCCATTTTTTTTGCTGAATTGTATTGCTTGTTTTTAGAGTCTGTACACTGGGGCACTGCCATCCAATGCCCGTTGTATCTGATCTGACCCATTAATATGTAAAAATTGCTAATGCATATTTAACACTCCTGTAAGGCCATAGTATGTAGTGTAAATTTACACCGAAAGTTAAATGAAATCTGTAGACTGAAGCACCTATTGTGCCATCCAGTAGTGGGACAAAGGAAAACATAGCTTCAGGCCAACCATTGTAGCCTGTCAAAATAACTGTTGTTCACAGATGGGAAACCCTACATTTAAACAATAACAAGGCATTCCTAAGAATACATCGTAGCCCACTGGATAGATTGCCTGACATTTAAAAAGTGAAAATATGCAAAATAAAGCTGTCATGTTTCTCCAGTGACTAAACCCCAAAAGTCATTTTTACTGCCAGGGGTGCAGCTATATCCTAGAAAATGTCAAAGAACAGATTAAAAACTTTAATCTGTAACTCTGAACAGAAATCGCTAAAATAGTCATTCAACTTCTATTTTTCATGATCATTAAAAGTCCAATTAATTGCAGACGTTATATTTCTTATTACTATTTAGGAAATTACACTTTTAGAAACACCTTACCTGCCTGAAGCTCCTGGAAGATTGCATTGGCTCGCAGCAGCTACCCGCCAAGTACTTAACTTTAATATGGTGTGATAACTGTTTCTGAAGCAGAATAACAGCTTAGGCTTGTTGACAGGATGGACTGGGTGCGTAGCATGCCATCTCTATCAGTTCAGAAATGACGGTTGAGGTGGGCCCTGCAACTTTGTTAACTTGAAAGAGACAGAAGAGAGACCTGCCCATTCAAATCCACATGAATCAGGCTTGCTCCAAAACCAGTGGGAGGGAAGCTAGCCCATTTTTAACTGGACAGGGGGGCAGTGCTGACTGCTGTAAACATACCCCTGACTGGCACTCAAGCTCCTCGTGTCTGCCAAGATTTGGATGAAAAATGTTGTGGTGCAGAAATATTATGTAAAGAATATTGGGACTTCAAATATATTGTGGACAGGAATGTCGAAGGTAAAAATATAATTTTTAGTGTTGTTTTTAATATAATTGTTAAAAATATATCGACGTTGTGAACATCATCGTACATATTATAATTTTTTTGTGTTAATTAGTATGGATCATATTGTATTTTTTTATTCTAACTGTTTGACATTTTCTTCATTTAATTGTTTTTTAAATTATTACATATGTTTTATTTTTTGATTTTAAATTGCAATAACGTCTTTAAATAATTATTGAATTATTTTTTTAGTAGCGGGATGTTGCAAGGGTAGGGAGTTTTTAGAAAAAAGTATGTAATTAAAATAAAAATAATTAAATTCATTATTTGTAAGAGATGCAAATTAATTGTTTTGATTTTTAAAATGTTTTAAAATAATTTAAATGTTATATTACTTATAATGGGCTTTCCGCCCGACATGGTAGGTTTACAATCCGACTGCCATATTAGGATAATGGCAGTCAGAGTGAATATTGTGGGTGGGATTCCGACGTGGTTCCGACGGGCTCAAGGAGCCTATCAGACAGACCCCATAATCCCTTATTGACGGCAGCTCCGCCGTCGGGATTATGATGTCAGTTTCAAACAGCCATTCCATGTCGGACTTTCTGACATGGAAAGGCTGTCGGAATGCGACCGTAGCATGGACCCCTTCCCCCCTGGCCCTCCGCAATGGGTCCTGGGGGTACTTATGGTGTCCCCTAAACAGTCCTGCACAGTGTGCCAGGCTCTGTGAGGGGCCTGCCCCACGGTGCTGTGATGTTTAAAAACATAAATTTTTCAATTGAAGCTTTTGCTGTGGGCCATTTCCACCCGCTGCACAAGCTTCTATTAACCCTTTCCATCCGGCGTGAATTTTCGCGCTGTGCGGGCGATTTGAATAGTGGGCGGGATTCGGACGGCCCCCGGCCGTCCTCCGCATACGCCCACCGTGACGCATGACGGCCGGGGCCGTCCCGAGCATGCAAGGGGTTAAAAAATGGATGTTTCCAACTACCCTATGGGCAGTCGCATCCAAATACTGCAGTCGGGACCGCCGGCCTTAAGTCGGGGGGCTCCCAATCTGCAACGGTGTCGAGCGGATATAATTCTGCCCGACATCGTAATCAGGCCCATATTTAAATCAAAATTTTGGCATTTTTTGAATGCACATTTTTTAAAAATATAAATGTATTAAAAATTGTATTAGGTAGTATATTTGATTTTGTTTGGATGTTTACATTGAAAATATTATATATTCATGAAAATTTCAGAACATTTAAAAATGTATATTTATCCATATTAAAATTCAGTATAAGAAATGTTTCATAAAATGTGCGTTAATATTTATATAAATATTGAGATTTTTCTTAAAATGTATAAAATAAATCTTTATTTTTAATTCAAGTTTTTATGTAAAGGGTAAAAGGTTAACTTTGTGTGTTTTAATAAAAAATACTTTTGGTAATTTCATAATTTACTGAAATGTTAGAATGTGTTTTTTTATTTTGAAATTTATAATGTATTTTATTATAATTTAGGTAAAAAATTTTATTTTGAACTGGATTAATAATATTTGATGTTTTATAGAGGTCAGCGCCTTTTCTCAATCTCAATATCACTTTTTTAATGTCCAGTACTTTCCCCAAGTTGGTTTAGATTGGAGTAGGAATAGTAAATGTAACCCCTTTAGTGTCCAACACTTTCTCCAAGTTGGTTTAAATTGGAGTGGAAATAGTAAATGTCACTCCTTTAGTGTCCAACACTTTACTCAAGTTGGTTTAGATTAGAGTGGGAGTAGTAAATTTCACCCCTTCAGTGTGTAAAGTTTTTGTTAAATTTAGTATAATAAAAGGTTACGCAAATTTTTCACTTTTTCTATTTTTATACAATTTTAAAATGATTGCACAGTAATACATTTTAACAAATATATTTTTAAAGTAAAAATAAAAGCAATTGCAAAGCTAAGTAAATAAAATATTTTTGTAAATTTTTAACTGTAAAAAACAGAAGTACATCACATGTGATATATTTGTATACATTGTCAATTTGTATTTTTCATTGTTTATGATTTTTATACATTAACTAACTTTTTAAATATTTTTGTAACATTATTTAAACATACTTTTATTAGACTATATTAAATAATTGTAATATGTTTTATACTATTATTTAATTTATCCTTTACATTTATTTGTTTAACATTTTTTACAATTTTTTTGACATGTTTACATTATTTTTAAATGTATAACATTTTTTCACATTTATTAAACAGTTTTAGTATATTTCCCATTGATTTCTATGGGGAGGTAGTCTTTTTCGCACGTTCCTGCAAGGTGTGGCAAGCACTATGTCATGCATGCCATACCGTACAGGAATGAAGGTGCAATTCCAAGGGGCTCAATATGTGCCCCCGTCATGTACCCTCATGGCCATATTCGGCTGGGGTCCCTGTTACGTGCATTTCCACCACCCCTTTCATGGTGGGGTCCCTGCTATGAAATGGGTAGTGAAAATGCAGGACGCAATATACATATTCAGGCCCTTTGAAGACTGCTGCTGCAGCGGGACCCTTGATCCTGGTGGAGGCAGTGGTCTTGTGGCAGTCCCACTGCCATACTCGTAATAGGGCTGGCAGGTGGTGGTGCTCGGGCTCCCACCGCAAGTTTTTATTTTTAAAGGTAATCTGTTTTGGTTTATTATAAGCTGGTGGTTTTAGATTTCCTTTTCTTGGGGGAGTTTCCTGCAGTGGTTCTTTTTTTTAAATATTTTTCCGGCTATTTTTATAAAACCTACAAACTTTGGATCGCTTCAAGGGATTTGGATTGGATTGTTTCCATTTTTGGGGGGCTTTTTGCATTTGGATTCTTAACTTTTTTGCAGATTACTATTTTTTGTTACATGGAGATGGAGAAAGAGCTGCAGATATAGAAAAGTAAGCTTTATTTCTTTCTTTTTTGTGGGTGGGAAATGTAATATTATGATGTGTATGCTACGTGTATGTTATTATGTGGAATTTTTTCCGAGGTGGTTGCTTGATTATTGTTACATTTTTTACAAATATTTATTATATATATTGTATTATATCCCTGTTTATTAACTGCAATTTTATATTATTTTTTCACTGGTGTAATAAAACATTTATAATAATATTTAAAAAAAGAAAAAAGGATTTAGTTTGTTGGTTTAGAGCTTGTTGTAGTTTAATTTAATTTATTATATGCTTTTGGCTATCAATTCTAAGTAATGCAGTCCTTTGTTCATTATGAAGAGTTTGACTTTAAATTGTAGCAAGTCGTAATTTGTTTTACTTAGTTTGCTAAGTTTAGGGCCAATTTGGGTAACCGATTGTTCTATTCTTAGCTCTTGGTAGCTTTGCCCCTTTTGTAATGCTTCGTTAAATTCTTAGGTTGAGTTCTGCCTTGTGTGGATTGGAAGGGGTTGTGCCATCATTCCACTGCATTGTTTGTTTTGGCTAACCCTGGGCAGAGTTCGCGGAGTTGCGCTACGCGAAACTCCGCGAAGTGGCAAAAAAGCTCCAACGCGCTACGCGGAGCTCCCCAAGCAGCGGAGTGCGATAGAAAAATGCCGTTTGCTGTGATTTTCAGTGCCGGATGCTTGTCCGCACTGTGCAATCATCGCGAACAGCACCATGCACAGCACAAGCGAGCGCTGCTTTCCTTTCTGCCACTTGAGTAGATTTTTACTCGAGCAGCAGCTTTCTCAACGCGAACGGGCAGTTTCTCAACACGAGAGGCCGCAAGCATACGCGACCACTCGCAATGAGAAACCCGACCCCCTCACCCCCGCGTTGAGAAATCTCGCCGGGAGGTTTATTTTCCACGCTTGCACTCGCCAACTTGATGTTGACGATCGCGAATGAGGAAAAATCTCGCCGGGAGGTGGATTTTCCTCGCTCGCCAACTTGACGTTGGTGAACGCGAGCGAGGAAAAAAACTCCACTCCACTGCGCGAAGCGGAGTTTTTCAGAACTCTGCGAGCTCCGCGTAACGCGGAGTGCGGAAAACTCCGCAAACTCCGCGAGCAGAGGGGAGTTCACCGCCCAAGGTTAGTTTTGGCTTCATGTGCCAAGGTGCTGTCATAGACATTCCACCATTGTATCTTCTACTTGGCTTGGCATCTGTGTCCTGACCGATGCAGTATGCCAACCCAAGTATCTTCAACATGGTTACATTAGGGAACTAAGTTTGTCTTCATTTTGTTGGGAGAAAGGGCTTTCTATTAGTAAATGTTAGTGCTTGACTACCTCTGCGACAGGGATGTAGGTTAGTGCAATCTTTTTTTTTTATTTCAAAAGTGAATTGGCTGTTAGTGGAGTATTCTACACTTAGGCCCTGATTATGAGTTTGGTGTCTGACCGCCTGACCACCGTGGTCACGGTCACTAAAAGACTACTGCGCCAGCAGTCTTCCTCCTGCTGTATTACAAGTCATGCAGCTTGAAACACTGATCACATCGACCCTGTGGTTCCCGCCTGAGCTGTGACCATCTGCAATGTTGGCGATTTGTATTCCGGGGCCGTCAGGGCCGGGGCTTCCCACCAAGCACATTGCAACAACACAATTGTACTGGCGGGCCCCCAACAGTTGTTCCCCAATGGGGGTAGACCGCCATGGTACACTCGCAGCAAAGCACCCCAACAATGCCCATTGAATGGATTAAAATACTACATGGCTGATATCCTTTGGCCAAGTGGACACGCCTGCAAATCACACTATAAAAACCACCACCATCCTTGACCATGGCCCTTTGATACTCAACTGCAGGTCACAAGACAGGCACCACCGTTTTGTGCATTTTGAGCTAAAGCAGCCCTTTTTTTCATCTTCCATTTTAGCATGCTCCACACCCTTTTTTTCTTTAAGTTCATTCACTAATACCAATTAGGTTTTTTGTTCATTTGTCACTCACTTTATTTTATAGTCATGAATCTCCCCAAAAATCCATGTTTCACAGATACTGAGTTGTCAATCATGGTGTATGAAATCATTAGAGTAGAGCCACAAATGTTTGGGGTCCAAGTCCAAAATACTCCTCTCAGTAGGAAAATGGAATTGTGGAACAGGATAGTTGACAAAGTGAATGCTGTTAGTACCACCCTTCGCACAAAGGGCAGCATTAGTAAGAGGTAGCACGACTTGAATTTCAAGGTGCATACCCTGGCCTCCAAGAACCACCTAGAAGCCCCTCCCAGTGGCCCATTACAACATTTTCCCTGGGAGGAGAAGGTCTTGGCCATCCTGCTTACTAAGGGCATGACAGGATTACCTGGGGGAGGGAGTCTGGTAATTTACACTTCACTAACTGTCACAGTAACTTAATGTACTGTTAGCTCTCAACTCTGCTTTTGCTACTGTGTTGTCTATTTACTTTCCTAACATGCAATACTCAAAGTATCAGAGATGTTGGTTTGTCTGTGTTAATATGCAGTGTTACATAGAAGATCACATGCATCAATCTCCATTACATGCCACATGTTGGAATGCTGTCTGTAAGTGTATAATTAGAAAAATATCATCCCAGGACCCTTATGTGTTAAAATGTTAAGGTATGGTCCATCCTAAATCTATGTTGCCAACAGTTATGTTATACTTACCATATGTCAAGTGCCAGTAAGTCGAGATAGAAATTACTCCAACTACCATGATGCCATGTGACTGTAACTCCAACCAAAATGCAATAGCCCTTTTGCCCCTGCTCACTTGTCTGCCATTTTACAACTGATGTTCACTTATAATATAGGGTACAATTTGTCAAGTGTTGGCAAGTCGAGATAGAAATGTCTACAACTACTATGAGGCCTTGTGAATGTACCTCTAGCCAAAATACAATAGTCCTTTTGCCCCTGCTCACTTTTCTGCCACTTTACAACAGATGTCCACTTATCATACAGGTTACCATTTGTCAAGTGTCAGTAAGTCAAGACAAAAATGTCTACAACTAACATGAGGCCCTGTGACAGTAACTCTAACCAAGATGCAATAGTCCTTTTGCCTATGCTGACTTGTCTGCCATTTTACAACTGATGTTCACGTATCATGCAGATTATTATCTGTCAAGTGGTGGTAATTCGAGATAGAAATGTCTACACCTACCATGATGCCCTGTGACTGCAACTGTAACCAAGATGTAATAGTCCTTTTGCTCTGCTCACTTGTCTGCCATTTTACAACTGATGTTTACTTATCATGGACTGTACAATGTACATACAATGCTCTACTCAGAGACATGTCTGACTACTTTGATTTATGATGTCCTGGTCTCCTCAACTGAAACCATTAATGGCATGAGTGACAACATACCAAGTGTGTACCTCAAATATATGTAAGCCATGATGGTAACTCAGCTGATTAGTATTGGCAGATGACCCATTGACTCTGCACTGCTCACATGATGAATAATGCTAAATACACTACCAATTTGTGTGTTCGCCTGTATTCTATGCAACTAGGCCTCGGAATGGTCAAATACACATGTTACTTCTACACTGTGTTGGTTAAAAATATTTTGGAGATGTCATGTTTATCCCTAAATCCAACCTGACACATATGAGCACATTTTGAGCTGCTTAATTCTACTACATGTATTTTATGTGTGCAAATGTTTTGTAACCAAATTCAATACCACACAAATAGATCACTATTGTAATCTCTAGCTATTTTGTGTCATCCTAGGTCTCTATTTGCTGTCACGCAAACGATGTGGATAGAGATGCCACACTTCCAGCTATGAAAATGTTCTCTATTAATCAACTGGTTGATCTGGCAGAACAGCTGGCCAGAGCTTGGCCACCAAACGGTCTCCCACTCCACACCAGGATCAAGACCTTAGTGATGACAACCCTCCTGGAGATGTGGATGACCTTCCTGGCCAATCTAGTCAGCCTGGGCAGAGGGCAACAGTGGGGTTCACTGTGCCCACAACAAACCTCCTACCACAGCTGCAATACCACAGCCAACACCTGCCCCCAAAACCTGTGTACCTAGTACAGTCACTAACATCTTGTGCCCCCCAGTCCTGGATTTTGAGGTGGCAAACACCACCCCACTGAGAAACCAGGAACCAGTCTGAGGGCGCAGTGTGGGCTAAGGGCACAGGCATATTGGGGTAGGGTTTGTGTGAGGGTAATTGTGGGTTTGCTGAGCCAACCTACTGGTGCCACTGACACACAGACCACCATTGCCCAAGTCTTGGAGTCTATCAGGACTCCCAAGGCGTGATATGCCAGATACCTACGGAAATCCAGGAGATGAAGCAGCTGCAAAGGGACACATACCAAGAGGTGGCCAGCATCAACACCAACATGGCCTCCATGGTTGGGGTGCTGTAGGACATCAATACCACACTCTTCATGGCTTATCCACCTGCATCTACCCCTTCCTGTGGCCCAAGTACATCCAAGCCATCAACATATGCGGCAGCCACAGGAAGGGAGGCCGCATCAGCGGAAGACATGTCTCCAGACACCCCTGCCTCACCAGCAGCGGATCCTACACTCCCCAAAAGGAGGGGACGTCCAAGAGTTCAGGATGGCAATACACCCACTACCACCAGTAAGAAACCTCACACCTAATATCATCCAGTGTTTGTAACACATTCACTTTGTGGACTATTTCTGGACACTTTTCCATTTCTGATGGGGGTAGTATGGTGGACTTTGGACTTTAAACATTTTGCCATCTACAACCATGGTTTTATTCACCATAACTGACTTCTTGACTTTTGGTTTTCCATGTTTGGTTTTTCATATTGTTTATTTTCTCCTTAGTCACAACAAAAAATGCAGTAGTCACAAACTCATTGCTTCCTGTAGTATCTCTCACATGTAGCTATGTATATATACTCCCATGTGAATTTTACAATGCCAAAACAATCTACTTGTGTAAGTATGTATTTGTAGCATGTACAAAATGTTTAGCTCAGGATCACAACCATGTCCCACCAACACATACATACTAGTGTCTGGTCTCATGACATCTTTATTCCATTGTTCCAATACTAGGCTGACATTCTATCAGAAACATAGCAAACCATACATGACTGTGTCAGTGATCAGATTCACAGGTGCAGACCTTAACAGCATATAAGAAGGGGAAACATCAGACAATTTCATAGAGAATAAGCAACATTAAAATTGGTTTATGTCATCAGTTGGAGCCATATGACCTACCTCACAAAAGGAATCTTACATCATTTGAAACAATAAACAGACATATGGCAGTACAGCAGCTTCTGATTATAAGCTCATTCCAATCCAGTTTTGCTGCATATGGTGGAATGTCACAAACGTCAGTGATATGCCAAAAGAACTTTGACCTACAATGAGGGCACACATCAACAGCTACATACAGTTCATACACAATGAGAATTTAGCCAATGTGAAGGCAGAATAGCATGATTTGGGCCCAACACATCATTGGGTTTGAGCACATGATGACACACATATTGCATTAGGACAACCACGCTGAATGGAACAAGTCCAATAGAAACCTTGTAACTTCCATACTATCTCTGTGTAATCTGTCTTAGTACAGATTTTGCACACCCAAAGTCTGTGACAGACATTCCCATGAACAATCCATGTTCACTTCACATGTCTGAACAGAATCATATACCTGCGAATGTCACAACTCCAAATGTCCAAATGAAGATGCCATGGCGAAGGTATCTAAAACAGATGAAAACAAAGAGATTAGCTGTGGAACCATCCAATTTACATAGTCAACTTCTAGAGAGCAAAGTCCAAGACAAAATTCAAAGCTAGAGAAAGCTACACTAACAAAAAAAAAACCTTTCACCAGATAGTGCCAGAGCTTCACATTCTTTGTATACTTCATGAACATCCTCCTCACTTCATCACAACAAGAGTTTCTATGATATTCAAAGTCATGACATCTCACACCATACTTACACTCATGAGAAGCAGTTTTCAATTAGATCTTGAAGCAACTTAGCTCCTTCCTCTTCACCACTATCATTATCATTTGAAATGTCGGGTTACTCACCCAGTGGCTCTTCATGGTCTTCATCCTCTGCGATATAAGGAGTGTTCCATCGCAGGGCAAAGTTGTGGCGCATGCAGCAGGCCACGGTGATTTGACACACCTTCCTTGGTGAGTAGAGGAGGGCTTCCCCAGTCTTGTCCAGACATCTGAATCTGGCCTTAAGGAACCTAAAAGCCCGCTCCACTGGCCGCCATGTTCTTTCATTGGCCTCATTGAAATGGACTTCCCCTGCCGTCGTTGGATTTCTCAGCAGTGCCAACAACCAGGGCCGGTTGGGATATGCTGAGTCTCCTATATGGAAGACAGACAGAAGAGCAACAATAATTTACAGACTTTCAGATCATACTACCTGACATTACCCATTCAAGGGGCTGATTACGATGGCGGGCGGTAGCACATCGGGGGTGCTGGCGGTGGCGGAAAATGGCCTTTTCCGCACTCCATCGGCGGACCTTGCGTCCGCCGTATTACGATGGGCAAATATAGCCCATTTCCCGTCCGCTGCGGTGTTTCGGGAACCGCCAGGAATCTCCTTCCGCAGTGGTGGCGTATGGAGCCAAAAGGGAGGGACCGCCGTGCGGAATGCGGTTACGACCGCCAGTTGTATTACGATGCCACAAACAGCCCACCACACTGCTGCGGAGAATCCGGCCAATCGAGGATGGCGGTGGCAATACTGCGGATAGCTCCATGTGTTCCTGTCCGCTGGGGAAACGGCAGTCTTTGGCCATTCCGCAGCAAATCCGACCGCCGCGGACGGATTTTCAGCTTTTCCGTTGCTGAATCCTGGAATCTGACCGCCGCGGTAGGGAGTTTCTGGCGGTGCATCCTAATCTGGCCGGCAGTTTCGCCGCGGTACCTGTGGGTGGTACTTTCCCGCTAGCACGGCGGTCGGAATACTTTTCCGTCCGCCATCGTAATGAGCCCCAAAGTTAGGACGGATCAAACCTACCAACAAGCCAGGCACTCTCGGGTAGTAGTTGTGACAGCAGCTGGGGTGTGGTGCTGTTTTGCAGTATGAAGGAATCATGTGCAGATCCAGGGAACCGGGCACAGATGTTTGAGATTTACCAATTTGGTAAGTAGACAACTTGCAAGTTGATAGAATGGAAGTGTTTCCTGTTACGGTACACTTTTTCCCTGGCTTGCAATGGTACTAAGGGAATATGGGTGCCATCAAGGGATCCAACCACATGTGGGATGTGACCAAATCTGTATAAATCACTTTTCACAGTGGCTAAATACTCACGCTGGGGGAACTGGATGTAGCTATCTATGTCTCTCATATTGCTGATAGGACGTCTCATAGTCCACAACTGAATATTGGTTGTGACATACCACCAGAAATAGCCACAGTGCATTGAAAGGAATCTGTGACCAGAAAATACAAGACTGACATAAGTTTCACAATTGGTGTTAGAGATGTAGGGTAAGGGATTTGAGGTCAGAGGTCAGACTCCAACTTATGACATAAATCCTGTATTGTTTGCCTATTCAAATGAAATGTGTTTATCACATTTCTTTCTTCCATGGTCTGAAGGTCTGGAAATGGGCAGTGCACTGGAGGCTGTCATCCCCTCCCTCTCCCAGGATACCTATGTGAGGAGTAAACATAAATTTGTACATTGGTCACAGTGTCCAGAGTAACATATATGAAGAGTAAGCTAAAACACATGTGACATAACATAGCTGCTTCATAAAGAATTAATTCACATTATCATTGTCTACTATTCAACATCCACCAATAATCCCCAAAGTGGCCTTTATATGTGCCTGTAACAGAAATGTGCATATTGCTAATTCTGAAATATTAAAGTTGCACAAAACTGTGGTTTTCGTGACATTTTAGGCAAAAAAATGCCAACCAGAGTGTACAGTGCGCCAGGCACATTTTGCATTTATGCAGAGTAATGCACTACACAGATGACTTTTGTACTGGACATTTCATGGGAAGGGAGGTTTTCAAATATAAACAGGTTAGCCCGCATTTGTTGTGGTGGTGACGCATTTCACAGTCACCAATACTGTATTTTTAACCTCTAAAATGGCGGATGCCTGACCTCTCATCTAGGACATTTGGAGCAACTGCGGCCGGCAGATGACCACTGCATGGTGGACGGTTGCACCACTGCAGACACAGCCATAGGCTAATGTTGGTGATTGTGATGGTCGTGGTACAATGGCTGTGTGCATCTAAGCTGATGACCACATACGTGGCGTACAGAAAAACAATCACTTCCCTCCTGACACAGCTGCTATCGACACCTCCTCCACTCTAGCTGCTGTTTGCCACATCTGGGAGCAATCATGCCAGGCCAAGCAGGTAATATGGACCGTCCCTTATCTCCAGATGAGTTGAAGACCATGGTTGGAGAGGTTCTTCCCCTGTATGGCCAGCTCAATGGCTCACCAGAGGAACAGGTAACTATTTCAAATACACCTTTTTTACTCTGTTCAACTTCATCCTTTCAATTCCCATTGGCCACAATGTGCCTCTGAGACTCAGAATGAAACCATGCTAGTTTTTGGTGGATTGGAGTGGTCCCTACATAGGACAATCATAAAATGTAGGAAGCTGGCTCTCTATATAGTGTACTAAAAAGAAGTACACTGTGCAGAGAGTCCATAGAATCCCCAAATGGTATACAGAGGTTAAAACATAATTCAGTGCACTTTTTGTGGTAGTGTGGGCGAGCAGTTAGGCTTATCAGAGGGTAGTGCTAAGCATTTGTTATCCTCCACAGAGGCAATAAATGAGACACGCAATCGACTAAATTTGAGACCAATTTATAAAAATAGTATACATTTTTATAGAATTTTTAAGACTAAGAACACAGTTCTAAGGTAAGTACTTTCTGAGTTACGATTTAGCAAATTTCGGAATATATATATATCACTTTTATGAGCAATTACGCAACATAGGAGACAATAGAGAAAAAGCAGAGAAAATGATTTCACAAAGTTCACCTTCTCGTTTTAGGTCAATGTCAGGACCAGGTCCAAAGTTCTAGCAGGAGAAGTTTGGGAGCATCCCGGAACGGCCAGAATCAGAGTGCTGAGTTCTTGGAAACTGATGCGTAAAGACAAAGGGGACCACTTGGAAACAAACTGCACAAGTGGACTTACAGGTAAGTCTGAAGGGGCTCCTTCAAGGGAGGAGATTGCAAAGGCTTGTGGACCATGGGTGCACTGCTGGTTAGTCGATGCCGGAGCTAGTAGGACCGGGTGCAGAGCGAACTGGTCAGCCAGGCATCGTGCATCTTGAGGTCCTTGTGGTCAGTACCAGGCAACTTTGACAGGCGATCTCAGAACAGCTGGGCCACTCAGCTAGTGGGTTTCAGGTGTCTTGACGACCCTCGACAGTGGGTTGCTTGTGATGCTTTGGGAGTCTGGAATGGACTCTTCTTCTCGGTATTTGCCATTGAGGGTCTGGTACCCCGAGTATTGGTGAGGAGAGAGATCTGACCCTCTGGAGCTGTTGTACCTTTTCCTGCTTTGATGCTGCATCGATGTCGTGGTGCAGCAAGTTGACAACCTGGCTGAATGGGATTGGTGCAGGGGTGTGATACTTTCACTCCAGAGAGCTTCTTGGCGATTTCTTGAAGGCTGGAGATGCTCCAGGGTTCTCAAAGTCCTTTCAGGTTTCAGGACGACACAGTGGCAGCGATTGTCGAGTGCTGTGAGCAGCGGCAGGGTTTGGTGCCTTTTTTTCTGCAGCAGGGCTTCAGTTCTTGTGCAGCAGGTCTTTTTTGTCCTGGTCTTCTCTTGTTGATCAATATCGGATGTTCAGGTCTTGGGGTGCCACCTAAATACTGAATTTAGGGGTGTTGCAAGGGAAGACAGGTAGTAGCCAATGGGCTACCTATCTTTAGGGTTTATACACCCTCTAGTGACCACTTCTTGTGGGAAGGGGCACTCCTCTAGCCCTGTTAGTTTGTTTTCCACCATCCCAAGATGGTGGAATTTCAGGAGAGGGGTTCACATCACCTGCTCCACCCTAGGGGTGGTGTAGGCTACGTGGGGACCTTCCTCCTAATCTAACTAATGTTCTCACCTTTCCTCCCACCAAAAGTGGAGGATGAAAAGGGGCTTGACTTCCCCCACTATCTGGAGGTTTCTGCGCTGGATTTCACAGGTGGCATCACATTTAAAGCTCCCCGCCTAAAAAATTCATTGTTCAGGAGGAGGTGTGAAGCACCTCTGCCCAAAGCAGGCTTTGTCTCTGTCCTCTGAGATCACTGGCTCTCACTGCATGAGGTCAATAACATGTCTGGTAGTGGCATGCTGGTTAAAACAAGTCAGGAACCACACCAGTGCTTGGTAGGTTGTCAGGGGAGCCTCTAAAAGGGTCACCAGTGTGAATGTATTAATAAATCTGCCACTGGCATCAGTGAGGATTTATTAAGACAAGATGTTTAGTACCAACCAGCTTAGAAACTAGTAAAGCCATCATGGTGCTATGAAAGCCGGGTTGACAAGTATTCAGCCCATGTATTTTTTATGGCTTCCCTCTGCACTTATAACATCTCAGAATAGACCGGACATTGTAGGGGCATATCGACTCATGCTGTTATGCCCTCACATAGGAGATAGTTCACCCTACCTTAGGGCTGAAGGTCTGTAGTAGGGGTGACTTACCTATACCTCCTGCAGTGTATGAGTGGAATGTCACACAGGGCTGTGTACCATGTCAACACGTCAGATTTCTCTGCACCTAGACACGCAGCCTGCAATGGCACAATGCATAGCCTTGGTGAGGGGACACTGGGGTGGCCTCTTCACTCCAGTCCATATACCCTAGGTACCAGGGGTTACATTTACTAAGGACTTACAGGGGTAGCTGAAGTTGCCAATCATGTTACAGTGTTTGGGTAAAAGATCTGGTACTGGGAATCTGGTTAGCAGGGGCCCAGTGGACTTACAATTCGAAATCACATCAGGCACCAGGGAAAAAGTGGGGGCTAACCATGAAAAAAGAGGCACTTTTCTACACAAAGCATCCTAGTTTTTGATGAATTTGAGTGGTCCCTATAAAGGACAATCATGTGACAGATTATCAGGCACTGTACTTTGTGGAGTGACCACCAGCATTATAATGTGTGATAAGCCCTATATCCTACTTGTATTGCATGCACATATCTATGCATGTCTACATTTCACAGTACCTATGATAAGTTATAAAATCAGATCACGGTTCATGTTAAAAAAAATGTATAGGCTTTACAGCATGAGCTGTGTCTGTATACTGTAAGAAGCAGTTGAGAATGTTGTTTGCCATGTGCACAGTCCCACAGGTCACTCAGCCCACATCAGGCTTTTCAAAACTGTTGTCTGGGAGCTAGCTATACCTCACAGACCCATTCAGAGTGCCATACAACCTTGAAGTCACGTATTTGATGGGCAGACGATTCGCTCTTATTCATTGAATTGGTAGAAATGTGATGTTCATTTGGGATCAGTAGGCACAGCCTGCAGAGAGCAAGGCCTGACAATGACTTGTAGCCAGTCTGGGCCATGGCCCAGGCTGGGGCAGAGTTACTGTGGAAAGACAACTGATGCACAGAGTAATCTCCCTGTAGACCTGCAGATCCATGCATGTTCCCAAAATGAGTTTTATAAGCTATGATAGCCCTGATTGCTTTTACATGTACTTTAGTTGGAATGGTGACTGAGATAACCCCCTGACCTGATACTTCTTTCCAATGACCCATTATCTTTCAGTTATGACAGTCCCCTTAGTCCCACATTTCTGCTGCCACTTTTGCATGAGTCATGCTTCCACTGTAGAGGCCTATTGCATATCTGACACATTACCAGTGTAGATAGTTGGTTATGTCAGAAGAGATTTTGAAATGTTATTCACCAGTTTTGTTACATTCAATCCAATGAAACGACACACAATGGTATGCTGAATGGCATCCCTGTTACACTGCCACATATGACAACAGGTGTGTGCTTTGATGGCAGTACATACCACACAAACTCATATTGACGTAGTATGATATCCATTTAAGTAGTCCACATGTCCACACTTCCCTAGAGAGAAACTCTCAGTGACACACATGCCAAGCCTTACATTGTCACCTAGGTGTCAGGATGTAGTCTATATTATGGTAACAGGCTCTATGGACCGCATGCAGCAAGCCACTGGGCCTGGCTGTACAGTCATGCACAAATAGTTCAACCTTCAGAAGGTCTCAATGGTGTGTAGTGTGTCAAAGTACTTCACATCAAAGTACATGTAAGATGGCCCTGGCCTACAGCTGACTCAGTCAGTGTAGGTCATGACCAGGGTTGAGTATAGTCAGCAGATGACCGCAGAAGTGTGTATTCATGCTTTGGTAGTGCTTAGCAGGTGACATTTACATATGTATTGTGATGACTATGGATGAATGCTTGTGCTAGGTGTCAACAAAATGTGTATCAAACAAACAGATATCCTAAAACTTGAGGTTACAATCTGTTTCTTCATTTGTGGCATCCAGAAAGGTCAACACCCATCAGGAGAAAGACCTTTGGAGAGCCATTGCCTGGAAGGTGTAGACCCTGGAGGTCTTTAACAGGTATAGAGTCCATTGCAGGAAGAAGTGGGAGGACCTGAAGAGCTGGACCAGGACATTGACCCCCCTAATGGCCCGCATTATGGTGGTGGCCGACCCGGAGCTTGATGGGCAGTTGGTGGCCCAACAGCAGTGACAAGGGGGTGAGTCCTGTCCAGAGTCATATATGTTACATTGTTCATGTGGCTAAATAAAGTCTTGTGCTGTGTGAATTTGGAGTATCTATCTCCCAAAACGTTGGACCTCAATGTTTCAAGGCAACTGTCTAAGGTCCATGTGATACATAGCTAAACTACTTCAGCACAGCTTTCATTAGGCTTTTCAGTAATGGACATATGATGAAGTTTGGAGTCAAAAGTCTCATCATTGTGCAATGTGTATTTGCATGCAACATGATTTCTGCCACAACACATATTGATGGGAGATTGGTCTTTAAGTTGACATTCATGGCATCATAATGTGTCATGAGGCAAAGGGAGACCTGTTTAAATCTGGGCCTTGTATGAACAGTGTTTAAATGTAAACATTGTGTCCATCGAATTTGGTAACATCATTTGATTATGGTATACTGCAAGTGCTCAAGTATGCACGGTGAACAACTATCCTAGTATGGAAATAATGATGGAGTGTAGACAAGTCCATCAATGCATTTGGAGCTGTCTGGAGTTTTGATATGAGTAGAACCGCCTGTTTGCTGGTTATGTAGCATGAATGTATGTGCTCATACTAAATCTGAAGCCTACAGAGTGAACCACGAAGCTGGTATGGTATGTGCATTAAATAAATGTTTTCTGTTGATTTGGGAAAAAGCAGTTGCAGTAAACTATTGTTACATGTCATTTCAGGTTCATCCAGGGCAGGCAAAGGAGAAGGGGGCAACGTTGTTGGGGACACAGTTGGTCACAGTGGTTCCGGACGTGACAACTCAAAAATGGAGAGACCCAGTGACCAGGAGGGTGTGAGGAGTGCCACGGAGAACAGCAGCTCATCATCATCATCATCATCCTCCTGTGGACACTTCCAAATTGTGGTGGACTACACAGGATTAGTACCACCTTCATCCTTGTCTGCCACTCCCAGTTCCATTGTCACCCTCCCTGTTGTTCCCCAATCAGTTATCCAGCCCTGCTCCCCTATGAGGGGAGACGTCACTTTTGCCCCAAGTACCTCTGCCCCTGACCCTGTTACCCCTGCCGCCCTGAGTGAAGAGGCTATTGACCTCCTGAGGATCATCCCTATGGGCAAGACTACATTCCTGAGTGCCATTCAGGGGCAAGGCAAACAGTTGGCACAGATGGTGGCCTACCTAGAAGGCATTCACAGTGCAATGTCTGGCCTAAAGAGGTCTTTTCAGGCTCTGGCCTCCCCCTCATGGCAGCCCTTCACCCATCCCAAACTTCCACCCAACCTCCTGCCCCTTCCCAATCCAAACTTCCTATTCACATGCCTGTCCTAAGCACACACACACATACATATACTTCATCGGAGACAAGCACCACACACAAACAAAAATCATGCAAAAACACAGGCATGCAGCCACTCACCAGATTCACACCCCTCACTATCCCCACCACACCTATGCCTCCATACTCCACACCATCACCCACAGACCCCTCCACCACAACCATACTCCCAGATACCACATCAACACACACAGATACCACCACAACACCCATACCCACAAACACCACAGCAACACACACAGACCCCTCTACTAAACCTATATCCCAGACACCACAACAACACACAGTGATCTCTCCACAACAGCCATACCTCCACATACCACACCAACACAAACAGACCTCTCCATGACACCTATACCCCAGACACCACACCAACACATATAGACCCCTCCGCAACACCCAGCATTCATGCAGACACTACAGCAAAAGTCATAGACCCCCCCACAACACCCAGCAGGTCTACAGCACACACACACAAAAACACAAATGCTCACAGTCACTCACACAATACACACCAACACAACCCACAGTTCATACAGCACACACACCTCTCACTTCCACTCCCTCTGCCTCCCAAACCGAACTCCATCCAGAACATCCTGCCTGTTTTCCCTGTGAAGATGTGTTGTTTGCCCTTGCCTTTTGCCTTGTGAAAACCGACCCACCCAAAGTACCAAAAACCTCTCCCAAATCACAACCCATCCCCTCCACATCCAACTCCACCCCTAAGAAACCAGATCCCCTCCCCACTAAAACCAGCCCAAAAACAAAAAAGACAGAAGCAACCCTCCCAAAGACCAACCCATCTCTTCCACATCCCACTCCACCCCTGAGAACCCGAATCCCAACTACACTAAAACTAGCAGTTGTTGGATCGATATTATGTCAGTGATCCAGCTCCTCTAAGGGCGGAAGGCTTGTGCCATCTTGGATTTCAATTAGGATGGTAGAATGTAGCATAGTTTGTGTAAGGAAAGTGGTTATATTTATAGTGTAATTGTGAGACCTCACAGTTTAATAAACTCAGTCCCTATTCTGGGTCCAATCAGATTTGTTTGAAAAGCCTAAGCTCAACCCTGGGTATCTGTGGCTCTGAGCAGTCAGGCTTTGTCAAAAGAACAAGTGTAAAGCATTGAGAAGCACCAAAACAATTGAATAAGAAAGATTTTAGGTTAGATTTTTATCTTCAAATTGACACCTCAACAACAAAAATCCACCAGAGGGTTCCAAAGATATGATTTTTTTAAATGGACAATAGATCACCGCTTTTTCATTCAAGGCAATAAATCATTTTAAGGGACCTTGCTTGTGGTCAAACTTTGCAAACTTTGGAAAACTTTTTGTAAAGTGGTAAACTACAACTCTTGCCTGCTTTGGGCAACCAGCCTCAGCAGGGGCAGGTCACGGAGGCCAAAGAGGCTTGGTTGAACAGTTACCTTACAGTCAAAGGGTGTCTGGTCCAGTTCCAGACTCTAAGGGGGAACTGCCATATACTTCTCGGGAGTGGTGCTGACGCAATAGATATAGGATGCTGAAGATACTGAAGGATGCTGAGCATGCTGAGACAGTCATGAGAGTCTTCCTGGGGCTACTCCTCAGCCCAAGAACACAGTTGAGCAATTCCCTTGAAGTCCAGCCAAAAAACAGTTACAAGTGGTCTACTGGTCTGCGGTTACAGCAAAACCAGTGGACCCCTTTATTAGTGATAACTTCTGTCTTGTGTGACCAAACTGCACTCCAACGACTATCCTGAGTCCAGCAGACTCATGTTCAACTTTTGAGTGTTGGGTATGTGGAACTCCCTAGCCCATCCCTGAGGTATGGTAACTTGGCGCTTCTCTCACCTTGAACAACAAGTTTAGCAATGGCTTTTCACTCTCTTGACCTGGTCTACTTTGACTAGATGTCCGCAGTTGGCACTTTGAACTTTTAGTTGCTAGTTTTCACACAAAAAACTTTACTAATTCATAACTCTGGTTCTACTGATAGGATTTTTGTTGTTTTTGTGTCAAATAAATTATTAAAGTGTACTCTATTTTTCTAAATTGGTTTGGATTTTTTCTTGTGTGGTGTTTTCACCTTGTTAATGTTTGCGTGCTGCATATATATTTTCACATTGCCTCCAAGTTAACCCTGCCTGCTTTTTGTGCCAAGCTACGTAGGGTTAAGCACAGGTTAATTTTGTGACTTTTTGTGGTTCAGCCTGCAAGAGATTGTGGCTGTTGATGACTAGGGCTCTCACCCCAGTCAAACAGCAACCCAATTTCTCCCATACACTTTTAAGACTCAGAGCACATGCACTGAGGTCTGGTCAGCAGGGTCCAGTGTATAACAGAGTCATTACACCAGTACCTAATAGTCAGAAAGTGGGGGTGAATATGCAAAAAGACATTTCCTCACAGTTTGCAGGAAGGCACTTTGGTTAGGGAGGAGCTAGGAGTGACTTACACTTACTGCCTAGTGCAAACTTAAATCATTAAATTTATATTCATGTTCGATTAATTGAAATCATTACATGTATAAACCGTTGCATACAATAAAGATAAAAGCATTAATATTACAGCCTGGGTGGTATTATAATTTTTTAAGCGAAAGTGCAAACTAATTAATTAATTCCACTGGTGTTAAAACATGACTAAAATACTGGGCATTTCAACGAGGTTTCAACGATACAAGTGTGAAGTGAGATGTGCCTAGTGCAAGCTCATTGATCGTCCTGCTGTTTTGGCTCCGGCTGCTCACAACTAGGAGCCATGAAATCCACTGTCGAACTTTTAAAATAAGAGTTGCAGGGGTTAAGGGTTTAAGTGCATTGTGCCTGCTGCAGGCTTGTTGGTCCTCTTTCTGTTTGGGTGTAGGCTGCACACAGCTAGTCTCCAGGGCATGTTAAGATCAAGGCGCCTGATGCTAATTTATTAGTCCTTTAACTGTTAGGGGGCCTGCTGCGCCAACCTAATCTTCATGATATGATACAGGTTAGCTGGTGGGGTTTCCCTACGCTCAGATTTAAATGTTTCCTTGGGAGAGTGGTGATTTTAATTTAGAAATTGTCAAGACCTGGCCCACGTAACCATGCAGTGCTCTTCACAAAGCCCATTGTAAGGTCAATTCCAGATTGAGACAGCTCCTATGGATAATTTGCGGGGTGTAAAGCCTATGTGGTGTGGACATTTGCAGTTGCTGCAGCTTCAGCTAGTGAGTGGAAAATAGTGCTGGTGAATTTCCCAAAATCTAGCTAAGGTCTGGGGGTGTTTTCAATAAAGCACAGATCAGATGACTGCCTGCAGCACTTGACGCCTTTCAGATGAAACAAGGGAATGAGCAGGCAATGTTGTTCCTCAGCCAGTTTGGGCAACAACACAGTAAGTGAAGCCAAGATTCTTTGTGATAATTGCATAGCTTGCAGGAGACTGCTTCCTCTTGGTTGGCCCAGACGGGGTGAAGTCCGCAATTGGCAGGGAAATATGCCTTATGTAGTGAATTTTCTTGTGGGCCTGGGCGGAGAGAGCACATTGAAAATATGGCTGTGCCTTCCCAGGTCCATACAATTTGTCCAGTGTCTCTGTCAATGGATTGTGCTGAAGACTCCCAATGTCTTGTTCAAAGGAGGTTAAAAGCACTTGCCTATTCACAATTTTTTTCCAGGCTGAGAATTGGATGTCTAGCATGTGCAGGCTGTCTGTCCTGATCTTCAAGGAGCTTATTGCTGTTGTCAGCTGTAATTGTCACGGGATCCTGCTTCGTTTATGATTGCTCTCAGGTGGTGTTTGAGCAAGGACTCAGGGGCCTGCAGGACCCTGAGATAATACTTTATTAGGGCCCACTTTCCTATGAGGTCAGGCCTCCGAAGGCCCAATTTCAACCTTAATCTTGATCTTCTGCCCTGCTGAGGAGCAAGAAGAGTTGTCCTATAGGCCTTCATCTGGGAGTTTGTTAAAAAGGTGTTAAGGTCACCAGGGAAGGCCATGTTGCCATAATTAAGGGCTGGGATCACTTTTGGACTTAATACAGTCAACGTGACTCAGCTGTTGGGCTTTGTAAATGATTGCTGGGATGCTTTAACAGGTGAATGACTGTGGAGCCCTTAATTTTGAGATGCCTTAGATGGACGACTGAATTGGCCCTTTCCGAAAGCCACACTCCAAGATAGTTGTAGGCTGGGGCTGTTGATTCAATTTGATTAGAAACTTTATTCAGTATGTAAAGAAACAACCATAAAAGCAAACAGGAGAAAATAGAATCAAACACAATAAAGCACACAGTTATGTTAAAAATGTAAGTAAAAAACAACCCCAATATGCATCATTGTGATCATAAAACATGCCAAAGTTGTGGTTTAGAAATTCCTATATGATTAAAAAACATCAAAGATTTATCCTGGTGTCAATAAGACTATACTTTTGCGTATACTAATTGCCTTTATTATGAAAAGCGCAACATTAAGACAAACCCTTATATCGTTTAACTCCTAAAACCTGAATAAAAATCACAGAACAAAATAATGTGCCAGTGGCGGCTCTCATTGGGCGTGCTGCGGGGAGGTGGGGCGGGGGAGGGGCAGGGTGGGGGCAGTAAACTCGGACATACGACGGAACGGAGGAACGCAATAATTACTTTCCTCCGTTTCATCGTATGTCCGAATTTACTACACCCCCACCCTGCCCCTCCCCGCCCCGCCTCACTGCCCCGCAGCACGCCCTATGCGATCCGCCACTGTAATGTGCATAGTACTTTGCTTGCTTCGAACATCGCATGGGCAGGGAATTGTGTCTAGGGGGCAAGATTTCATAGTGGGAAAGGCAACTAGTTGATGGACAATACCCAATCTGAATCTAATCAGTAGAAAACGATGCATTAAGTTAGAGACATAAGTTAAATAACGTTGGCATCCCTCCTTTAGATCAAGTGTAAGATAGACTGCAACAATTGACTTCCCACCTTCTAATTCCATCCGGGCTTCCCTTTTATAAGTCATAAATGTTTCTTTTTTAGTCTGTTTAGTAAGTGATACTACCAGTAAAGGGTCAGGCTGAATTGGCATCTTAAATAGTTTGATAAAAAGAGAGTTGATATAACGTAACCATGATATACAAAATGCATTATCCAAAGACAGACAATCTAAAATAACTGACTTAGTGAAGGTAGTCTCCTCTGTGAGCCAAAAAGAATGCCAGAGCAACAGGGGGTGAAGTGTAGCTATATCTGTAAGATGTTGCAGCCCTGCCTCTCGATGTATAATCTCTGTGGAGGCTGAAGTGGGCAGGCATTGCAGGCGTTTAAGGAAGCTATTTTCCTCTATCTGGAAGGCCTTGCTATTATGATGGCCCCACACACCGGCCCCATATGAGGCAATAGCTATAACCCTGGCCCTATAGATTGCTATAATATCCTTTATTGGTCGGGTGCCCAGTTTAGATGAAAATCTAAAAATTCCATGGGCTCTTCTGTTCATATTTCCCCTGACATTTATAAAGTAATACCCAAGTAAGAAAAGGTGTCCACAGTAACTACCGTGGTGTTATCCATAAAGAACTTTCTGCATTTCCTATGCTTTGCCCCACAAATCATTGTATAGGTTTTACTTTTGTTGATCACCAGTTTTCTTGCAGTAATGAAATCCCCCAAAGAATTCATTAGTCGCTGTAAGCCCACCGGGGTCCTTGCCAGCAAAACAATGTCATCTGCATACAGAAGCAATGGTGTAGAACGCACAGCAACTTGGGAGGCATCTGCTTTTATTGCTTGTAGGTCCATCTCCACCCCGTTAATTAACAGGGAGAATAGTAGGGGGGCAAGGACACAACCTTGCCAGATACCACGTTCTACCACAAAGTTCCTAGTGCATTCACCTTGTGGGCCAAAGCGTACTTTACACTATAGTTTCTCATATCGTTTTGCAAGAAAGCAGATGACTGGTCTAGGCACCCCCATGGACAGCAACGTTGTCCAAAGAATAGTATGGTGAACTAAATCAAAAGCACTGCTCAAATCTGCAAAGCAGGGATACAGTCTACCACTCTTTGCACATGTATATTTATCTATTATTAGATCTAAAGTCACGCTTTGCTCTAATGTCCCCACACCTTTTCTGAAACCATACTGGGCAGGCAAAAGAATAGAGTGTTTGCATGCCCATTCTTCCAATCTCATAAGTAGGACATTACTCATTACTTTTGCTGAAGTATCTAGAAGCGATATTGGGCGATAGTTCTTTGTTTCAGATTTGTTGCCCTTTTTATAAATTGGTACTATGATAGATGTTCCCCAAGAAGGCGGTCTCATGGAAGTCACAGCCATGTTAAAAACTCTAGTTAAGATTGGGCCCCTCAGAGTAACAACCACTTTGTAGACATCCACTGGGACCCCATCAGGACCTGGGGCTTTGCCCAATACGCTTTCCTTCAGAGCTGTTGAGACTTCTTCTGTCATCATGTTCAAGGGTAAAGGGGGCCAAAGGAGCTGTTCCTCACTTCCTATAGCCTCCGCCCATACAGTCGGTAGGCTAAATATTTCCTTAAAGTGGGTAACCTAGGCCTCACATTTGACATGGGATAATAACTCAGGAAGTGAATCGCTCTTTAGGAAAGGGGAATTGACAGTATCCCAAAATAATTTACTATCGTGTGGCTGCGGCCCGAGACAGATTGGACTAGGCCTCCTCTTGAAGCTCTTTTTTATGACAAGAAGGACATCTTTATATTTGGATCTAAGATATTTAATCAGCAAATTCCTCTGGAGCCACTGTACCATGCTATTCTTCAATGAATCATGGTTTTCTATTTGGGCTGGGCGCAAGGGAGGGATATTTACTAAAACTGCAACATATGGGCAGCATTCCGGTGGTAAATTGATGGTAACATGAGCATTCGCCCTGCTAACACCACTGGCCCTTCATGAGTTATGAGCTGGGGGTTGCGACGCTAGACGCAGGGTATTACTTAATATCAGGTGCCTTGCATTCGCATTAAGTTGTTGAGAAGTATGCGTTGATTGGGCTGGTGAAAAAGATAAACTATCATAGCCCCTGGGGTGTGGCTCTGGTGCAATGCCGGCCCCCTATGTCTTCTCAGTGTGGGGCCTAGATGCCCCTGTGTTAGCCCTTGACTTGTTAGGTGTTAAAGCTACTGGTGGCAAATTTCCAAGGGCCCCTTTTACAATACCCAGAGGCGAGTTAAGGTGGTGTGTTCTAATCTTCTCCACCTCAATGGTCAGAAGCTCTAGCTTTTCTCAAATAGGTACAAGCAACGCCTCCATTCTGGAAGTTATACCAGCTATTAATGGTGCCCAGTGTGACTCTTCCAGGGTGTTTGGCCAGGTCACTGCCTCCGTACATAAATAAGTTATGGGCGAGGGGACATGTGTTCCATTAGTCATTGTAGTGGACTTCCTACTTTTTCTTTTCCTCTTGGGTGTGGGAGGGCAAACAATGAAAGCACAAATGTCAGGGGAAGGAACTAACATTGGCTCTTCATTTGATTGAATATCGGACCCATCAGTGGCACTAAAACCGAGACCCTCCCCTTGCTGTACATCAGAGACTGTTGGGATAACAACATCATCTAAAGGTAGGCTGTCCCCAACCCCAACTCCTGAGGAAAGACGTTGTTCTGCCACATCAATTTCCTTTGTAATCACATTGACCGCCCTTACTAAACAAGCATTGGCATAGCCAATAGGTCTCGCCTTTGGGAACTTATAAGTGTTTAGCCACAGATATTCACTTTACCTATGTCTTTAAGCTGTGCTGTACAGAAGTCTGCAACATGCTGAAAAGTTATAATAAAGAAGTGTCAGAAGCATTTTTGTTACCTTAGATATGACCGAAAAAAGCATTATGTACAACTGAACGACCATATTAAAAAAGTATTAAAAATAATGTCTTGAGTTATTTTTGTCCTTTCAATGCTGACAACTTGTACCTGCCTGTCCCAATGGTTGCTTGTTGTGTTTTTTTTTGTTATGGGGGGCATAAATAACAGGAGGGTGAAGGTCAGTCAGTCAGTTAGTCAGAGTGAGTGAGAGAGTCAGTCAGTGAGAGAGAGTCAGTCAGTGAGAAAGTGAGAGTCAGTCAGTCAGTGAGAGTCAGTCAGTCAGTGAGAGAGAGAGTGAGAGTCAGTCAGTCAGTGAGAGAGTGAGAGTCAGTGAGAGAGTCAGTCGGTCAGTGAGAGTGAGAGAGTCAGTCAGTCTGTGAGAGTGAGTCAGTCAGTGAGTGAGAGTGAGTCTGTCAGTCAGTGAGAGTGAGTCAGTCAGTCAGTCAGAGAGAGTGGGAGAGTTTGTCGGTGAGAGTTTGTCAGTCAGTGAGAGTGAGTCAGTCAGTAAGAGAGATTCTGTCAGTCATTGAGAGAGAGTCTGTCAGTCAGTGAAAGTGAGTGAGTGAGTCAGTCAGTGAGAGTGAGAGTGAGGGAGTGAGTCAGTCAGTGAGAGAGTGGCAGAGTCAGTCAGTGAGAGTCTGTCAGTGAGAGTGAGTCAGTCAGTGAGAGTCTGTTAGTGAGAGTGAGTGAGTCAGTCAGTTAGTGAGAGAGTCAGTCAGTGAGAGAGTGAGAAAGTGTCAGTGAGAGTCTGTCAGTGAGAGTCAGTCAGTGAGAGTCAGTCAGTCAGTGAGACTGAGTGAGTCAGTCAGTCAGTGAGAGTGAGTCAGTCACTGAGGGGAAACAACCTTTACAACACATACCATTACAACGCAGGCATTACAATGCATACCATTACAATGCATATCATTACAACGCAGGCATTACAACACATACCATTACAACGCATACCATTACAACGCAGAGTACCCCTACACTATCCAACACTTACCCTACTGTTGCACCCCCTGGAGTTAGAATAATAATTTTTACCCCTACACTATCCAACACTTACCCTACTGTTGCACCCCCCTGGAGTTAGAATAGTAATTTTTACCCCTATACTATCCAATACTTACCTTACATGCGTTGTAATGGTATGCATTGTAATGGTATGTGTTATAAAGGTAATATGCAATGTAATGGAATGTGTTGTAAAGGTAGTTTTTAAAGATGCTTTGTAATGGTATGCGATGTAAATGTGTGTGTTGTAAAGGGTGTTGCGATGTAAAAACTGCGTTGTAAAGCAACGCGTTGTAAATGTATGCGTTGTAACGTCATACATTCGTCACTGAGTGAGAGTGAGTGGGAGAGTCAGTCAGTGACTGAGAGTGAGTGGGAGAGTCAGTCAGTGAGTGAGAGAGAGTGGGAGAGTGAGTAAGTGAGAGAGAGAGAAAGTGGGAGAGTCTGTTAGTGAGAGAGGGGGAGAGTCAGTGAGAGTCTGTCAGTGAGAGTGAGTCAGTGAGAGGGAGTCAGTCAGTCAGTGAGAGTGAGTCAGTCAGTGAGTGAGAGTGAGTGAGTGAGTCAGTCAGTGAGTGAGAGAGTCAGTCAGTGAGTGAGAGAGAGTGGGAGAGTCTGTCAGTGAGAGTCTGTCAGTGAGAGTCTATCAGTGAGAGTCTGTCAGTGAGAGTGAGTGAGCCAGTCAGTCAGTGAGAGCAAGTGGGAGAGTTAGTTAGTGAGAGAGTGGGAGAGTTAGTCAGTGAGTGGAAGAGGATGTTACCCCCACATTCCCAAGTGGTCTGTTATTACAAGGGTTCACATTTGTGTTTACCTTTCCCATAAGAACGCATTTATGTCCTTAATTTCCCCCTGATGCCTCGTTGGATTTAGAATTATTTCAAGGTTTGAAAGAGGTGTGCCAATGATACCTAATGTGGGCGTTTCGTTCAGAATGGGCCTTCTGGGTACCCTATAACAGGTGACCACGTACTCTTCCCACATTTCCGATTAATAAAGTGTTCAAATGAGCAACAGCTGTTTCCAAGGTCTCCAATTTCGACTGAAAACCTCTCATTGAACTTTTATTTAACTTCACAATGCGTTCTAGTAAAGTAGGGAGCAAGGGCTGCAACACTGTTTTAATATTACTTGCAAATGAGGCTAAATACATAGTTTCCCCTGAATCAGAGTTATTAGGGGGACCCCGTGGCTGCGGCGAATTGTTTTCCTTATTGATGATCGGGTTCCCTACATTAGTTCTGAACCTTTCTTCTTTTTCTTGGCTGGGGGGGTGGTCCGGTCAAATGGTGGGGTACCGTGAGCCACATGAATCTCAGCTGTAATAGGCCCCCTTGTGGCAGGCTAAGACAGAACATAGATCCAGGCACCAAAATAAAAGTGGACCCCATTAGTGAATCAGATAGATAAAACAAAAAGTGGTACTCAATTGCAATTCAGGGTTGTTTTGAAGTTGTAATGGCACTCTGAATAGGTGTTTGGCAAGGTACAGGAGATTGCAGGCAGTTGTGCTTGCTGCAGATAATGTTTGTGGTAATATCAGAGACATCAACTGTAAAAAATGTTCCCAAATCAAAACGCAGGTCCACATACAACCAAAAAACAGTCCAAACACTGACCTATCAAACCAGGACTTCTGGCACTGCCAAGTTGCCGTATAAGACTGACCGACCCTGAACCAGGTAACACTAACATCAAAGCCTGTGAACACCTTCGCTGACTCCAAAACCTACTTACTCATATAAACATGTATGTTTTCATTCTGCCGATTTTCAGCTGGTTGGTTCGATTTTATCACTAGGTGATACCATCACAACTGAGGCTTCTAAGAGCTACTGACTTTAACGTCTTTTCGTCCTTTTGAATATTTTTTACCCCCGTTTTATGTTTCTCTCGAAATGGGCGATTCATCTGGTATAAGAAAATACACCTCTGTTGATACGAGGTGATGAAAGACACGCTTTTTCACGAACTATGCAAGCAGGGTGGCTGCGTGAGTTGGACACGTGTGACAGGCACCAGTTTGAGCTCTCACAAGAACAACTCAGCGTTCAGTCCTTCCAAGGTCGGCAGATTCAGTGCGATAAAGGAGGTCGTTGTTCTACCGGTTATTTATAGCGCTTGGAAATTGTTATCATTACTTGTACTGGTTATTGTTCTCCACTGTCCTTTTTGTACAGTGCTCTGTTGTTTCACAGCTAATTTCATGCTCAACGCCTACTCATACACAGAGGTGCTCATTAAATGCACCCTAAAAGTGCCTCCTGTCGGAAGACAGTCATCCTGTGTGAAACTTCCAACCTCTCCCCGTGTCCTGTTGAGTGCTGTATATTTAATGTTTAGGTTAAACGAACCCTCCATTACGAATGAATAATGCCTGTAACATAGGGTGTGGATGTAGCGCAGCGCCAGAGCAGCCGGGGATCCGGTTCGAGTCTTGGCGTCGGCACAACATCCCGTGATTCTGGGCAAATCACTTAATCTCCCAGTGAACATGGACAGCGCCTGGATACCCCAGAGGTGATTTGATAAGCTGCGTTATATAACTCTACAAACGTAACTCGTTCCCTCCGCGTGAGCAGGTCTGTGACCCCGGGGCCTCACCTCAAGGCACCGCCTGACTAAACAAGAGACTATGTGGCTGGGCATCCCGTTGAGCACTTCGATTGGTTAGAACATTGATGCCCCGGAGGAGACCACCTCTCCTACTGCACCGGAAGAGAAATTCCATCTGCTGTGCTCCGGAATGCATGCATCAGCAGCAAGTGAACCGGTGTTGTGTAATCATTGGTATTCCAAGAAAACGTGTTTAGTTTTCTCTTCGGCTCTTTTCGGAGCTCTTGCCCCATTGCACACCTCCGATGGCTCATCTGACAGACCGCCCGCCCACCCAAGGAGAGGCAAACGAACCAAAGCCCTGCTTCGGTAGGGGGAGACAGAAGCAGCGCCCCAACAAGAAGACACCCCAACAAGGAGCACTGAACGGATTCCATTTACATACCGTTCCCGCAGCGCTGACTACAAGCATGACGACATCGTGACACTCTCGCAAAAATAGATACATGTAAAATAAACAAAGAAAACAAACAGATCTGGAATGTGAAAGTAAAATATAAGGGTAAACGAGAGCGGAGGAGACAAGTGGACCGCGGGAGTGCTTCCTCCAGACCGACCCATGCAGGCCTTTTTGCCTCTCCCAGAAGCATTGTGTAGTCAGGCGGGTGATCTGTGGGTGGGGAGGATGGAGTGGAACCCGGCCGCACTTCCCCTCGTCCTGCTTCACTGCTTGTGCTGTCTCTGCCTCCCTTTGTCTAGCATGCGCACGATGTAAGGCATCGCGCGCATGCGAGACAAAGAGTGCGAATTCGCCGACCAATGAGATGGCAAACAAGCACTGAAAATACAATAGGGCTCGTATTTACGCGAGCCCTATTGCATTTACACGGAAGTGCGGGGGTAAAAGAAGGCACTAACGGGAGGAGGTGGGGGGTGGTTGTGGTGTAAGAAGTTACAGACTACAGGAGGGAATGGGGAGAGGCAGGGGAACAAAACAGTTTTTCTAGTAAAGGGGCCGATAGCCTCGTAAGGATAAAAATGACGACATGGCCGTCAGGAGGCGGGATTAAGAAGCCAAGCACCAATGACAATGCAGGAATTATGATTCAAGCCAATGAAAAATAAGGCTGGAAAGTGGGTGGAGCTTCCCCCACTATACTGTATACAGCATCTCTCGACGAGACAGCGCATGCGCTGCCTAGCCGAGACCTAAAAAGAGTCAATTGTTAACCGGTCAGATTCTGCTACTGGGGGAACATTTGTAGCTTTATGCTTACCCATGACAGCTTATATAGATCATACAACAGAATGATAAAAGGTCCAACAGTGTCCAGAGGTTTGAGTACAATCTGGGTCAAGGAAGAGTTGGCAACTCGTTAAAAATGCAAGGCAGTGCAAAAAAAGGTTCAAAGTTAAGACCGGGCAATCAGAACTTAAAATCTGATGGGTTCTTTGAACAATCCATTAAAAGGTTATGCTTAAACAGGAGGGACAAGGAAGACACAGCCAGGGCCTGAGAGTATACTTTAAGGATTTCAAATCGTGGTTAGTTTTGACTATTTTCCGATTAAATGGAAAACAAAGTACCTTCTTCTTGCATTTGTTGGTAGGTGTTAGAGGGGAGCCCAGCCGTTCCCCTTCCGGGCTAGGATGGGCAAAGACGAGCCTGCCCTGTGGGGGTCGAGGCAGCTCTAAAAGCATGAGATGGCCACGCCTCCCCCCAAGCATCGGCTGCAGGAAGCCTGTGAGTGGTGCACCCTGGGACAGAGTGTCCCATCAGGGTGTTGACAGGCTAGGGAAACAGCAAGCGGCCCCAGCAGAGTTAATCCTCTAATGTCTCACAGGTGCAGAAGCCAGGCAGCACAGTGCCGAGATAGGTGCACTGCATGGTAGATTTGGCAGTGTCCAACCAGCACACCAGATCGGGGATGGGGGGACGAGCAGTGCTAGGCTTCCACTGTTAGTTGCAGCATGCCAACAAGGATGCAACAGTCTCTTGCCCTAACGCGGGCCAGGAAGACTTTATGTGCAAATAGGGGTGCAAAGGTTTAGGCACCGCCCACCCAGGGTCGTAATGGAAATCTGAGGAGCAGAAGTCAAGCTCCAGTCTAGGCGGGGGGTCACAGGGCTGCAGCTCCCAAGCCAGAAACCTGAAAAGGCATGGGAGTGTGTGAGGCTAAACATTCATAGCACTTGAGTCGTTAAACAGGGGCCCCTCGGCCCAGCGGGGGAGTCTCACGCCAGCAGCTCCGGACATTGAAGTCCCTTCAGTAGTAGGCTAATCTTGGCCTCCAGAGGCCGCAGCTTGCGCGGGCAGCACCTACCGCCATCCCGATCAGGACCTACGCATGAATCTGCACCATCCCCCAGGGCACCGCAGACTAGACCCCAGCTCCGAGAGGGAGCAGGCCTCCAGGGGTCGCCCACACGGGTGCCTCAATGTTTTCCCAGCCGCTCCAATCAGGGGTTCCGAGGTCATACACCTCCAGCATAGCAGACCCCGACCTGCGACTGTTGTTATTAGAAGGTCCCCCAGCTGCCAGTGCGATTTTTTTTTGTGCGGATATTTGCCGAATGCAATGTTTTTTTTCTGGTTCACGTGAAGATTGTTCTTAAGTTGTAGCGATGCAGTACTTGGAGTGCTCTCTGTAAACCTACCCTGGTGGAGTACATGATGGTGGTATCATTCGCGTACTGCAATATTGAAACACTCAGCCTGCCCAACCTTGGTGAAACTAAACTGCCTCCTTTCAGGGCTGCTCCCATATCAGCAGTGTAAAGGTAGAAAAGGAGGGAAGCCAGCACATAACCCTTGTTTGAGGCCTTGTAAGTGGGCACTCTTGCTGTAGCTGTGGTAGGGCTTGTTTTTACCCAGACTCATGTTCCTTGGTATAGTGATGAGATCACCCTGAGGAGCTGTGGTGGAATCCCCCAGGTGGTCAGTTCCCCCATAGCCTGCCCCGGTCCACCTTATTGAAGGCAGTGCTGTAGTCCACGAGGCAACAGAAGAGAGGGGATTGCTTCCTCCTAACGGCTTGTGTGGAGAGATACACCATGGCTAAGATGCAATGCATTGTGGAGCTGTCTGGTCGAAAGCCTGATTGGTGCAACAGGAGGATTGAGAGAGCAATGAGCCTATAGTTTGCGGGGCTGGAGAGGTCTCCCTTTTTGTGAATCGGGAAGCGAATTGAGCCCCTACAGGACGCCGGTATTATTGATGTTGCAAACGCATAGTTGTAGAGTGGAATTAGTATAGTCTGCCAAAATTATTGCACTATTTTGAACACGCCCGCCAGAAACCCATTGGGCCCTGGTGCCCCATCATTCCTCATTTCCTTAATTATGGTATGTACTGTGCTTTCTGTGATTAATGTGCCCTGTTGGTCCCCAGAATCTGGGATTGGGCAACATGTTAGGGGAGCTATTCCATTTGCTTGGATAGTTGTATATAGCTGGTCCACGTGGCTTCACCAATCCCTTTATGCCACTCCATTCTCTTTAGAGGGACCTGGATTGTTGAGGCGATTTATGTACCTCCATAGTCGGGCTTTGCTTTAATCTTTTAATAGAGTGAACATTATGATCCAGGCTCCTTCCTTGAGCTTCTTTTTGTGCTGCCATACTTTCTTCTTGTAGGCCTTAAGCAGGGTGATGGTTTAAACATTTCCTAGTTAAGAGGCCCTTTTCCTGATGGCTAGAGCCCTGCTGCGGGCCCACTTGTTGGCAATTATTTCCTTTGAGTGACGTGGGAACTGGGTGGATGGTAGACGACCCAGGATTTTTAGTTGGCCATTGCCCAACCTCTTCAGGAGATCTGCCACAAGGCCCTCCCAGTGGTCAGCTGCAGTTTTATGGCTGATTGGGTTGCAGGCAGTCTTCCTTTCTTCTATCTAGGCAGAGAGCTTGTCACCTGATTTGATCGATCATTTAATTCTATGTAGGACTCTGTGGTGCTCTTTCCCTGTGGGTTCCCCCTGTGAGGATACGGGTAGTGAGTTTGTAGAAACTAGATGCAATGTTATATGTGGGGTCTGTGGTCACTTTCATCCCTGACCTCAATTTCGAATGCATGGAGAGTAGGAACCAGCCCTTCGCTATCAAAAATTCAGTCTATTATAGAAATATTCCTGAAAGGTGGGTTTGGGGCGCCATAAGGGAGAGCTGGCTTCCTTTATGGTTTGGAATGAGGAGAAGTGATGATTAACATGGAGCACGTGTAAGGGTGTAGCCATCCCTGGTAGCTCTGGACTATTGTTGTTTTTGCATAGGTCCCTGATGTTAAAGTTCCCAGCTATGATTGCTTGGTGCGACTTGAGTTTGTTCAGCAGCTCATCGATGGTGTTTACTAAAACATCCAGGGCCTGTTTCTTCAGGAGCGTTGCTGGATTAATGTAGCAGTTGATTAGCAGCTAGTGTAGGAGTAGTGAATTAAACTTTGTGCCTTTTATGAGCAGGGCTTGAAGTGAGCTTGACTTAAAGGGTAGTGCTGTGGCCACTATTTTCTGACCGTGTTTGATGAAAATGGAAAGGCTGCCTGATGGCTGGCCAAACATGTTATGTTTTGTGGCAATGTTATGAAACTCATAGCTTCCAGCCAGTATCGTTGTTGCCGTAGCCCATGTCTCCTGAAGGCATAGTATGTCCCCATTCTGAAGGTAATCCTATGCAGCTTTCTCCACAAAAAGTTGCTTAATACCTGCTACGTTCTATGAAATAATTGTTAGTTGATGGGAGCAGTTTGCCTTAATATTGGTGCTCGATTTTGTCAGACCAGGGTGGATGCTAGGGATAACAACCAGGGGGGTTTCCGAACCTCAATGGTTCCCCCTTAAATTGACTTAAGTGTGCAACTCATTGGTTGTTGCTGCACATTATTCGGAGGTCCTTAGAGGTCTTTGGCAAAGCTTGGTGACTTCTCCCACTCGTCTTGGTCCTGTTAGTACCGCGCAGAACTGTTTGGGCCTCCTTCCACTGCGATGGGGAATAGAGGACTTGCAGATATTTCTCCATACTGCCTGGATGACTGTTTGTCCTTTATGTGCCCGAGTAGGGGCTTGCCTCATAGGGGCCCTGTCATTCAAATGCATTCTTAGAAGATGGGATGATCTTTGTTCCTTGGGCAATGCCCCCCTGTTGAGAATGATTACTGTGGGCTATTTTGTAGATGAAGATTGGGTATAGTGGAACTTGCGAGCTAGCTCTCGTTGTAAGACTGATCAGTGAGTGTCTGGCTGGTGTGGTAGGCTGGTACTCCACTCATTTGGCGTGGATTTTTTATGTTGTTTCCTTAATTTTTTCCTAGCCCTCCTGGACAGAGGGGCCAATGATGCCCCATCCCTAGGGGGCTCCTCATTGGTGAGTGCTACGTCTGATTTAGCTTCAGAGCAGGAGCTTGCTTCCGGTGGCGTGAATTGGGATTCAACCAGAGCAGGTTGAATCAAAGGCTCATGTATGGTTATTGAACTAACCAATGAGTTTGTGGATGAGGTGAGGTATGCCTCTTCTGCCGTTGAGGGTGCTGTAAGCTTTCAGGCTGGGGGGTTCTGATTTGCCATTTTTTTCCCTAACTATACTTATTATCTTGCCGAGGACCATTGGTAGTAGCGCCAACTTATCAATATTGGTGTCACTTAGACAAGAGCACCTCTTGTGATTCTGGGTGTCTCGGATATTCTCTTCGATGGTTCAACCTTAATGCTTAGATTAACCAATCACTGCGCAATAGATTCCAAGAGATCTATTTGTAGCTCCACTTTTCAAGACTGCCATAGCAATGCTCTTGCTATGGAATTTTGAGCAGCATTGAAAGTAGAGGTGCATACGTCCCTGATACTGTTCCTAACCTGCGTTTCTGGGGGTGATTCTCAGAACTCTTCTTGCACTCTTAACAGCTTTGGGGTGAGTTCCAATGTTCTTTCTATTTTAGTCTCGAGGCTTTGTAAAAAGGAGGATGTGAGTTAGCCTCGTCAGTGTCATCGGCAGCTGATCCGTTCACCAGCGGTCTTGATCCAGGAGCAGTTGCTGGAAGTTGTGGCTTCAGCTCCCCTGGGCCGTGAGAGTTGTGATGGTGAATTTGCACTCTCGTTATGTGCGCTTTTTATGCTTTGTTCAGTTCATGTTTGCCCCTATTGCCCGGGCATGAACTTGCTCTGTGGTTCGCATTAATAGAGGTGGCTTTTGTGCAGATCCTGTTCTCACTCAGGCTATTCCTGTTAGAATTCTCCACTGAGACTGCAGGCCCCTGAGATGGGAGCAGACTGGAAGTGGTCCATAATTAAGCCCTTGTGGGTTTCCGTGAGTGTGATTATCTGTAAAGATGGCTCCTGGACGGTGCTTTGAGTAACCCAAGTGGTGGCCAAGGGCGGCGTCACTGTCCCATTGGGAGCCTGCTTAGCTGTGGAATCTGTGCAGCTGGCAGATTTCTTTTTTGGACCCATGATGGGGAGCGGTTGGCTTCTATTTACGGTTACAATGTGTTTTCTATTGGAGCTCTATTAAGACATAGATTTCTTAGGTGGAAGCACTAACGTTCAGGAATATTAGTCTTGTCACTCAGCTCTCGACTTAACGCAGGTCTCTCAGTATTGAACTGCAGTCTTATCGGTTTTGGCTGCAGTCCAATCGCTGGCTCTCGGTGCTTTCGACTTGTCCCTGGCCTCTCAAAGCACTCAGTGCCAGCTGGACTCTGCCAGCCTGTAGCTGAGGGCTTGGTGGACTTGAAGGGCTAGAGTGCTCTTTTAGGAAGGACCTTGGGCTTATGTTATGGTCTCAGCCTTATTGGTTGCACAAGGACTGGCGACAGGGAGGCTGGTAGGCTCTTTAACTCGGGCCTGGGGTGTATACTCTTGTCCCATTGCTGAGCTCTTATTAAAGGGGGCTTTTCTCATGGAAGTTTGAAATTTTGAGCTAGTCACATAGGACGTGCAAGGAAAAGACAGCTAGTTGCAGCAGAACGCTGATGGGGGAGCAGTGGCTGGCGGCGGTTGGCGAGGCTAAAGCGGACCCACGTGGCTCAAACCACACTGGTCTTGCACCAGCCGCTTCCAGGTCTATGGGGCAAACCTGCGGCACTAACCTTACCACAGCCGAACACCAATGCTGTTCCTGCTTCCACGTATGAGCTCTCTGCAGATGCTCCTCACTGCGTCAGCTGAATAAACCCAGGGCTACTGGGGGTCCTGATATTGACCTCCGCTAAGAGGCAGACGTCTTCTCTAGCGAGGCTGTTACTACCTCCTGAGCAGTCACTCCCCTGCCGCTCTCCCCCATTGCCAGTTGCCCACTCAAGCTCCTCCCTGCAGTGCTGGTCCACAGTAAGATCCTGCTGGCGTGGGTGGCAGTGCTGGCGGTGGTGGGTGGCCGCTTCTCTGCCTGGAATGTGTGATTTGGCGAGATCTGAGGAAGTTCCTGTTCTGCCCTCTTATGCACTGTATTTCTTCTCCCTTCTGTGGCAGGTAATTGCAGACACAACTTGGTTTGTGTTGCTTGTGTTGAAGTTGCAGTTATAATTGAAATGGAGTTTTGAATCAAGGCCCTACATTTTTTTCCCCGCACTGCTTTCAGGTGATGAGGCTGCTGGGATTGCTTAGGTGGAGGACAGGACGGGGCGGGATAGGGTGGTGGAAGTAGTGGCGCTTAGACCGAGTGGGAGGCACCGAACTGACCCACAAGCACCACCCAGACCTGGCTGGACCACTTCTGCCGTGGCCTGGGCTCACACTCTGCGGGGAGTCTCTATGCCCCCTGTGCTAGGTCAGACCTCGCTCTCACCTCTGCCTCCATCTTCCTCCTTCTCCACTGCTGCCTGTCCTGGAACCGGGACTGGGCGCACTCACTCCTCATTGTGTTTCCTCTGCTGATGCTCAAAATGTTGCACCCCAACGAACTCTACTTTCTGGACCTCCAGAAGATCAGAAGATGACTGGCCCCTTCTTAGAGTTACCTGAGTGAATCCCTGAAGGACTGGACCTGCTTGCTGTTGTACCCAGAACAGAGAACTCCAAGGGTCCATTGGCTGACCTCATATGTTTGCATAGGGACACACCGAGCTGCAAGAGGCCTTTTTCCTAAAGTGACCAGTTGACCAGTACCAACTGAACCTGGACTGGACCGTGCTGGTCACCTCTGCTGTAGTGAGTTCTGGGCCTTACATGCTGTCCGTGAGATCTTGGGAGCCTAAGACATGCCCCATACAAGTTTCTCCAGAAACCCTGAGAAGAAAACTTTCATACCTTCAAGATCTCCTGACAAGCAGTGGGGTCTTGTGCTAAAAAGGTTCTGATTTTAATGTTACTCTATCTGATACAGCTACATGCTTGCCCTGCTAAAGGGTTTTGAGCTTCATAAGAAATAGTAAGCATTTGACCTTGAGGAACCCTGTGGTGTATCTGACCCGAACTCAATCGTGGTTGACTTGAAATCATGACTAAGTCCCTGTCTACTGCTTCCATAAATTGTTCCTCGCACTTAGTGCCTTTTGGCACTCCTTTTACTTTAAAATGTCATATCTCTAGTTCTCCTGATAGATTTTTTTTCAGTTTGGTGTATTTCTTTTCTTTTATAATTTACTCTAATTTTCTTATTTGGTTTCAACTTTTTGTTGTTTGGTTTTTTGACATCATTATTGTTTTGGTACTGCATACAAACATTACACATTGATCTAATTAAAGCCTATCAGATCTGTTCCATAGCTAGCTACCATGGGTTTAGCTCGGGTTAATTTAGTTACTTTGGGGTTCACCCTGACAAGTAAGTGTTATTATTCCTCGAGGTGGACAACCACTCACCCCAAGGGATAATCCATTTTCTTACACTCATTCAAACTGTTTTGTCAAAAACATAGCCACAAACTGAAAAAATAGGGAAAGTGGCCAAAGTTAAAAGAAAAGAGAAATGTTATCATACCTCCCTAAATTTCTTCCCAGAAAGCTCTACTTTCAACTGAAGTTGATCAATTATGCTTGAAACTATTTGTACATAAAAATTCAATGGATTAAGAGGAATATTACCACTAAAACATTCTTTATCATGTGTAAGCTGAGGGCTGAGTAATCCAAATGGTATACCACCGTATTCTAAAGCAAAAAGTTAAAACAATACACCAGAAAATAGAAACTTCAAAACAATCCCTACAGAAAAATCAGGAAAGCATAGTCACCAAGTACAAATTTACCTCCTCTTTAAACTGTGATATAAGCGTTGCAAAAATAGGCACTTACCAACCTGAATAAAAGCCTGGTTGGAAGAGGTCACAAAAGTACTCTCTAATGCTGTTTATGCAAATCCACAGTGCTAACAGCCTACAACTAGAAAGAAAGTGTAGATTTAGACTCAAAATTAGGACTAGAAAGAATCTACACTGAAACATAGTGACTAGCAAAAAAGGGTAGAGTTATACTGCGATGTAGTAGTAAATACACATGAGTAAATATACATTTGTATTATTACATTTTTGAATGTTTAAGTGGGTGACTTAAATTTGAAGTTGTTGCTTTCTAGGGTTGAGCAATTAGTTAGCAATCTCTTGGAAATGTATTTTGGCAATGTATTATGTAACATTTGCAAACTTTCCAAATTGTAATAATTCAAAACTCTTTGAAAAGATGTTTGAATTGATGGCCAATATTGGAGTGATGTGCCTTAACATATAAATGACATAAAACTTGCTGGCAAGTCAGACATTCTGAATTGCATATCAGCATTGCCCAATTGAGTATATATTTCT
The DNA here is from genome assembly GCA_963921515.1 of Calotriton arnoldi. NCBI lineage: Eukaryota > Metazoa > Chordata > Amphibia > Caudata > Salamandridae > Calotriton > Calotriton arnoldi. The sequence goes on from CAWUFW010007703.1 coordinate 743,722, forward strand.
CAGGATGTATCTCTATGGGCTCCTCACAACTTTTAAAATAGTTATATGGAGGGAATGACCATTGGCTCTCACAGAGGAGTCTTGATATGAGATTTCATACTGCAGCTCAAAGGGTCTTAGCAATTGCAGTTTAGTAGCATCGAAGATTGTCTATCAGATGCAAACAAAATGACCCACAGAAATGAGCTCCCCTTCAAACTTTACCAGCCCTGCAGTTTTATCTTTGTTTATATGGAGAACATACTTGGTTGCTACTCGTCAATTATTAAAGAAATAGTAGCATATTTACAAATTCCAGAAGAAAAGAAAAGTACAGGCTTGCCTGAGACAAATCCTTTAGTTAAAATGCCCAGTCGAAATGTTTTGATCAAATATACCAGTCACTAAAAAGTGTAGTGTGTAAAATACATTAGCTAGCAAAATGTGATCATGAAAAGATAGCTTCCCAGAAATGAAATGACTTTAAGAATCACTTCAAACTGATGATAAGATAGAAAAATCATACATTTTACCAGAAAAATCGTGGCACAATTTCAAAAGTAAATTAGGACCAAATGAAACTTTGGAATTTGCTCAATAATAGCTGTGCAGTGTATTTCTCATAGTTAGCCTGAAAAATTACATAGGATCCAAGGTTATCCACCTATTGATTAACAAATACAGCCACACTAAAAAACAGCATCCTACTGCAAAACATCTAGTAGATTCACTTATTGCTAATTCGTTATCTGCTCAAATTATACGGGCACTATTCCTTCAATAAAACTAAGCTGAGCAGTGTGTTATGACAACTTAACTACAGTGGTTGATAAAATCAAATTTTAACTGTGTGCTCAGCAATTAACGTCATGTTTTTGATGGGTAACAGAAATAGGTCACTATCCAAGTACAGGGAAGTCACAACTCTAAACCCATTCTTTAAAGAAGGAGATGCCAAGCATATTACGCATGTCCAATATGTTGTATAAATTTGTATATAATCTTTGTGCCATCTCATATTTGCACTAACATCACACACAGGGTAAATTATTGGACATGCGTAATATGCTTCTACTACAGTCAGTGCAACAGTAGGTAAAGTGTAGGATAGTGGAGGGGTAAAAATTACTATTCCCACTCCAGTGAGTGCAACAGTAGGGAAAGTGTTGGTTAGAGGAGGGTTAAAATGTACTATTCCCACTCCAGTCAGTGCAACAGTAGGGAAAGTGTTGGATAACGAAGGGGTAAAAATCACTATTCCCACTCCATTGAGTGCAACAGTAAGGAAAGTGTTGGATACCGGAGGAATTAAACTTTTTATTCCCACTACAGTCAGTGCAACAGTAGTGAAAGTGTTGAATAGCGTAGGGGTAAAAATTACTATTCTCACTCCATTGAGAGCAACAATAGGGAAAGTTTGAGATAGCGGAGGGGTCAAAATTACTATTCCCACTCCAGCCAGTGCAAAAGTAGGGAAAGTGTTGGATAGCGGAGGGGTACAAATTACTATTCCCACTACAGTGAGTGTAACAGTAGGGAAAGTGTTGGATAGCGGAGGGGTAAATATTACTATTCCCACTCCAATGAGTGCAACAATAGGGAAAGTGTTGGATAGCGGAGGGGAAAAATTTACTATTCCCACTCCAGTCAGGGCAACAGTAGAGAAAGTGTTGAATAGCGGAGGGGTAAAAATTACTATCCCCACTCCAGTGTGTGCAACTATAGGGAAAGTGTTGGATAGCAGAGGGGTAAAAATTATTATTCCCACTCCAATAAGTGTAACAGTAGGGAAAGTGTTAGATAGCGGAGGGGTAAAAATATTTATTCCCACTCCAATGAGTGCAACAGTAGGGAAAGTGTTGGATAGTGGCGGGGTAAAATTTACTATTGCCACTCCAATCAGTGCAACAGTAGGGAATGTGTTGGATTGCGGAGGGGTAACAATTAATATTCCCAGTCCAGTCAGTTCAAAATTAAAAACAATCAAAATATTAACAGCAAACAAATATTTAAAAAACAAAATAAATAAAACAATACATAAATACATTAAAAATTAAAATACAAATATGTTTAATACTAAAAATAAAAAAAACATATTATAAATGTTAAATGCATATGATAAATACCACCAAATATTATATTAATTAAAATAAAAAATGATTTTCAAACAAACAAATATTTTTAATTAGAAAATATTTAGAAACAAAAACATTAATTATTACATAACTTTAGTTTTTCTATTTCCGACCCTATAACACCACACAATTCACAACTCACATCTAAATTTAAAAAAAATGTACTTCCATAATTAACATAATTAATTACCAATTAAAGAAATATTATTAATTAAAAAACAAATTAAAACTCATACAAATGAATTAACTTTCCACACTTTACCCCTATAATCCCCACAACCCACTGCTAAAATGAAACTGTAAAAAAATAATTACACAATTAAAACTTATTTTCAATTAAAAAACTAATAGTATTTAACAACTAATTATAAAGTAAGTCAAATTAATTTACTCCCCACCCTTTACCACTATAAAAGTAATACCCACACACAAAAAAATAAACAATTACCCTAATTAAATACCAATTAATTAATTAATTAATATTAATTAACAACTAATTATTATTTAATTAAACATAAACTACTTCCCACCCTTTACCCCTATGAGCCCCACAACCCACACCTAAAATTAATTGCACAATTTCCATAATTAATCTTCAATCAATTAATTAATATCAATTATTAATTCATCAAAAATAAATTACTTCCCACCCATTACCCCTATAAACCCCACTAGCTGCACCTAAAATTAATTACACAATTTCCATATTTAATTTCCAATTCATTAATTAATATTAAGTAACAACTTATTATTAATTAATAAAACATAAATTACTTCCCATCCTTTACCTCTATAAACCCCACAACTGCTCCTAAAAAAATTACACAATTACCATAATTAACTACTAATTAATTAATTAATATTAATTAACAACCAATTATTAATTAATTAATAATAAATTACTTCTCAAAATTAACACTTTAAAATCTGAATTAAATAAATATTAATAAATGAAAAATGATAATTAATTTATTATAATTAAATTACTTCCCACCCTATTCCCCTATAAACCCACAACCCGTTGCGGAAGTAAAAAACGCAAAATGTAATTAAAATAAAATTGATAACTACTAAATATTAACACATATATTAAAAAACATCAACAATTCTTATACAAAAAATACATCACATACATTTAAAATATATACTAAAATACATAACACTAATTAAAAAATCGATATTTTACACATCTATGGGGGCATATTAGCAAGACCCACGTTAAAATTATCGCCGTTTTAGCGGCAGGAAACTGCCGCTAAAACGGCGATAATGGGCTTGCTAATATGCGTTATAGAATTCAATAGAAGCCCAGGTTAGATGTGCAGGACATCTAACCTGGGCTTCTATTGGAATTCCATAACGCATATTAGCAAGCCCATTATCGCCGTTTTAGCGGCAGTTTCCTGCCGCTAAAACAGCGATAATTTTAACGTGGGTCTTGCTAATATGCCCCCTATATTTTTGCAAACAATATTAATGGCTTCTATATTTTTAAAAACGATATTTCTTACCTTACAAGAGATATTCTTGACCACGATATTCTTGCTGTCGATATTTCTGACTCACGACATTTAGGACTCGATATTTCTGTAGTTCGACATTTCCAGCTCAATATTTTTTCTGCACACCCTTGTAAATCCCAAAATTAGATTTTGCATGTGGTCTGCGCCAAATATGTGATGCAACCCAGACACAAAATCTTAGTAAATATGGTCCTATTTTTGCACCATCAGGTGCAATGGGACAATAGGGTTTCCCTCACCCACATGCACACACCTTCAATGCGCACCAGCTGCCTTACAATCCAGTTCTCATAATGCAAACCTAAATACACCTATCTGGAAACCACATACATTTACAGTATGCACACACATGCATATGCACACACACACACACAAACACAAACACAAATGTAGGTATACACCTACAATACATAGCAGCCGCGGTCCGTGCAGGTAACAGCGGTGGGGTGGTGGGGCCGGGCAGAGGGGGATTTCGAGGGACGATGCAGGGGGAAAATTAAATAAATAATTAATTTCCCCTCTGCATCATCCCTCGAAATCCTCCCTTACACAGCCCCACCGCTGTTAGCTGCACGGACCGCGGCTGCTACATAGTAAGTTCCACTCATTCTTATAGTTCAAGGACACACACTCATCTTAGGATCAGAACTTTCACAATTGGTTAAAACACACACTCTCATACACTTCCAGGCAGCACACACTTTCAACCCACACACAACACAACACAGGGAAAATTGTAACAATGTAATGCTATTTTACAGTATCCCTACATCTTTTCTCCAGCCCTTCTTCCATGCCTTTAGCTTAGGTAATCTTAGCACCAAAAAGAGCCTGTGTGAATTTCTTAGGTGGCCTAGACTTTCACCCGCATACCGCAGTGAAAAAACTGAGTTATTGTTTCATGTGAAGACAGATGTTTTCTCTCTCTCTTTCTCACAATTTCTGCGTTAAACAGTTATGGTGTACTCAGGCTAGTCGATAAGGCTCATCTGGTGGCTTGATGTGCTTGTCTTTGTCCTTCTGCTGTGAACACCGTGAAAGAATCCATTCTATTTCGGTTAAGTTAGCCTGTTTTTCCGTTTCTTGCCTTCAATGTTTAATCAAATGTGTGAATGCCATTTTCATGGCTGCTCAAATCTTTTTTATGATCCTTAAAGACAGGTGCCACAATTCTAAAAAGGCTCCTCACACTATAGTTCTCAATGTTTTAGTAATGGCTTGTTAAAAATCAACATGTGGACAGAGCTGACACATTTCTTGTCCTGATAGCTTAGTCTATTAATAATTACATGTGTCCGAGTCTCATTTTATTTTGCAAATACATGACAAAATGATAGGTCAAACCCTATATAAGGTTCAGGATTTGTCCATTGATTAGAAGAGGTCTTTGCACGTAGATTGTCAGAAGAGGTCACAACAAGTTTCCGGATCAGCCACTCTCAGTTGGGGAGCTTTATCTAGAAGCCTAGCAGAGGGTACTCCTTTTGTCTAAAGCACATTTCCTCCCCCGGCAGAACTTTGATAAAGAGCATCTGTGTTAGCTGCCAACAGGTATGACGTGCGATCATCCTCAAGAAAATTAAGAAGCAAATTTGTTAATAAATGCTATTAATAAAAATATAGGGGCCGATTCACAGAACTAATCTGAGATAAAATTCTAAACTTACTACTTTTGGTATTCACAGAAGGCATTTAGTAGTAGTAAAGTTAGGACTCCTAAATTTACTACTACTAAACTGAGACAAAATCCTAACTTTACGACTTTCGGTATGGGGTATGCTGACAAAGCCCAGAGATCTTCTAATATATAATAATACTGCTTCTTAGAAGGGGAGGGAGGTTACGCTCTATTGTCTTTTCATGATGGAATCTCCCTTCATGATATATGGACTAGCTGCTATGCTGACTGTATTTGTGCTATGCATTTTTCTGCTAGTTGCGGCACCTATACTGCATGTTAGGGCACGTTAGCTAAAGTAAATATTTTAAACTGTTTCATGTCTTGTTACCGCGATTCCTGAGAGATTTGGGAGTGTTGTGTTCTGGGGTGTCTAATCATTTGTTTCTCTGTGAATGAGTAGGAGAGCAAGTGAGACACTATAGCTAGTCGGTCCTGGGCTCATGGGTACTAAGGTGGTAGGATGACTCAGTCCCTATACATCAAGGTCCTATAATCCTGCGCATAGTTCTGTTTTTGAGCAGAATCCCTGCAACAAGAGTAGCAGTGGCCTAAATACAACTTCCTGCAGACGGGAGGGGAGCATGGGTGCTCCTAACTCTGAGTGCTACTACCCGGATGCTCATCAGTGTGTCAGTCAGCAGTTCTCAGGGGACTTTCTAGATGACCCTTGCTCTTGTCTGGCCCACTGTAGCCTGTACACCTGCTCCACTCCTTTCTTCTACATGCCAAAAACAGGAATGATGAGCACGAGTACTCAGAGTTGCCTGTAAATGCTTTCAAAGACGTTTAACCATTACAAATCATGTGATGCCTTATGCTCCTGAGATACCCCAACACCTGGGCCATCTCCCCATGGGTGAGATGTAACTTTGGAGTGTGACATGGTTTACAACCCCAAGATAGGCAACTCTTTGCATTTGAGACAACTGTTGAGCAGTACAGCATACATAAAGGATGATTTCACATGTACAGGACACTAATTACTATATGCCATACCACTTGGAACATTGCAGCTGATGAACACCCAACCCATGCCTTCATGCAAGCCATCTTTACTAAGATTGCTGACTAGTGGGCTGGATCGATAGGGCCCTGGGAGAACACACAGACATCACTGCAGTGGCTGCACAAGGACCGAGAGTTAGACATAGTGATTGGCTAATAGCATCTGGGTATCCCCTATGTGCATACTGTCTCTTGCTGTGCTACTTTTAAAAATATTCAGTTCAGTGTCATGTATTGAGACTGCCTCTCTGCTAATAAAATTAATAGAATGTTTCATGCTGGCCATGTCTCTTGCCTCCGCTGCATTGCATCATCTACAAAGTTTCTACACATGTTGTGGAGCTACCTAACTCTAGTAAATAATTGGCCCAGGATCACAGACATGCTCACATCAGTTACTGGCTGCCTCAACATCGAGAACTAGGGAGCCTGTGTGCTTGGACTCTTCAAACGTACCAGAAATAATAAAATTGTGTAAATGTTTTTTTTTTAATTATATCTTTTCTATGTGTGGGAACATGTATGTAAGTGAGAAAGACAGTGTGTGTGGATATGTGTGCATGTATGTCAAAAAAGGAAAGAGGGACCTTCCAAGAGAGAAAGGGAATATGCCGAAGCACTGGTCGGATACAGAAACCAGTTTTCTATTCTAACTTAGTCACTTAAATGGTAGTCAAAAACCCTCAGTGGGTCAGGGCTGTTGCTGAGAGGGGCTCCACAAAGCCAGATAGGCAATGGATGAGGTTCCAGTGAAGCCATTGGCATTTGGTGAGAAAGCGCTGTGTGGGAGAAATTCAAATTTCACACCCAATGAAAGTCCCTCGCCAGCTGGATACTTTTGGCGACATCTCCCGGTGAAAATTTCTACCTTCGTACTCAGTCACTTTTTTGGAGCTTAGATTCCTCCAGCAAGACAAGGCTGCAAGCTGTAGCTGAGCAGATCTCCATGAGGCCGGATACCCTATCTGCAATGTCCCACTGAAATTAATTTGTTGCTGTGGAAAAACCTTGAGTGGGAGTAACCTGAATCTTTGGCCCAGTGGCAATGCACCATTGCTGGTTTGACTTGGCCGTTCAGTGCCACTCCCCCAGACATCTTTGGAGCCAAAATATTTCTAAGTCCCAGGTTTTTCAGGATGTTAGGAGGAATAAACTTTGACAGGACTTTAGGAACAGCACTTGGGGGTCAGAACGAACTCCAGCAGAAGTCACCATCAGGTGCAGTTCAAACTGGTCAGCTGGGCTCTTCAGGAAAAGGGCTACTACCAGCGTGTTCCAACCTTATAGCTTAACAGGAGGCCAGCCAACAAACCCTGGGGGTAAAGTTCTTCTTCTGTCTTCCACAGGTCTAGTAGTGTTTGGAAGAGGGTGACCCAGGGTACCACATTTATCCCTGCCACTAATCTGTGGGTGGAGGTGACTCCTGGCCTTCCTTACCCAATCGGGAAAAAGTTCTCAGGGATAGCCCTATCCACTTTGCAGCAGTTCCTGTGTGCACTGCAAACAATCCCACAGTGCCTCTTGCTACCTAAAACAAGATGTCAGAATCTTTCTTTAACTGTACAGAGCTCCTGTGCCCACCTAGAGGAGTGGACAGGAAAACGCGCAGCTCGTTGCCTGTGGTCTCTTCAAATCAGTTCTAAGGGCAGCTCCTCACCCACTGGGACAGGTGCCAATAACCAGAAAATCTAAATGTGAGCAGTTGAGCTTTCTTTGCCTCATATGGATCTATTAAAAACAGAAGGCCCAATGAGGACATTAAACACTTGTTTCTAAGATGAGATTCAGGTGTGGTATGAAAATCCCATGTAATAAATTAAGTTGTAGACCGTGATTGTTATAACAATGTTTTTATCTTCATAAGAGATACATGGTCTAACTCATCTCCCCTTTGGCTTCTTTTTGCCTCCACCCACTGATGAGCACACAATTTCCAATCAATGAAGAAGCTTTCACTAAAATTAAAATCAGTATGGTTGGTCAATGCTTGTTGTTTATTGGCTTGGTAAAGCACTGTATGGCAAGCACACCTTTGGCACTAGATACTTTGGACCAGATTCACAAAAGGCCTCCGCGGCGGAGGACCCGCAGTTGTGGTGGGGGGCTTGCACTCTTGGAGGGACCTACACAATGGGTAACTGCAGTACGGAGTTTGCGCCATGAGTAGAAGGCCCCTGCCACAAGTGCGGAGGCCCTTTGTGAATCGGGCCCATAATCTAAAATCTGCTATATATATTTCTGATTTTTTTAAATGTTTGAAGCTCAAACTGATCAAAGTTTTTAATACTGCTGGAAAAGCGGAGTAGCAATGCATTGATTCAGGAATTTTCAAAGAGCCAAAGATTTTGTCCAAAGAGTATAAGCATCCTCTATTGATGGACTGAGGGAAGGGATTCATTCTGTGTAGGAAACAAAAACTTTAAGCACTGACATGTAATTCAAACAGCATAGAAAAAATGAGTTTATCTTTAGCAAGAAATTATTTTGTTTGAATATGAATACAAAATCATGCTCAAATAACATACACAGTTATCAGAGTGGTAGTTATTTGTTTCAGGAGGGTGCTAAGAGTTAACACGAATCCCAAAGACCTTGCATTGCTTTTGGAATTCTCCTGTATTTAATCCTTGAGTACCACCTACCAAAATACATTCATACATTCTAAATGTTGCGACTCTTAATGTGGATTGAACCTGATTATCTCCATATGAAACCAAAGAATTTAGCCAAGACCTGGACTTAAAGTCCAAAGCGAAGGAGGAGGTGTTAATAGCTAATCACTGATTGGCAAGATATTAAAAACATTTCAAAATATTGTTAGAATATCTTTGACAAACCAAAAATGTTAACCTCTAGTCAATTAGATCGGTGAGAATTTCCTTTAACTGTTAGAAGTAAGATCTTCAAAGAATTTCAAATTGCTATTATGCATTTCTGAGCTTCAAAAATTTGGAAGGTGATATGAGCATCTCTACTTCTCATCTATCTGCTTGATTAATGCATAGAGTTGTGTATTGGTCATAGCTATTATTTCTAGAGCAGACCCGAACATGCCTATGAAATCACATATTAAGTAATTGCTATGGGGCTTATTTACAAGTCCCTTGTGCCAACGGTGCATCACTTTTTATGACGCTCAGGCAGTGCAGAGTACAGACCCACATTTTGGAGGCCACTCAACGCCACTTTGCTTGGTTTTTCATGGCCTTGTAGATATGGTGTAAGGCAATGCAGTGCAAGGTGCTGCGTTGCCTTACACTGCATTAGGGAGACATTCCATGGGCATTGCAGTGGGCGTTCCCATGCAACATTCAATGGATTTTGACACATTCCCAGATTTACAAGCATCTATAAACCTGGGAATGTGTCAAAACTGTACGCCTCCCCGGGCAGGCCTAACAAGGAGAAATATGTTTATTTCTCCTTGTCTTTACTCTTTCGGTGTGCTGCATATTGCAGCATACAAAGAAAAAGGAAAATGCCTCCATGGATTGTTTTTGTGCAGGAAGCTGTCCCTTCCTGCACAAAAATAATCCTGCTAACAATGCAGACATCCTTGCACCATGGTGCAAGAGTGCCTGCATTGGTGCTAAGCACCATATTGGATGCCTGCACTGGCTGAAAGGACAAGAATGGAATCCACCGTATCTCATAAATATGGTGCATTCCTGTCCTTTCGATTTGGTGTGGGCCAGCACAGCAAAATCACTGGCAGCGCTGCCCTACGCTAAATCATTGTAAATGAGGCCCTCAACTTTCCAGGTATATTTAGATCATTAGTTTCCATGGCATTTTTATATGCCCAAAGGGTTTTCATAGATCTGAGTGAGGCATGCATGGATTACTTCTTTACCTATTGCGAATGTATTATTCTATTAAATGTGCCACACAACCCTATCTGACATTCTAAATCAGTAACAGGGAGTCTGTCCAGTGGTGTAATTGGCTAGCTGGGTTCCTGTGGAATGTCTAACCCATCTAAAAGCAGCATTCTCCACAACCTTGGTGACCCTAAATGATCACAGCATTTAAGGGACAGGCACACCCTGTCCTGGGGAAAATGGTCCAGATGCTTGTTTTGAGACAGGCAGTACAGTTGTGAACAACAACCGGGCCATGGGTCAAGGTCATGAAGTCCTTATTGCACTGCACATAGAGTGATGCCAACTTGCTGAGGCTGCCAGATGTGCTGCTCGCAGGAGCGCCTCATAGGGTCTCAACCTGAGAACCCCAGTGACATCATGGACATGGAGACAGCATATGTTGGAAATAGCAGCACCCTCCATCATAGAACGGCTCAGTGATGGCAGGGTAGCAGAGAACCTTATGGGCCTGAGGATGCCATGCTGAACATAGACAAATCAAATTTAAATGGATAGGCCATGGTAGGAAGGAGCCTACACACATAAAACACAAGGAGTACTATGTAATTTGAAAAGCATACTGGGACACACTAAATAAAGAAGGTACAGAACAAAGATTATGCACAGCACAAACTTCATTAAAGCAGTATCATCAGCAATACCGTACTTGTATAGATGCAGACATTGATAAGAAGCCATAAATGATTGCAAAGTATGGAAAGCTTTAAGTGAAATAGCAGCAACCAGTCACACATTTCCGCAGCATATCTACCATTCTTAAGAGCCTCTCCATCAAAGCCTAAGAAGTGGTTCTTAAACCTGAAAAAGAAATTGCTGAGCTATACCTGGTGGAAAACTGGAGGACAAACAAGGCACACTAGCACATACACAAATCAATAGCACTGCCTTTCAAATGACAAAGAAAATCAGAAACACAAGTGGGAACAACCTAGCAGGCAGTAGAGCTCAATGGGATTCATCTGTTATGGAGCTTCTGAAGAAAGAGCTTGAAAAAGATAATGACCCACAAACTGTGCAATTGGAAAGTCTAACACAATTTGCAACACAACCAGAATCAGATATGGTTGTGATCACTCGAGACTTTCTTCAATACTTAGGGCCACATATATCATGCATTTTACCTGTCGCAAATGGCACGATTCTGTGTGACCGGTAAAATGCATTTTGGTATGTATGAATTCCAACTTGGGATTTAGTAATCTGTTAACAAATTGCTATTTGGAATTGTGAATACATACCGATTCAGTATTAGGAAGGGACGTTTTTGGTGCATCACTTCATAATACCGTATCGCAGCGGTATGCAGAAATGTTTTGCGACTGCAATGCGGTCACAAAACATTCGCATTTTACCATGTACTTCAAGTAGGTGGTAACCCATTCGCAAACGGGAAGGAGTCCCCAAGTGACCCTTTCCCCTTTCTGAATGTTCATAAAAGTGTTTTTTAAGAGCAAGCAGTGGTCCCAGGGACCACTGCCTGCGCATGAAAAATTAAAAGAAAACTTTTTATTTTTACTTTTTAAACGCAACCCATTTTCCTTTAATGAAAACAGGCTCAATTTAAAGAAAAATATTGCTTTATTTAAAAGCAATCACAGCCATGGGGGTTTGCTAAGCCTTAGGCAACCATCTCTGTGATTTTAGTGATTCCTATTGGGTCACAAATTGTGACCTGCCTCATTAACATTGATGTGGTAGGCCAATTTGCGACCCATTAGGAAATGCTAAATGAAACTCATGGAGTGTCATACATTCAAATAGCATTACCTAATTGTGATTTGCAGAGAATCGCAATTAGGTAATCACTATTTGAAATAATGATACATGAGGTCCTTAGTTTTCCCTCTGAGGGAGCCATAAATCCTGATTTCTTTTAAAATCCCCAGTCTGTGGAAAAAAGGATGCAAATTTGACCTGAATATATTTTGCATTAAACACGAACTGTCCTTAATAGCAAAAACAGCTGAGTAATGAGGGAGAAGGGATATGCACCACTTAATTCTGAAGTCGGTACACTCAGATACAAATTTAGTACCTGCTTCAAAGAGCTGCAGGTGACCATCTCCTTACTTGGGGCTGGAGTTGATGTCCTTGAAAGAATGGTGAATGAAAGCTCTGAGGAGCATCACCAGATGTGACCACGATTCAAGCCAAAAGGAACAGAATGAAGAGAGCCTCTGCTTAAACATGAATACCTTGATACCAGATTGTACTGAAATAATATACTTATAAGAGGCATACTATGAGGTGCGGAAGGGCAGGGAGCAGTTACACCCTGCCAGAGACAGAAGAGATCACCCTCCCACAGAAATTAGACTGCAAATGCTGAACAAACGGAAGAGGGTTTGGCGTTAACAACACATCCCCAAACATTATAATAGATCCACATCTATGTCTCAAAAGAAGAGTTGGTGTCTCTTGCTCACTATAAGCTTGAGTTGTCTTCACAAGGACATACAGTCCAGTTGTATCAGGACTTTTCAACTTCAATATTGTGAAGACGATGGGAGTCACTGAATTCTCCATAATATAAATGATAGAAATACAATAAATGAACCATTCTCAGAAAAAAGTTTCTCTCTCAAGAGGAGGCTTTTGGCCATGAATGTAGCCAGAATTCAAGGAGTACACCCCTGGACCAAAAGTACACACAGACAAAATGTAATTCATGCCGGCGTAATTTCCACTGTTTCTCGTTGCGCATGTTAAGAGAAATGCCTGAGATTATGCCACATCACATAGTTTAGACTTGTTTGTGTAAAAATCCTATCACATGAGCATGAGAAGAATGCTAACAAACCAAACACAAGCAGCTATATCAAGCATTATTGTGGGTTATTTTTTTTCACAATATTGGTACTCACACCAAAAATGAATGCAAGGATGCATTTTCTGCTAAAAATAATAGTGGAAAATGCCCCTCTGACATTTCTCATAATAACAAATAATTTCACATAATGTTTTGGGCATTTTGCATTATTTCCACAAAGGGAATTAAGCGAATTTCAGTCAGCCCTAATCAAAAGGCCCATAATCCTCAGGTCTCACTTTACACTTAACTATGAATTGCTAAATCACACCCCAGTCCATTTCAAGATAATGAGGTTCCTAGACCCTCCCAAATGCTCTTTCTGAGATATCTCCAGGCCAATCCTTCAAAACGCTTAACCCTTTCGGTGCTCATGACGGAATGGTTCCGTCATGAGCACCAGTGCTCGTGTGCTCATGACGGAACCATTCTGTCATGTGCACAGGCGCACTAAATCCCTCTGCTGCAGCAGAGGGATTTCCTTTTTTTGTGGGCCTCGGGAGGTGGGGTAGAGCTTCCCCAACCTCCCAAACCTTTCTTTAATATTTTCAATGTAATGACGATCGTGCGCATGGCGTGCTGTTGTCATTACATTTAAAATGAAACTGAAACTCAGTTTCAGTTTCAATGTTTCAGTGCTGGTGGGGCTATATCAGCCCCCCAAACACCCCGAGTTTTGTTGGAAAGGGGAGAATCTCCCCTTTCCAATGGTACCCTTCCCTAGTGGATCCCTGCTTAGGGATCGCCCCAGGAGGACGATCCCCAAGCAGGGATCCACCCACTAGGTACCATTGGATCAGGGGGCCCTTTTGGACCACTTTGAGTTACCCTCAGAGGAGGACTTCATTAAGGTGGCCTTAGGTGTCTCCTCTGGATCGCCTATGGACCCCGTTCCCCACAAAATCTGGAAAGAGCTAGGTCCCGAACTCTTTCCGGTTCTCCGCCAGTTGTGCGGACAGTCCCTTAGTAGTGGTTCGGTGCCACCCTGCTGGAAGCAGGTGATAATAACACCTCTTTTGAAGAAACCAACACTGGACCCTACATGCCCAAAAAACTACAGGCCCATTTCTCTCTTACCATACCCAGTGAAGATTGTGGAGCATATGGTGAGTAGAACGCTCTCTCAATTTCTGGAGGTTAACAACAAGCTGGAGGATGAGCAATTTGGTTTCCGCCTGGGACATGGGAGGGAGACTGCTTTGATAATCGTTTTGGATGATCTGAAAATGCGTGCGGACAGGGGACAATCAGCTATATTAATTCTGCTGGACCTGTCTGCAGCATTCGACACGGTTAACCATGAGATCCTTCTAGCGAGGTTGGAGGAAATGGGGGTAGTGGATGTGGCTCTGAGTTGGGTTCAATCATATCTGGCCAACAGATGGCAGGCAGTGGCTCTCCCCCCCTTTCAATCGGACTTTGTTTACATTGAGCATGGGGTACCTCAGGGGTCCGCAATCAGCCCCATATTATTTAATGCCTATATGAGGCCGTTGATAGCCATCATTAAGGCACATAACATCAGTTTGGTGAATTATGCCGATGATACCCATCTTATTCTGTCCCTGGAAGGGGACCATGCTGGTTCTTTGGAAAATGTCCACGCCTGTATGCGGGAAATAGCAAGCTGGTTGAGAGATAATTCCCTGCAATTTAATAACGATAAAACTGAGATTCTGCATTGTGGGGTAGGTAAAGTGCCGTCAGTACTTCCAACTGACTTTTTGCCTATCCCCACAGATGTTCCTCTGTTACCCGTTGAGACGGTACATAACTTGGGTGTCAGCTTCAACAATAAGCTGAACCTAGAATCTCAAGTCAACAAGCTGGTGGGGAGTAGTTTCTCTCTTATCATAGGACTTCGGAAGGTGCTGCCGATGTTGCCAACTCAGGCCAGAGCTTTAGTGTTAAGGAGTATCATTCTGAGCCGTCTGGATTACTGCAATGCTTTGCTACTGGAGTCCCCCGGATATTTGATCGAGATACTCCAGAGAATTCTGGCAGCAGCAGCAAAGCTTGCACTAATGAGACCACGACAGTCATCTACATCTCAGGCCCTGGTGGAGCTGCACTGGCTCCCAGTGGCTCTGAGGATACAGTTTAAGTCACTCTGTATCGTGTATAAGGCATTACACGGACTTGGGCCCAAACCGCTGCAGAGTAGATTTGGATGGTATGCTCCTACACGTAGCCTCCGTTCTTCATCAGGTCAGGAGTCCTAACTTTACTACTACTAAATGCCTTTTGTGAATACCGTCAGGTAAACATACCGAGGATAAAAAGAGTAAGAACGGGGGGAAGAGCGTTCGGCTTTGCAGCTGCTCGCCTTTGGAATGGTCTTCCCACTGATCTGAGACAGATACAGGACTTGATGCTGTTCCGCAAAAAAATAAAAACTTGGCTCTTTCCTAGAGTATAAAAACCTATAATATAGTCCAACTTTCTCTGCAGCACATTTTGTTGGCAATGTACGTGTATCTCAGCGCCAGGATGCCCGTAGGGTTACAGAGCGCTTTACAAGTGTCAATACAATACAATACAATACAATACAATACAGGGAGGGGGGAGCAGCCCCTTAGGCAAGGGCCTTTGCTCCCCCATTGAAAAAAGGCAACACCAGTCTTTCTGCTCCCCCTGGGGGGGGGGAGAAAGCACCCTAGACACCAGGGATTATTTTTCTATAGGCCAAAGGTGTGGGCTCCCCAGGATGGACATATGAATGCCCCCACCCTTTCCCCCAATAACTGTAAAAGTATTTCTGCCCCCCCAGGAGGAAGATGGGGGCAATAGCCCCTGATCTGCACCCCCCCAGAATGGGCATGCCAACGCCCCCACCCCCCTCAAAAAATGTCACAGACTTTCTGCCCCCAGGACATAGTTGGGGGCAATAGCCCCTGATCTGCCTCCTCCGGGGGCAGAGCGCACACTAGGTGTCAGGGTTACGTTGGCTTTTTTGTATGTAGGGGTGGGGTCTGCTCAGAATGGGCATACCAATGCCCCCACCCCCAAAACAAATAACCACAGTCTCTCTGCCCCCCTTGGGGGCATATTGGGGCAATAGCCCCCTGATCTGCCCCCCCCCAGGGTGGCAGAAAGCCCACTGGGCACTGACCTTTTTCACAATGTGCCTAGCTGTGGATTTTGGGCCCTTGAGCAGCTGGCAACTAGGGAAACCTAGCAAACCTGTACATTTGTAAAAACTAGACACCAAGAGAAATCCAGGATGGGGTGACTTGTGTGCCTCTCACCAGGTTATGTTACCCAGAATCCCTTGCAAACCTTAAACTTAGTATAAAAAACACATTTTCCTCACATTTCTGCGATTGAAAGTTCTGTAATCTAAGGGGAGCAACAAACTTCCAACAACTCAGCATTCCCCCAAGTCTACCGATAAAAATGGTACCTCAATTGTGTGGGTAGGCCTAGTAGCTGTGACAGGAAAAGGCCCAAAACGCAACGTGGACACATCATATTTTTCGAGTGAAAACTGACCCTTTTTTCGCAATGTGCCTAGCTGTGGATTTTGGACCTATCAGGAATCAGGCTAATGTTGTATCTATAATTCAGGGAGGGTTGAGGAGGCAGAAAAGAAGAAGAATCTTAGTGAAGCCTCAAATGAACAATCTTTGGAGTCATCAGTAGGCTTACATGGAATTGAGACGTTTCAAGATGGCCGCTGCATTTGCCCGAGTTTTTACATGCATTGAAGTGGGAGGCTCAAGAGGAGTGCGCGCGCACTTAACTGCACACTTCAATTTAGAATTCCTTGTGAGAAGTTTGTTTTCTGTCCGCTCCTAGGTGAACTAAATTTGGAGTAACGCTTGGTTTAGGGATAGTTTCCCTTCTTCCTTTGCCCTCAAAAGTGCGAGCGGCATTGAGGGGTGTTCCGTCACCGTTTTGTGAATTCCTGCACCTCAGTACTTCAAAGCTTGGCAACCCGTTTCATAGCAGTCTCGGGTAAAACCTCGTCTAGCGGAAGTGTTCCAGCGAATTTGGTCGACATTTGGAGGGTTTGTTCACATTCCTCCATCGAGCTGTGACTGGAGTTTGGACTGCATCTACGCCAGAAGTCAGTAAGAGATTTCCAGTATCGCGCACAGAACTGTTCTGCCTCTTCCTCCCTTTGGCGAACTTTCCTATCCTTTCCTCCCTATTTTTCCCTTCCCTGCTCCTTTTTGCGCGCTGCATCTTCAAGTGGCACCTTGGAATAGTGGAGTAGGCAAATTCAGCATCAGCGCCTACTAAAAGCAAGAGAGAAAGAACTGAGACTAATCTGAATACAGTCCTCCTGGTCTGTACTTTAAAGAACTGTGCATGTCCTACTATGTACAAATGTTTATAATTAAAGAAGAGAGGCAATGTCTTTAGGAGTAATTGGTAGGAGTTAGTTCTATTCTTAGATATTATTAGAAATTGGCAGAGTAGGTTGTTTATTGTTCTCTTTCTCCTCTGTGCATTAGGTGATTCTTCTTCTTGGGATCGATACTGGTAGCTGCGTAAGAAGAAGTTCCCCAGTGAAGGTTCCAAGTAACAAGAGGGTTTTCACCATCCTGAAGCTGTCTCTTCTCTGTCCCACTCCCCTTTCCCCCTGCTGTTGGGTGTTACCATAAATATTTGGTGACGGCACCGGTAAGTGGGCATTGGGAATTTAGCGTCCATCCTGCTTATGTGGAGACTCAGGTACTTCTGACAGTACCCTAGCTCTGCCGGCACCCTACTGAAACCTAGCACACCTATACATTTTTAAAAACTAGACACCCAAGGGAATCCAGGATGTGGTAACTTGTGTGGCTCTCACCAGGTTCTGTTACCCTGAATCCCCAAACCGCAAACATTGTAAAAAAACACTTTTTCCTCACATTTTTGTGATGGAAAGTTCTGGAATCTGTATGGATCCACAAACTTCCATGCACCCAGCATTCCACAAAGTCTCTCGATAAAAATGGTACCTCACTTGTGTTGGTAGGCCTAGTGCCCGTGACAGAAAATGGCCCAAAATGTACTGTGGAGACTTCAAAATTCTCGATTACAAAATGGCTTGTTTTGCAAGGTACTCACCTGCGTTTTTGATCTCGGGCTCGGCGGCCATCTAGGATAACCTACCAATCTCAGACATTTCTGAAAACGAAACACCTGGGGGAGTTCAGGGAGGTGTGACTTGGGTGGATTCCCCAACGTTTTCCTACCCAGAATCCCATGCAAACCTCAAATTTATCTGGAAAAAAATCAAATTTTTCGCACATTTCTGGGTGGGAAAGTGGTAGGCTCAACGGGCTAACACAAATTTCCTACCACCCCGCGTTCCCCCAGATCTCTTGATAAGAATGGTACCTCACTTCTGGGGGTGGGCCAAGTACCTGCGACAGGCAAGGGCCTAAAACAGATTGTGGAGACATCAAAATTATGTATCACAAAACGACCTTGTTCAGGGAAGTGTGGCTTGCATGGATACCCCAACGTTTTCCTACCCAGAATCCCCTGCAAACCTCAAATTTAACTAAAGAAAATCACATTTTCCTTACATTTATGTGTGGGATCACCACGCTGGCAAAAAATGTCCTACTACCCAGCATTTCCTTTCATCTCCGTATAAAAATGATACCCCACTTGTGTGGGTGTCCAATGCAGAGTCGCCTAAAAACATATTTTTAAAAAAATTATAGAGCTTAGAGTTTGCTGTGCTATACCCTCAATCCCTATGTTTTTGGCCCTTCCAGTCGCAGGCCCTTTGCCCACCCACACAAGTGAGGTATCATTTTACTCAGGAGACTCAGGAGAATGCTGAGTGGTAGGACAGTTGTGCTGATGCAGTGATTCCAGCCGGAAATGTGAGGAAAATGTGATTATTTTAGTTAAATTTGAGGTTTGCAGGGGATTCTCAGTAGGAAGAAATTGGGGGATCCATGCAAGCCATACCTCCCTAGTTTTCAGAAATGTCTGGGTTTGGTAGGTTTTCCTAGATGGCCGTCGAGCATGGGACCAAAAATGCAGGTGGGCCCCTTGCAAAAACAGGTAGTTTTGTGATCGATAATGTTGATGTCTCCACAATAAGTTTTGGGCCCTTCCCTGCTGCAGGTACTTGGCCCACCCACAAAAGTGAGGTACCATTTTTCTTGGGAAACCTGGGCAAATGCTGGGCAGTAGGAAATTTGCATCAGACCGGTGATCCCACAACTTTCCCACACAAAAATGTGAATAAAATGTGATTCTTTTATCAGCTAAATTTGAGGTTTGCAGAGGATTCTGGGTAGGAAAATGTTGGGGGATCCACACAAGTTGCACCTCACTGGACTCTCCTGAGTGTCTAGTTTTCAGAAATGTGTGGGTATGGTAGGTCTCTCCAGATGGCCGCCGAGCCCGGGACCAAAAATGCAGGTGCCCCCCTTGCAAAACTTATGGTTATGTGATAGATAGGGGGCATCTGCGTTTTTGGCACCGGGGTTGGCGGCCATCTAGGGAGACCTACTAAACCCACACATTTCTGAAAAGTAGACACCTGGGGGAGTCCAGGGAGGTGTGACTTGTGTGGACCCCCCGAAGTTTTCATACCCAGAATTCCCTGCAAACCTCAAATTTAGCAGAACAAATCAAATTTTTCTCACATTTTTGTGTGGGAAAGTTGTGGAATCACCGGGCTGATGCAAATTTCCTACCACCCAGCGTTCCCCCAGGTCTCCCGATAAAAACAGTACCTCACTTGTGTGGAAGGGCCAAGTACCTGTGACAGGCAAGGACCTAAAATGTATTGTGGAGACATCAAAATTATCTATCACAAAGCGACCTGGTTTTGATACCATTTGCTGGGAAAAAACCAGACGCTTTATTCTGCAGCTCTTTTTCCGCATTGTTCCAAAAAAAAACAAATTTAGCTGTATTTTGTCTAATATCTGGGTCCCCTCCAAGGGAATCCATAAACCCTGGGTACCCTCAAAATTCCCATGAAATTGGAAGAAAAGGACTCAAATTTGGCGTGGATACCTTATGTGGACAAAACATTACAGGGGCCTAAGCACGAACTACACCAAATAGCTAAAAAAAAAGGCTTAGCACAGGGGGGGGAAGGCCTAGCACCGAA
This sequence comes from Calotriton arnoldi, assembly GCA_963921515.1. Taxonomy (NCBI): domain Eukaryota; kingdom Metazoa; phylum Chordata; class Amphibia; order Caudata; family Salamandridae; genus Calotriton; species Calotriton arnoldi. Next base: position 763,813 of record CAWUFW010007703.1, read on the forward strand.
AGGGATAAGCCATTGTTCCTGTTCTGAGAGCAGTCTCATGTCTACTCAGGATAAAGCACTGGCAGGGTGTGCATCCCATGCAGGCAAAAATACTAATTACTCTAGTTGAGCTTCAGGCAGGAGAAGCTTAACTTTTTTAAAGCCATTTTCCCTTATATTTATTAAAAATGAAATGCCTACATTCAATTGATTTTTTTGAAATATAACACTCTTTCACTATCTAACTGAGGAAATTTCGAGATTTAACCTAGTGTTTACGATTTGACAACCTTTTCTATATTCTTGTTTCCTGTTATCCGGGATGTACAAGCAATGTACTTTTTTTTACAGCTGAAATGCAGCAGTGTCTTCTAGCAGTAAATGTTAGGAAACTAATAAAGTATTGCCAGACTTGAATATTAAAAGCTACAAAGATAGTGCTGTAAAAGAAATATTCAGAACATGTAACTTGTTCTCAGAATTGCATAACATTTTAAGCTACAGTGCTTTGTCTCTGAAAAATGTAATTTTCATAATGTGTGTATGTGACTGTCAAAATACCTGTCTGTGTCAGCTCTCCAACGCATCCTCTCTCCCCGCCCATCCCAAACACTAGACCGACTTTGCACATGCATAGTTAGTCGCTGTTCAGGCAAGTCGTTTCTCGCTTCCGTGCTTCCGAGCTCGTGGCTCTAGCCTCGTTGTTCCGGGTGTTTCCCATACTGCCAGCATGCAATGCGAGGATGTAAAAATGTTAAAAGAAACAGCATTATATGCATAGGATATAGCATATTACACTGTAGAGATTGCATAGCACTTACTACCACCATGAGGGGTTATCAAGCCTATCACACAAACAGCACATGATATGAAGTTATTAATCATATGTAGACAAATGCTTGCTTAGCAATGATATATAAATGTAAACTTGCATAGCGCATTTACTCAGGCGTGTCAGATACAGAATGAAAGCATAATGTATTACTGAATAAATAAAGATGTTTTTTAAACATTACCAAATAAGGTGTAAAGCCATCAGAGAGGTGTCTCTTGAATGACTGTGAGAAAGTGGTACATTAGATGGTGTGGATTTGTGTCCACCACAAGTAATAAACTCCCTATCCTGTTAGGTCCGGTGAAAAATGTTTAGTAATTTAAACCTGAGTTCAACCTCTGGTAGCTGTGGCAGAAAGCATACAAGCTTCACTTGGGGAAAATGTGTAAAGCATTCGGAAATGCCAAAACAGTAAAATTGTTAAAACCACAGCACATCAAAACGCCGCTCCAATTTATAAAAACAGAGAGAAATGTAATAAGCAAAGTAACTGCAAAATGACAAAAAATCAAATAGAGCAACAGAGATATGATTTTTTAAAGATTTAATTAAAAACATACAATAAAGTGCAAAACACCAACGGTAGTCAACAGCCATGGTAGACCAGGACCTTTGCGCAATTTGAGGCCAACCAAAATGAAGCAAGGGCCGGATACACCAGGTAGATTGCACCCACAAGGACCTCAAAGTAGGGATGTATCAGCCTGTAAAGTGACTGCAAAACCTTTCTCCACGCAAGACAAACCTGAAATTACATCTAACACAGTGGAACTGACTGTCTTATACTTTTGCAAACACAAGGAGATGATGGACGGAGTGCTGAAACTTTTCACTCACCCCCAGTCACAGACCTGGGTTGAATCCATCATCGTTCTTTTGCTCACTTCACCCCTCCAGTTCAGACCCAGCCATAAGCAAATCAGTCTTGACCCTGTTCCTCATGGGAACAGCCCAGCCCAAACTGCCAAGCCGTATACTTTTCACAGTTGTTTCCCTTATAGTTTTCGAGCAATGGAGCACAATTATTAAAAAGTTCACAAACATATTTTGGTGCCCAAACAACCACATGTTCACGTCCAAGGTGTACAGGACTTCAGGGGGAGCACATAGATATGCTCATGGTGTCAGGCAGAGGGCAACAGGATAGTCCACTCCAGGTGAAGTGCCATTGGCCAGCTGGATTTCTATACAGGTATGCCCTCTCCAGCTTTTGTATGTACATAAAGCCACCCAGGGGATCAGCCTTATGATCCTTGGAGTTCTTTCTGCCTTTATATTTCAAGTGAAAGGTGGTACAACCTCCTCAGGTCCTTCTCACAGGTGAAAGATGCCAGGTGCAGAAGGTTCATTCTACCTGGCAGTATTTCCAGCAGTGGTCTGAGGAAACTTGGGTGAGTGTCCACCTTTGTGGGGATAAGCAGCCTGTAGGTGGAGGACAACATAGGGCACTCCTAGCTCCTCTCTGACCAATCTAGTACTGGGTGACTTCAACTTTCACCTAGAAAACAACAAGGACAGCAACACCATCCATTTGTTAGAACTCATGGAGACTCTAGGCTTTGACCAGAAAATTGAAGTTCCCACCCACTTAGCTGGCCATACACTGGATGGGATTTTTCAAATTATACTTATCTAGCAGTCACAGATATTCTCCCCTTACTATGGTCTGATCATAAGGCTGTGTTTTTTCATATCAGCCCAACCCATTCACAAAAAGTAGCCAGAATGTCACCCTCAGGGACCCTAGATTTTAAACTATGGAGCAAGGTAAACACATACGAGCTTGAAAAACCTTGTTTGATACACTTCCTTCAACAAGTTTAACTGATGATGATCTGTAGATAGCTGTCTATAGAGACACCACATGGGTAAAAAGGCCATGGACTTTTTAGCACCCGAAAAAGTGCAGAAACACCAGTCAGCACCCCGTCTGAACCCTGGTTCTCCGAGAGCCTAAGGTCACAGAAACAAACATGTAGGAGACTAGAATGAATCTGGAGATCCAATTATGATCCTCTAGATAGAGTGACCTACAGAAAAGCCATTGCCGAATATAAAACTCCGATACATAGGGAGAAAACAAAATACTTTACTGAAAAAATGATTTTGGCTGAAAACTCAACCAAGGAACTTTTTAGTACAATAACTAAATTATCAAAAATGGTAATAAAAAGGATAGCACAGCTAATAAAACCTTTTGCGATGCCCTTGCCAGCTTCTTTCAGAGTAAAGTCACTGAGGTATTCAATTCCTTTGTGCTGAACCATAAGGAAGAATCCCCACCTCTTGGAAACAACTTTCCTACTGTTCTTGACAGGTTTTCTCCCCTTGACAGAGAGCAGGTTTTGAAACTTATATTGGCATGTAAATCAGGGTCCCCATTAGACCCCTGCCCCCCTAAAATCATACATTTAGTCCCAAGGATTTTTGAAGTACAACTCACGCAAATCCTTAATAAAGTGTAAAGCACAGGACATATTTCCACTGAATGGAAGGTGGCATCTATCCTACCCATATTGTAAAAAAGTAACCTGGACTCCCAGGAACCCAGTAGCTATAGGCCCATCTCCACACTTCCTTTCCCAGCCCAACTACTTGAAAAAGCATTAAATAATGAATTGATGGCCTGTATTGACAATAATAATCTGCTCGATCCCTCCCAATACGGATTCAGAAAGGCTCATAGCACAGAAACCGCTGTGCTTGCCGCCACTGAGGAGATCAGATGGGCCATGGATAAAGGTGGTCAAGCCGTCCTGATTTTACTCAATATCTTGGTGGCGTTTGAAACGGTTAACCACAGTATCTTGATTAACCGATTAAGAGAACTGGGAATAATATGCGCAGCCTTGACTTTACTGAAAGACTTTCTAACAAATAGAAGAAATCATGTTGCCTTGGGCAACTTTACATCACAACAATTCAGTATAGCAAAACGTCTAGAGTTGAAGACATTATGCATAATATTTAAAGCATTGCATAACTCTGGACCAAGCTACTTTAGCGAAAAGTTGGCCTGGTACTCCCCAGGCAGAAAGCTCAGATCTGCTGACGCAATGATACTTTCCACCCCGAGAGCAAAGCTGATGGCTTAGGGGTGTAGGAGTTTTTTACTGAAGGCAGCCATGCTCTGGAATGCCCTACCCCTGCCTATTAAGAAGTGTCCAGACTTTATGAGTTTTCGGAAGCAAGTCAAAACTTGGCTGTTCACACACCGTTAATTAGTATTAACTATCTATCATACAGCACCGCACTAGTCTGCACCAGCGCCAAGACGCCTCCAGGCATTCGAGCGCTATACAAATTCAAAATCAAATCAAATCACCAATGAAGTAACGGTTCCCAGGCCCTGACATAGACTCTTTTGGAATAGTTCCTGTTTCTTTTACTGCAAACAGAACCAAAGTACCACGTGTCAGGGAAATGCCAATATGGCTGAAGTCTTCAGCCACACTACACTTGGGCTCAGGTAGCGGGGGTGTATGAGAGGGTACTATGGAAATCACCCATGTATTCCCACATCTAACACTAAAATCAGTTTGAGTCATGCCCTGTACCCACAACAAACCAGGAGACAAATGTCTGTTAAGAAAACAGAAGAGTCCCTCAGCACTAGATGGGTTGCACTAGCATTATAATAAACACTAGTAGAAGTCCACGGGTCTATCAGGTCCAGGTAACCCTACAGAGTCGCAATGATCTCACAGACAAAAAAATTAAAAAGGAGGATATTTTTTTTCTTTTTGTTCAACAAAAACACAGAACCATGGGGAAAATCCTAAAAGGAGGACGGATTCCCATCACTCACCTAGGTGACATGCTTCATCATCTGGGATCTCCTCCTGGTTACCCACTAAAGTAACCAAGGGCTACAACCTTCCGTCTACCAGAAGGGAGCTTGTGGATGTTTTCAAATGTGCTCTATTGGGTGAAGCTCTCTAGTATAGCGCTTGCACTTATTCACCGACGATTCTGATGGCCAATACCCGCACTATCGGGGCTGTGTGATGCGTGTACTATAATCAGGTTACACGCAGCTCTAGCAACTGTATACGCTGTACGCCTTGAGCATATCTTCTCATTGCCAGAACGTATATATATTTATGTGACTCGTGTGCTGTAATCACTTCACACGTAGTTCCGGCACAGCAAGCGCTGTACGCTTTGAGCATACCTTTTCAATTCTAGTACATGTACATCACAGTGCATGAAAGGCTAACACGCATATAATTAATCATGTAAGACCCGTATGTGTTATCTCCGTATTATCATGGACTTTTGACTCGGGGTCTATAATCAGATAACACACAGTTCTAGAAATTACACGCCTTGAATGTATATTTCTCAACGTCATGACGTATAGTTTTTATTGTTCAACACAGGAAGATTAGAACATCTATAGAATCATACAATAAAGATTTGTGGGCGTTATGAGTTGACACGTGGCACTTGTAATGGTATGCTCTCAGTATAACATACACAAGAGCAGCCGTGACTCATTTGTTCCAAGTCTCCAATATGTTGTAAGTTCAATGTTGACACGCTAAAACTGGCGATTAACGATTTGGCCAGTAGTATGACAGTTGGGTGTGCCATAATATGTAAGCAGATTTTCTGCTAGTTCAGGCTCGACAGTTCTATGCTGTTTGGCTTACCTTTTTACTTATGCACATGACCTGAACTCCTTTAAATGAGTAATCCTTATGACATCCACTGTTTTTAGATGTGACTATACCAATCCCATAGGATATGATGTAAACATATAGATGAGATAAATATTCTTTTGACATTATATACATTGATCGGAAGTCTTGGCCTTTTATAGTTTTAACAGACAATGCACCGACATAGGTGAAGGATAATAGAGTAGTAGAAGAATTGCATAAGAGGATAGGCTTGCGGCCTGCCCTTGATTGTATGTTTTTCTCCCTCTTTACCTACAGAGCGGGGCCTCTTTTCCTCAGCTGTGGCCAGGTGAGGTGAGGTCCGATCCTCGTAAATTACGGGTGAGCATTATATGTTATAGATATTCATCCAGGCAAAAATCGCACGCATCATGAACGATGAAAACATGTATGTCACGTTCTAGCAGTTTGTTTATGTTTTGAGTGGCATTGTTTCTCACAGACATATTTTTTTACAGGTGCCATCAGCATCCAGTGATTTGTGGAGGATTAGTATGCCTAGAATTCAGGTTTTTTGGTTGTATTTATTCCAACCTTGTTTCAAAAGTTGATAATTTGACTTCTGACACAATTAGTTTTTTCACATACGCAGTAGCAAAAGTCTATGCAGTGGTCCTGAGGAAGGCCTTGGACAATTGTGTGTCCAGTTGGCTGAAACATGTAGACCTGTTTTTCGGCAGTTATTTTGTTAAAACTGCTCTAGCACTGTTTTTAGTTTGGATAGCAAGAGATACCTATTAAAATAACTTTTCCCTTACTATTCAATTTTAAATTGCACTTTTCACAATTTTTGATCTTGCACTGCGCACGTCACTTTGATATTTTAGTTCATCATACTGGATAGATACTAGAGAGCTTCACCCAATAGAGCACATTTGAAAACATCCGCGAGCTCCCTTCTGGTAGACGGAAGGTTGTAGCCCTTGGTTACTTTAGTGGGTAACCAGGAGGAGATCCCAGATGATGAAGCATGTCACCTAGGTGAGTGATGGGAATCCGTCCTCCTTTTAGGATTTTCCCCATGGTTCTGTGTTTTTGTTGAACAAACAGAAACATTTTTTCCTCCTTTTTAACTTTTTTGTCTGTGAGATCATTGCGACTCTGTAGGGTTACCTGGACCTGATAGACCCGTGGACTTCTGCTAGTGTTTATTATGCTCTAAATGGGGAATTGGTCCACGCTAGGTCTTTAAATATTCCCATAGACCCTTCTTTCTTGTTAGTTTGTTTCTGATTGCACTAGAATTACCCTGACATTCTGTTTAGTCCCTTTCAAGTGCTACACATGGGTCAAACGGACTTATCAGGTGGGATCTGACATTGTGGTGCCAAAAGGATTGCAGGGCTCCACCTCTCTACAGAGCTTAGAGGAGTCACCCATACCCATTCAGATAAACCTGTCAATCACAGTGACCTATTGTGTAGCCCCTTAGAGCTCCTAAGGCCACTGCAACACAGCTAGGGTAAGGGGCACTTTGCTGGTAACACATGAACAACGCATATGCAAACCTGTGTGGGCTGCACGTGTTAAACCACCATTGTGCTTTGCCCATTAATTGCACACATGTAGCCTGGTACAAGAGGGCATGTTGCAAGATTAGATGTTGACCTGGGGTAGGCCTTTTACTATTAGTGGTCACTCATAGGTAAGGTCAGTAGGGTTTACTGGTTTATCTGCAGTATCACTGTATTATACAGATAGGGGGATGTTAGAAACTTGGTTATTGGTTGGCTGGGGTGTGAGCCCTGGTCAAGCAAACCCCAAATTGACCTGTGCTCAACCCCTGGAAACTTAAAAGAAACACAAGTGATGGATGGAAAGTGGAACAAATCAAAACTTTCACCCCCAGTCAAGAGATCTGGGTTAAATCCATCATTCTTTTGTTCACCATGCCACCCCAGTTTAGACCTGGCCATATGCAAATCAGTCTTGTCCCTGTGCCTCATGGGAACAGTCCAGCCCGAACTGCCAAGCCAGGTCCTCCCTGGATCGGAAACAAGCATCCTAGGACCGGTTTCGGGGTTTCACCCCTCATCATCCAGGATAGCTTGAATCCAGTGGCACAGTGAGCCCGGGAACCACATACCTGGCGCACTTAAGGCGAGAAAGCAAAAGACACACAGATGATGGACAGAATGCAGAGCAAATCAAACATTCAACCCCAGTCAAGAGATCTGGGTTAAATCCATCGTTCTTTTGGTAACTTGGCACAGATCAGTCAGGCTTAAGGTAATGTGTAAAGTATTTGTGCAACACTTTAAACAGTAAAACAGTAAAAACACCACACAAAAAGATTCCACACCAGATCAGAAATTAGAGCTAAATGTAATGAATTAAACATGACCAAAATGACAAAAATCCAATCAGTAGAACCAGAGTTATGAATTTTTAAAGAATAAACTGTAAAATAGAGCCTAAAAGCATAAGTGCCAACTGGGGACACCTGGTTGCAATAGACTGGATCAAAGTCAAAAGTTCTGGCCGTCCGCAATTGACCGTGGGTCAAAACAGTACCAGATTAGACCCGCTGAAGGTTTACCTTCTCAAGTTTTGTGCCAAGAGTCCCGTTCGTGTTAAAGAGGGTGGCTTGGAGGAAGGATATAATTGCAGGAGGCAGTTATCATAGTAAGAAGATCAGGCTGGGTGTTGTGGATGGGCAAGCTGGAGCTTCGCGGTGGCGATCCTCCACAATGTCCATGCCTGCTGTGTGAGGAGACAGGCTGGTGCCGGCTCAAGATGAACTATGGTGCAAGCTGCACATCTCCTGTGCGACCAGGCCCATTCATGGTCTCAAAGAGCCCAAAAGCTTCTATTCTGTGGGAGAGATAGGCCTAGCAGTAGTGAAAAATGAATTTCACAGTTTTTTACTACCAGGACATGCAAAACCCAAAAGTACATGTCCTACTTGTTAAAAATATTGCACCCTGCCCTCTGGGCTGTCCAGAGCCTAATCTAGGGGTGACTTATATGTATTTAAAAGGAAAGTTTGAGCCTTGCAAAAGGTGTATTTTGCCAGGTTGACATGGCAGGTTAAATGTGCACACACAATCTCTGAAATGGTAAGCCTGAGACATGTTTAATGGGTTTCTTAAGTGGGTGGCACAATCACTGCTGCAGACCCACTAGTAAGTATGCAAAATAGTGATGGATGGAATGCTTGAATTAATCTCAGCCACTGATAACCGCTCAGGTTTGCATCACAATCCATCGTTATCTTGCACACCATGCCACCTCAGTTTGGACCCAGCTATATGCAAATCAGTCTTGATCCTGCTCCAATTGAACAGTCCGGCCCAACCTGCCAAGCCAGGTTCTCCCTGAACCGGAACGCAAGCAACCCAGGACCAGTTTTGCCCTAGTTATGGGCTTATCAGATGGGCACAACTTGGCTCCAGTGACACAGTGTTCACGGAACCTACATCTGTACATACCCATCCCAATTAGGGTGACACAATAAGTATACAAAACAGTGATGGATGGAATGCTTGACTGCTCCTATCCCATGTTCAGAGGCATCTGTCTGTGTTATGAACTGATTGGTGTAATCTGGAGCTTTTAGAATGGGTGCTGAGCACATTGCTTTTTTCAATGTGTCAAAAGCCGTTTGACAGCTCACTGTCCAGTTTGCCTTTTTGGGCATTTTCTTAGAGGTCAATTCTGTGTGGGGGGCCACAATGGACCTATATCCCTGTACAAACCTCCTATAATACCCAATCTAAACAAAGATGCCCTGACTTGGGTCAGGGTGGTTATAGCTTCCCAATCCAGAATGGTGTAGATTTGTGGCTGTAGTGGATGAACTCTGCACTCTGCAGAGCCTTCAGGACCTTTTGGAGGTGGATCAGGTGAGCCTGCCAGGTGGAGCTAAAGACAGCAATATCATCAAGATAAGCTGCACTATAGCATTCCAATCCAGCAAGGACTTCATTCAACAAACTCTGAAAGGTGGCAGGGGCATTCCTCAAACCAAAGGGCATCAGAGTGAACTAGAAGTGCCCATCCGGAGTGGAAAGTGTTGATTTTTATTTTGTTCCAGGGGTCAGACCTATCTGCCAGTACCTTGATGTGAGATCAAAAGTACTCAGAAATGTGGCTGCCCCCAACCTGACAATCAGCTCATCATCTCTTGGAACTGGATGTACATTTGTTTTTGTGACTCCATTGAGGCCCCTGTAGTCCACACAATGCTTCATTTATTTATTTCTACCCTGGGAATGAGCATTGGGGACTAACACAACTGGGCTGACCCAGAGGCTCTATGAGGGTTCAATGACACAAACTCCAGCATCTAGCTTCCTAAGCCTTGATGCTTTCTTTGAAATGATCAGAATTGCTGTATATTTTGCTTTTTTGTTGTTTAAAAGAGCTTTATTGAAGTAAATAAGAACAAAAGGTACAACATTACAACAGCAATTATAGGAAAACTACAAAAAATAGTATACAATATGTATGTCCATAGTGAAATGAAAACCTGATATAATTTCTATTATCAAAAAACAGAACAAAAACTAGGAACAGTAATACAAGATTAGGTACCTTAGTGAATTAGCATTTTACGTTTTATAGATAAAGAGAGAAAAGTAAAAGAGAGGAGGAAAGAAAGAAAAATCAACATCCGTACCAAATATACTTAGTAAGAAAATCCGATAACAGGCACTATAAATATTCAGGTAACAAAGTGGTAATAGTGTAATATCTTAATATGAACAACATAAAAAGAATAAATCGCAATACTCATGGCGGCTGAAAAACAAAAGTACTGACTTTGTTACGCATTACAGGTGAGGATAAATAGTTAGTGAGTGGAGACCAAAAGGCTTCTTTTTGAAGAAGTTGGTGAGAGGTAGTGGCAGAAGCTCTATCCAGCCTATGATGATAACATAGAAGGTTCCACCAGCCAGAAAAGGTGACCTTAGTGGCATCTTTCCAATTAGAGGTAAGAACCTATAAGCCAATGGCAAGTAACAAATCCACAAACAAACCCAACTTGTGTGCACCAAACCAATTTGCAGAATTACTACCCAGAAATATGGAGTAGATCTCAAAAGGAAAATTAATAGAGCAAATGGAGGAGACAGATTTTCAAACCTTTGTCCAAAAAGAGGTAATGTTAGGACAAAGGAAAAAGGAATGTAAGTATGTACCAGGAGTGTTTGTGCATGTCCAACAATTATGGGATATATCAGGACTCTATTTGGAGATAGATAATGGGGTTAAAAACAACCTCTGATAGAAGTAATATAGAGTTTGAGTAGTGCTAGCATTGCAGGTAGTGTGTTGTATTCGTGTCCAGATATAGTTCCAAGTGTGTACAGAAAAAGTGTGCTGCAAGTGCGATTCCCATATAAGTTCAATCTTACTCATGGAGCGATTAGGAAGAGAAAAATGAAGATATTTGTAGATATGGGAGGCCCGAACGGTTGGGGAGGTAGATAACAGTTCTAATGGGGGATCTGATGAAGTGGAAGAAAATCGAGAGAGAAGAGAGTACTGTTGAGTTAAGAGCGTTCTTAGAGAATCTTACTTAAGAGAGGAGGTAGTGGGCAGGCCAAATTTGGATTGGACTTCCTGAGAAGAAAGAAAGTACATACCTGGAAACAAATGTTTAACCTGGACTATCCCTTTAGCAACCCAATCCTTCCAGAAAATAGTACGGTTAGAAAGTTTAATGGATTTATTATGCCATAAAAAAGAATCAAGGAACACTTGCACAGATGAAAGAGATTTGGTAAGGACCGGGTAAATAATCAATATAAATTGTGAAATGGTTGGGGACTTAAAAGAACGAGGGGGATGCTGAAAATTAGCTAGCAAAGAAAAAGGAAGGGGGTGAATCAGGAAATCCTCCAGTCTACGCCAAACCGATATAAAAGATGCTTCCGATGGAGAAAGTTATGGTAGAACTTGGCGTATTAGAAAAAAGAGTGGTACTGTCGGAAGTTAGTAAAGTTAACACCAATCAGATCCTTAGGAGCAGGTAAAGAAGACAAAGAAATGCGGGCTTTCCGATTATTCCATGGGAATTCACTTAGAGTAGAGCGCTATAAAGGGTTTCAAAGAACGTTAATGGAAGCTTCACTGGTAACATCGACAAATAGAAGTTAATAACAGGAAGCATCATCATTTTGATTGTGTACAGCCTGCCCCACCAAGATAGATATAATGGTAACCATTTCCCTGACATATGAAGCCCTTTCAATAAAACATCCTCCAAGTTAAGTTGGACCATTTTGGAGATTGAAGAGGAGTATTTGACCCTCAAACAAGTAATGTAATTGGTGCTCCATTTGAAACCTGTATCTGCGAACATGTTTTTTAAGCAGTATTTGTTTAGTGGGAGAACTTCAGATTTTGTATAGTTTAACTTATAACCTGACAGGATGGCGTATGGAGATAAGATGTCAGTGAAAGCAGGTAAAGAGACAAGGGGATCAGAGACATATAACAAAATGTCGTCAGCATAAGCTGTGCATTTGATTTCAGTGTATTTGTAAATAAAACCCCGGAATAAGGAAGGTTGTCGTAAAGAATGAAGAAAAGGTTCAAGGGATAATATAGAAAGCAAAGGAGAAAGAGGGCAGCCTTGACAAGTGCCCCTTTGAAGGGTAAAATATGAGGATTGAGAACCATTAACAAAAACCGAGGTAGTTGGGAAGGAATAGAGCAAACTCATAAAAGACAAAACAATCAATCAATCAATCAATCAGGGAATTGTAAGCGTGCTACTCACCCGTGAGGGTCTCAAGGTGCTGAGGGGGGGATCCGCAGATCTGTTTAGCCGAAGTGCCAGGTTTTGAGGGTCTTCCTGAAGGTGTTCAGGGAGGGGGCGCGTCTGATGTCTGCCGGTAGCTCGTTCCAGGTCTTGGCTGCAATGTGAGAGAAGGATCTTCCGTCTGCTCTGGCTCTGTGGATGCACGGGGTTTCGGCCAGTGCGAGGTTGGAAGATCGGAGGTTTCTTTTGGGTACGTGGAAGTTAATTCTGTCGTTGAGGTATTTGGGTCCGTTGTTGTGTAGGCATTTGTAGGCGTGAGTGAGGATTTTGAAAGTGACTCTTTTCTCCACGGGGAGCCAGTGGAGACTTCGTAGGTGTTGGCTGATGTGTTCGTGTCGGGGGATGCCGAGGACGAGGACGAGTCTGGCGGTAGTGTTCTGTATTGTCTGGAGTTTGCGGAGTAGGGACTTGTTGATGCCGGCGTAGAGTGCGCTTCCATAGTCCGGTCTGCTGGTGATGAGTGCGTGGGTGACTGTCTTCCTTGACTCAGGGGGGGATCCACTTGAAGGTCTTGCGGAGGATGCAGAGGGTGTTGAAGCAGCTGGAGGTGATGGTGTTGACCTGTCGGTTCATGGTGAGTGATGAGTCGAGTACGATGCCGAGGTTCTTGGTGTTGTCTGAGGGGGTAGGTGGGCTTCCGAGGGCAGTCGGTCACCAGGTGCTGTCCCATGCAGAAGGGGTGGTACCGAGGACGAGGACTTCTGTCTTCGCAGCATTGAGCTTCAGGCAGCTGTTGGTCATCCAGACTGCGACGTCTTGCATTCCTTTCTGGAAGTTGAGTTTGGCAGTGGTGGGGTCTTTGGTGAGGGAGAGGATGAGCTGGGTGTCATTGGCGTAGGATACGATGTTGAGGCCGTGTTGTCGGACGATGGCTGCGAGGGGGGCCATGTAGATGTTGAAGAGGGTGGGGCTCAGTGATGAACCCTGAGGGACTCCGCAGGTGATTTTCGTGGGGTCGGAGAGGAAGGGTGGGAGTCTGATCCTTTGGCTTCTTCCGTTGAGGAATGATCGGATCCAGTCCAGGGCTGTTCCTTGTATGCCTGCATCGTGTAGTCTGGCGACTAGTGTGCGGTGGGAAACGGTGTCGAAGGCCACTGATAGGTCGAGTAGGATGAGGGCTGTGGAGTGGCCTTGGTCCAGGAGGGTGCGGATGTCGTCTATGGCGGCGAGTAGGGCGGTCTCTGTGCTGTGGTTGCTTCGGAATCTGGATTGAGACGGGTCGAGGATGGCGTTCTCTTCAATGAATCGTGTCAGTTTCCTGTTGACTGTTTTCTCTGCAACTTTGGCTGCGAAGGGGAGGAGCGAGATGGGCCGATAGTTCTCGAGGTCGGTGGGGTCAGCTTTGGGCTTCTTGAGCAGGGGTCTGACTTCTGCGCGCTTCCAGTCATCTGGGAAGGTGCCTGTTTTGAAGGTGGTGTTGATGGTGCGTTGTAGTTCGGTTGCGATGGCGGCCACGGCTCTGTGGTAGATGTGAGGGGGGCAGGGGTTTGTGGGGGCCCCCGAGTGGATGCTTTTCATGGTCGAGGCTGTGTCTTCGGCCGTGATCGGTGTCCAGTTGGAGATGGTGGTCTGGCTGGTGTTTCTGGGGGGCAGGGGGCCATCTGTGGCGCCTGGTGGATGGTCGATGAAGTTGTCATAGAGGTTTTTTGATCTTGTGGTGGAAATAGGTTCCAAGCTTGTCGCAGAGGTCTTGGGATGGGGTGATGTCTGTAGCTTCGCTGCGTGGGTTGGTGAATTCTTGAATGACACTGAAAAGTTCCTTGGAGTTGGTGGAGTTGGCCAGGATTTTGTTGTGGATGAAGTTCCTCTTGGTGGCTCTGATCTGGTTGTGGTAGCCCGTCATGGCGTCCTTGTAGGTGGTGTGGTTTTCGGGTGTCTTTGTGTTTCTCCTGTTCTTCTCCAGGCGTCTGCAGGTGCGTCTGGCTTCTTGGAGAGCGGTGTTGAACCAGGGGGCTTTCCTGGGGCGCTATCTGTCGGGGTTGCGTAGCGGGCGAGCTCGTCTGCACAGTTGGAGATCCAGGTGTGGAGTTCTCTGGCTGAGTCGTTTGCGTCAGGTGCCCAGGTGTGGTTGTCTCGGGTGAGGGTGGAGTTAAGTTGCTCGTCGGTAACCTTGCTCCAGTTCCTTCGAGGTGGGCGTGGGGCTGGTTTGGGTGCCTTGGGTTTGTTGATGCCGAAGTGTATGCAGTGGTGGTCGGTCCATGGCGGGTGTGTTGTGTGGCTGAATTGGACGCTGTTTCCTGCCGCGAAGATGGGGTCGAGGGTGTGTCCTACTCTGTGGGTCGGTGTGTTGACGAGTTGTTTAAGTCCAATGCTGGCGAGGTTGTCACGAAGGATAGTGGAGTTGGGGTCGCTGGGGTTGTCGAGTTGGAAGTTCAGGTCTCCAATGAGTATGTCGTTTGTTGAGGCGATGGCGTGGGGTGCGATGAAGTCGGTGATGGTGGTGGCGAAGGGTGTTCGGGGGCCGGGGGGTCTGTAGATGAGGGTTCCTCGGAGTGTGGCTTTGGGGGTGGTCTGGATCTGGAAGTGCAGGTGTTAGGTGGAGGGGAAGGTTTTGCTGGAGGTTGTGAGGCGGAGGGTGCTCTTGTGGGCGATGGCGAGGCCCCCTCCTGGGTGGTTGGGGCTGTCTTTCCCCTGGATCTTGTATCCGTCTGGGATGGCGGTGCTGATGTCGGGGGCGGAGGATGCATTGGTCCAGGTCTCTGTGAAGAAGGCGATGTCGGGCGAGTGAGAGTCGAGTAGGTTCCAGATTTCCATGGCATGTTTGTGTACGGAGCGTACGTTGAGGAGGATGCATTTTAGGGTGTCGCTGGTGCTGGCATCAGCGGTGTTGGAGCCCGGGGTGGTGGTGAGGGTCTGGCGGCAGTGGAGGCAGGAGAACTGGCCATGGGTCGTGTTCGGTGAGGCCTGTTGGCATTCTCTAAGTCTTCCAGGGTTAAGTGCGAGGAGGGTGGTGGTGTCGTAGCGATGGGTAGTGGGAGGTCTAGGGTTCCTGGCGCTGGTCGTGGTCGGGTCGCGGGCGGCCGCCATTAAGTAGGGGAGGTGGGAGGGAGGAGAGGCTGGGAGGCGGGAGCGGGGGAATTCTGGGGGGGAGGGGCCGCAGGGGCAGCAGTGGCGAAAGGCGAAAGGAACAGGCATGCACGAGAAAATTAAAACAGTGGTGGAATTAGAGCAAGACACAGATGGGCACAATAACAGTGGCACAACAGGGAAAAATGAAGAAGAAAAAAAACGGCTGAGAAAGGTTACAGTGGTTGCAGGCAGTCTGGTCCCAGTTGGAGCGGGCAGCAGGCGGAGGAGCGGGCAGCAGCCTCGAACCTCCCAAGGAGGAGGACGGGGTCTGGAGGCAAGAGATGGCACAGCGGAGCTGCGGGGAGAGAGTGGACCTAGACCGAGGGTCTGAGGTCTTACTCAAACAACAGAGCCAAAACCATGCCGTTTAAGTGTCTGCATCATAAAAAGCCAATGAAGGCAATCAAAGGCTTTTACAGCATCTAGGGTAATGGCTGCTAAAGGCGATGAACTTTTACAAGCAAGATGAATAATATTTAAAAAGGTTCTGGAATTATCTGCTAAAGTTCTACCCCTGACAAAACCAGTCTGTTTGGGACCGATCAGGTCTGGAATTACCTGATTAATGCGAAGGGCCAGCACTTTAGCAAACATTTTGCAATCTAGATTTTTTAGAGAAATAGGATGGTAGTTGGCACAAGATGAAAGATCTTTATCCTTTTTTGAGATAAAACAGATCATAGCTTCTAGAAATGTGCCACGGGCATCGTTATGGGAAATAAAGTGTTGAAAGAGATATAGGAGATATGGGAGAAGAATCTGTGAAAAGCAGGAGTAAAATTCGGCAGTAAAGCCATCAGGTCCAGGAGCCTTATCCTTAGGTAGCTGAGCTAAAGCTAACTTAATCTCGGAAAGGGATAGGTCTTTATCCAAAAAGGAACTGTCAGGAGAAGGAGAGGAATGAGGGGGCAGAGAATCGAAAAACGAATCTAAAGCAGTGTCTGAAGGAAAGGGCTCAGGGGTATATACATTTTTATAAAAATCTGTTAAGCATTGTAATATCTCTTCATCTTTAAAATGATTAATCCCTTTATCATCAATGACATAAACTATTTTGGATTTCTGAGATTTGACTTTCAAATAGTTTGCTAGCAATTTACCAGCTCTATTGCGTCCACCATAGAATTTAGAGTTGATCTTTAGTAATGTCCCAGAAGCTTCCTCGGTCGATTTCCTATTAAAATGTAATTTAGCCTGAACTAGCAGTTTGAGAGTAACTTCATTATTAGAGGAATAATATGCATGCTCAAGTTGCTTATTGGAAGATAATAAGGAAGAGGATTCCTTAAGACGTTTTTCTTCTTGACAGCCAAGTATGATAAAACCTCTGGCTTTCGCATTAAAAGCTTCCCAAACAGTATAGAATGGTATGTCTGGGCTGTGGTTAGTAAGGACAAATTCTGATAAAAAACCTTTAAAGCGCTCTATAAAAATAGAATCTTTAAATAAATAGTTGTTCAAGCGCCATCTACGGGGTTTGGATGGTTCAAAAGGGAGATCTAAATCAATAAAAACTGGTAAGAAATAAGCATGGATCCAATTTTGGCATGAGTTAAGTTAGTAAGAAGATGAGGAGCCAAAAAGATGTAAAATCAATTCTAGATTTGGAATTGTGTGTGGGAGAGTAAAAGGTGAATTCCAAACTGTCCGGGTTGCATATCCTCCATGCATCTGCCAAACCACTAGAATGGATAGTGCTTGTAAAAGTTTTTTGCATTTTATTAGGGATGTATCTAGAAGTGGATTTCCTATCTATGAAAGGGTCCATAACCTGATTACAATCTCCACACACCAGGAGATTGGAGTTAGAACAGGAATGCAAGACACGCAACATGGATTGCCAAAACTGTGAATCTAAACCAGTGGGACTGTAAATGTTAAGGAGGGACAGAAGTAAACCATTAATGACGAGATGAAGAAGAAGCCATCTACCACCTGCATCCCTCTCCTCCTTTTCTATAGTTAAGGAAAGGGACTTGTGAAATAGTGTTAGCACTCCATTCTTTCTTTCCCTATCCGGGGAGCAGTGCACGTGCCCCACCCAATGCTTTTTAAGTGAACTAATATAATTTTCCTTAAGATGGGTTTCTTGTAGCATTGCAATCTTACATCATACAATGCAAACATTATCAGTCATAATGAGCAGGGAAGAACATTACGAGCAACCAAGAGCATTCTAAAATTGGTAACAGTATGAAATCAGCATGCAAAATATTAAGCCAACATGAAAAAAATATGCAATAAGGATAAGAATCAGAAACGAATGTTAAAAAGGTACATACAAGATAGGAAAGATCGATGAAAATGACTTGAGATAGATAATTAGAGAAAAAAGAGGGGAGAGAAGAATTACAATTCAAAGAATAAAGAAAGAGAAAAAAAGGCCAAGGATAGAGTAGTAGAAGAAAAAGGAAAGAGAAGAAGGTGTGAATGGTAGAAGAAGATAAGTTGACAGGAAGCCAAGAGACTTCAGCCAAAGTATAAAAATTATACTTCCAGTGTGAAGGAAACAACATGAAGAGGCAGGGAAATGCAATAAGGAAGACAGACGACAGAGGCAGCAAAGTCAAAGAGAAACGACGAAGACCACTAAAAAGGTCAGTAAATATGAATAAATTAAGAAGCAGCAGTTAGAAAGAGATAGTGAACGGAGTTAAGCTGAATAGATAAAAGACGTGCATATTTAATGGAGGGGGTAACACTTACCAACATATGAAGAGAAACTATAAACACTAGGACTAGAATGGGAGGCACAGGGAGGGTATCTGTGCACGACAAGAGGCATCTGTAAAAGAGAAACCACACAAATTATTAAGTAGAAGCAACCTATGAAAACAGAAAGCAACAACCACAGATTAAACAAGAGAATAGAGGCAATAACCATCAGTTCCTGTAAATTAAAAAATGTTATGTGAATGAGAACTGAAACGTGTTAAGAGAGTCAATATTCAGGATTTCCCAAAGTCCATGTCTTCACCTTTGTGGCGAAAAATAAACTGTCTTAAGTCCTCTGGGCAGTCAAATGAGTAGGACCTTTCCTTATAGGTGACTTTAAAAAAACAAGGATGCACTAGACCATATCTGGAATTCATGGAATGGAGAGCAGGACGAAAGGAAAGGAACTCCTTACGGTGGGCGGCAGTAGCACGAGCCACATCTTGAGAAAAGAAAACTCTCTAGCCAGACCATAACATTTGCCTTCTCTGCTTAGCCGCAGACAGAACCATTAACAATTCAGTATATTCCAAAAAAAGGACAATTATCCCTCTAGAGCGACTGGCTGACGATGCAGAGGAAGACCCTTCAAGTTTGGGTCCAATGCGGTGCGCACGTTGCCTTCCTTAAGGCCAACCATTTTAGGGATATGAATTTTAGGAAAGGCAAGCATGCCAGATCCCTCCTCCCCTTCAGGAATACCATAAATCCTAAGGTTATTGCATCTGTTGCGATTCTCAAGGACCTCTGTTTGTTTTTTAAGAAGAGCTATTTCTTTGGTCATAGCATCGACTTTAGGGATCATGTCCTGAGCATCACTGATCCTCTGCTCCACCACCGACACTCAAGACTCTAAACTAGACCATTTCTCCTCTAATCTCCGAAGAGTAGCGTTGGTGTCGATGACAAAAGGTTTCAAAAGTTTTATTTCCTCCATGAGGTCATCCAACGTTAAGGGTAATGGAGATTTTGTAGGAGAGCAAGGCTCCTTCTTTTGGCACTTTGAGGCAGCAATAGTGGAGTCTTTGCGGAGGGAGGACATGTTCACAGAGGCACCCTTCTGACTGGAGAGGGAAGGAGGCTCCATGTAAAGAAAAAAAAAGGTAAGCCACGTAATTCACCACAGCCTCAGTTAACAAATAGATATCAAGTGCATATCTCAATTCAAAAAAGCACCAGAGGAAATCAAAACTCCGAAGAGAATGCAGCTGGAAGCCAATCTAACAACTCTTGTGAAGAAACTATGTAATTATAAACATGTGAGAAGCAGAAAAAAAAAAGAAAAAGAGGCCCATGAAAAAACACAACTGGTAAAGCTATAAGTCTGATAGGCTTTTAAGGCAGCAAAGAGAGGGATAATTTGACCAATGTGCCGCCAGGGGATAGTTAAAGCCTACTTTAAAAAAGTTTTGGGCATGCCATAATAGCCAGAAGTGCGCGTCAGCGCATTTAGGGACCGTTCACCGCGGTATTCCGCGGTGCATAAAATGGCGGCTGCAACTGGCAATTCTGAAGAGAATGCAGCACGGGGGAAACAGGGTAGAAAAATGGCTTAATTGAAGCCAAAAATGAAAGCTGCCTGTGCCCCCGTGGCCGTGTGTTCAAAACCTCCACTCCATGAGGCCAGGATACGTGCGCTGCCGCTCCAAGAGAATAATGGTCCCGGTCGAGATGCGGAGCTTCACTGAGTCACGGCCATCTTGCGGCGGATCAAGCCACGCCCCCTGTATATTTTGCTTTTGATGGGTAGACTGTCACCAGTGTCCACATCATGTGTACACCAGTTAGTCTGACCAGGGGTGAAAGAAAAGAGCTCTGCAAACTGATTTAGGATTTGCCTACAATCAGCCTGCTGTTGGGCAGTGAAGGTGTCTGAAAAGATCACTCCATCAACTGACCCATCTATAGGGTTGTGGGAAAGGAGATCATGGAGTGGCTCACTCTCTGCCTCCTGTTCCTTAACTGTAACTATGAGCATGGTCACATCAGAACTGTCATTGTAGGGTTTAAGGCGATTTACATGTGTCACTCTTTTGGGGTTTCTACATGTGCCAAGGACAACTAAATAGGTGACCTACCCTTTTCTCTCAAGGACATGGTAGGGCCCAGACCATTTGTCCTGGAAGGCCCTTGGTGCCACAGACTCTAAAACCTATACCTTCTGCTCTGGTTGGACATCTACCACGTCAGCCTTTTGATCATACCAGAGCTTCTGGAGCTGTGGTTGGCCTCAAGGTTTTTGTTTGCATTTTTCATGTATTCAGCCATCCTTGAATGAAGGCTAAGCACATAATCCACAATGTCTTGTTTGGTTCCTGGAGGGATCGCTCCCATCTTTCCTTGACAAGACAAAGGGGGATATGTACAATGAAGTGGCGGAGCGTGTCATTAGCCTCCTTGGCTTAACGACACGCTCCACCACTTCGGAAATGTAAGGCTGCAAAATATTTACAAGAATGTGGTGCAGCCTTGCGTTTCCCCCTGCGATGGCGCTAAATTTGACAACTTAGCACCAACGCAGGCACCCTTGCCCAGAGTGCACGGGTGTCTGTGTGCAGGGGAGGATTCGTTATGTGTAGGAAGGTGTCCCTTCCTGCAAATAAACAATCCTAAAATGCAACTTTGTAACTTTCATGTGTGCTGCTTCAAGTAGCACACATAAAAGTTACAAAATGGCATTTTTTTTAAAAGGTTTGTTTATGTACAGGAAGGGACACCTTCCTGTACATATACAAACAATGGCAAGCACAAGGCAGCACACATGGAAAAAACAAAAACCAGGAGAAATAATGCATTTCTCCTTGTTTCGCCAACTTAATAGCAGGATTTTCCTGGTTTTAATTTTGGCGCTGCCTCCTATGTACGCCACCTTTGTACATAGGGGGCAGCGTCAAATACAATGAGTGTTGCAGTGGAACGCCCACCGCAACACCCACTGCACGCCCCTTTCACGCTAAGTATAGAGAGAAATGGTGCCTTATGTACAAGGCAGCGTTAAGCCACATTAAGTGGCTTAACGCTGCCTTGTATATAAGGCAAGGCCCCTATCGCCAAGGGAACGTCACAAAAAGTGATGTTCCCGTGGCGATAGGGGCCTGTACATATGCCCCAAAGTGTTCCCCTCACAGGGTGTCCAAACCAAAGTTCAAAGGGGGGAAATCCTACTCCCTTTGGTGACACCTCTCTGTAAGCAAAAACCAGGCAAGGTAACTCAGGGATTCTACAAATCATACCTTTTAGGGTCTTGTTAAATCTTTCAACAAGCCCATTTGTATGCACAAGGTATGGTGTAGTGAACCTATAGGTCACCCCACACTCATCTCACTCGTTTCATGTATGTAAAGTTTGCATCTCTGTCTGATACTTCGTCCTTAGGAAAGCCAACCCTAGTAAAAATATGAAAGAGGGCCTTGGGTACTGCAGGTGTAGATGTGGTCCTTAGGGGAATTGCCTCAGGGTACCTGGGGGCATGATCCCCTACCACCAGAATCATTTATTCCCTGATTTTGTTGGATGGTCAAGGAAGACGAACAATGTCAATACCTACCCTTTCAAAGGGTACCCCAAACACTGGAAGTGGAATTAAGGGGGCTTTTCAGGGGCTTTGAGGTGGCTACCTGTCTTGCAACTGGCCCAGGAGTTGCAAACTTCTTCAGCTTCTGAGACATTCCTAACCAGTAGAAGCGGTTGACTAACCTACTCCAGGTTTTTGTCCAGACAAGATGCCCAGCTAGGGGAATGTTGTGGGCCTATATGAGGAGAAACCATCTAAACTGCTGAGGCACTACTACTCTCCTAGTGGCACCAGGATTGGGATCTCTGACCTCAGTGTATAGGAGTCCCTCCTCCCAATAGGTCCTGTGGGAACCACTGACACTTATATTTTCCTGATCAGCAGCTTGCTGCCGCAGGCTTTTATGAATGGGGAAAGTTCTCTGTCCCTGGCACAAATCTTCCCTAGAGGGTCTCCCTGGGCCTAAGAGCAGTGTAAGGCCCAAGCTCCTGAGGCTCAGCTCATCTGGAGCTGACAGGTCTTCTCCCTGAGGGGAGGGGACTTGGCCTGTTGTCTGGTTTGAAGCTGCTTTCCCAGACCTTCTTCCCTTTCCCTTGGAAGGTCGGTCCATAATTTCAGGCTCCAGCATGTTTATTTCTCCCTGGGTTTTGCTTTCTGCTCTGGGTTTCACACACACACACCCATTCAGGTATTCCCAACATTGCTGCATTGGGTTTCTTCACTACCTCAGCCCATGTTGAGTACTCAAAGTCATTTCCAAGCAGATAGTGTACAGGGATAGCAGAATACACCACTACCCTTTTGAGGCCATCCCCAATCTGAGGTCACCAAGGCCATTGAATGTTCCTTAGCCTGATTATCAGCATTGAGGACTGCATAGGTCTGTCCAAGGAGATATTGGTCTCATCATACCAGTGTCTCATCCACCATGGTGATGCTGGCACCAATGTCCCTCAGGGATTCCACCCTAATTCCATTGATATTTGTCTGTATCGCTCCAGGTCACCGGGCCAGACAGCCAGGGTAGCTATATCCACCAATCCCTCTGAGACTAGAGTTGCCTCAGTGAGCACATGGTCAGGGCTCACCTTTGATCCCATCTGGAGACTCACAATTGGATTTACTGTATTTACTGCAGGTGTGCTAGAGACATTATTTTAGTTTTTTCAGCTTGGGTCTCCAGTTTGGTGTCCACTTGCCTTATAGTCAAGATACCAAGCCTTTTTGGGATCCCAGTTCTTACTCTGATACCCACCCTTGGGCTATGAAGTTTCTGTGCCCAACCTCCTCAACAGAGTTTAGAGGCCTGAAGAGGACTCATTTTTGTTTTTCTCTTTTTGCTCACCATCTTTCTCTTGGGGGGGTCTTTTTGGCCCCTTTCCTTTGGTCACCCCGACCAGTGGTAGTTTAAGTCACCCTTGTTTTGACACAGTGGTCTGCTTCTTCGCCAGCTCTAGAGGAGAAAGTGGACCTAAGTCTACCAGATGCTGATGTAACTTCTCATTGTAACAATTACTTAAAAGATGCTCCTTCATAATTAAATGGTAAAGCCCTTCATAGCAATTCACATCACTACCTGTTAACCAACCACCTAGTGTTTTCACTGAAAAGTCAAAGAATTCCACCCAGGACTGACTCTGGGGTTTTCAAGTCTCAATGAATCTTATTCTATACTCTTCAGTGGTGAGACTATTGGTACCCTTTATGAGGTCATAAGACTTACAGGCACATGCATCAAAAGAAAAACCGGTCGCAAACGGGTTTGCGACCGGTATTTTTGCATCTGGGATGCATCATCCCAAATGCAAAAATCGCAATTTAAGTAATCTCTAAATTGCGATTACTTAAATTGCGATTGCATTTAAGGAATCGCAAATTGAGATTCCTTAAATGCAATGCAACAAAGTAAAAAATTAGCGATTTCGCTACTAGGGGGCGCAATTTACCATGAAGTTGAACTTCATGGTAAATTGGAAAAACTTTGAGAAATGCACTAAAGTGCATTTTTCAAAGTTGAAGGTTACACACACACATGTCCTTGGGACGTGTGTGCGCAACATATGTGCACGGATCAATTTCAGGGGTGCAACAGGGTGTCCTTTTGACACCCCTGCACCCTTGAAATTGCATGCGCAATTTGCGAGTAGATGTTGGTACTCGCAAATAGCGCTCGCAATTTCCCATTAATTCCTATGGGCCTGTAGGCCCATAGGAAAGAATGGGAAGCCATTCCTTATTTGCGACTCGCAATTTGCGAGTCGCAAATAAGGAATGTGAAGGAGTCGCTATTATTATAGCGATTCCTACATGCATAGGATTTTGCGAATCCTTAATTGCGAATCCTTAATATTCGCTATTAAGGACTCGCAAAATCCTAGCTTGATGCATGTGCCAGTTAGTGTTTATTCCGGCAATGTCAGGAGTCTATCCCTGCACTTCCCTGAGAAAAGTTCCCACAAGAGAGGAGCTCAATTTCTTCTGGCTATTTTTCTACCTATACAAGTTCTCTCAAATGCAGTGAATCATTTTCTGATGTCATCACCTTCTGAATATTTAAGGACAATATTTTGAGTCATAAGAACCTTCCCTCTCTCTGTTTATTTGTATGACGCCACCAGAGATAGGTCCTAGGCCTATCTATTTTCTTTGCCTTTCTATTCCCATGAGCTTCTAAGTTCAGTCTCCTGGTCAGTCTTTCTAGCATGAGGTCTTCATCTGAGGGGGCCTCAGGTGTGTCTGAGGGGAATGACTCATGTCCATTCTCAGCATCATCTTCATTAGCAGGCTCATCATCCTCAGACTGAGCTACTAGTTCTCGAGTATCTCTTTCAAACTGAGCTATCAGTTGTCTGAGGTATTCCTTCTTGGGACTTTTTCCTGGTTTAATACCATAGCCCTTACAGAGGGCCCTACATTTAGCATAGCTAAGGTCCAAGTAAGGAGTCAGGTCGAGCTCCAGAGCTTGGCTGTCGGTGTCAGGCATTATTTTACTAAAGTTGGGACCTTTTTATAAAGTTAAAAAAATATCTACACACTAAATACTTTGCCCTAACTAAAGCACAGATTTTTAAATGTTTAATCAGTTAGTTTCAGGGACTTAACCAAGGCCCTAGCAGTTAATTCTAGAAATTTAGCAAAAAATAGACCAATCAAAAAGTTGACTAACTAAAGACAATTTTTGGAGTTACTCATGTGGACACTTATTGACAAAGTGGTTCCAGCAAATGCAAAGACTTCTTTCCCACCGCTTAGCCACCAAATTTAGGAAGCTGGCTCTTCATATAGTGACCTAAAAAGAAGTACACTGTGCAGAGAGTCCAGTGAATCCCTGAATGGTACACAGAGGTAAAAGCAGACAATTTAATGCTCTTTTTGTGGTAGTGTGAGCACACAGTTCGGCTTACCAGAGGGTAGTGCTAAGCATCTGTTGTACTCACAGAGGCAATAAATGGGACACACACTTAAGAATACATCTGAGACCAATTTATAAAATATAATATCGATTTTTATGCAATTTTTAAGCCCAAGAATACAGTTCTAAGATTAGTACTTTCGGAGTTGCGATTTCGCAAACGTCTGAAAATATATCACTTTTGTGGGCAATTACGCTCCATTGGAAACAATTGGGAAAAAGCAGAAAAATGCATAGAAAATCAGGCAATGCTTTGACAAAGTTCACCTTCTCATTTTGGGTTGATGTTGGGACCAAGTCCAAAGTTCCAGCAGGAGAATTTCAGGAGCGTCCCAGATCACCCATGAGCAGAGTACTGAGGGTCTTGGAAGCTGGTGCGCACAAACAAAGGGGTCCACTTAAAAACACACTGCACAGGAGGATTTGCAGGTAAGTCAGACTGGCTCCTTTGTGGGTGGAGGTCCCAAGGGCCTGGGGACCACGGGAGCACAGCTGGTTGCTTGGTGCTGGGGCAGAGCAAAAAGGTCAGCAGGGCGTCTTGAGGTCTTCGCAGCTAGGAGCAGGCAACTTGGAGCAGCGATCTCGGGACAGGTGTGCCACTCAGGAAGTGGGTCTCGGGATTCTCAATATCCCTCAGCGGGTGCTTGCTTCTGGTGCTTTGGGAGCCTGGTGTGGACTCTTCATTTTGGTGTTTGCGATTGGGGGTTCAGTACCACAGTTATTGGTATGCCGCGGCTCCAGTAGGTCCTGGTGTCTCTTAACTTGGTGTGGCAACAGATCTGACCCTCAGCAGCTTATACCTTTTCTTGCTTCAGTGCTGCATCGAAGTCGTCGGGCAGGAGCAAGTCGACAAACCGGACTTCATGGGATCTATGCCTGCGGAGAGCAGGGGAGTGATACCTTCACTCCAAAGGGAGCTTCTTGGCTATTTCTTGTAGTCTGGATGTGCTCCGGGGTTCTTGGAGTCCTTTCAGGTTCAGGATGACACAGCAGGCAGTGTTTGTTGAGTCCTTGAGGCAGCAGGCAGGGTTTGGTGCCTTTTTCTTCTGCAGCAGGACTTCAGTTCTCGTGCATCAGGTCTTCTTTGTTGTGGTCTTCTCTTGTCCGTTGAATCTGATGTTCAGGTCTCGGGTTGGCACCTAAATACTGAATTTAGGGACTTTACATGGGGAGACAGGTAGTACCCAATGGGCTACCTAATTTTAGGGTGTCTACACTGTCTAGTGACCACTTCCTGTGGGAAGGGGCACTACCCTAGACCTGATCTGTTGCTTTTCCACAATCCCAAAATGATGGAATTTCAGGTGAGGGGTTCACATTGCCTGCCCCATCCTAGGGGTGGTGTAGGCTAAGTGGGGACCCTCCTCCTAATCTAACTAATTTCCCCGCCTTTCTACCCGCCAAAAGTGGAGTAGGAAACGGGGCTTGGCTTCCCGCACTATATGGAGGTTCCTGGGTTGGATTTCAAAGAAAGCATCTCCCAGGAAGCCCATCCTGACCTGGAGGAGGTGTGAAGCACCTGTGCCCAGAGCAGGCTTTGTCTCTGTCCTCTGACAGCGCTGGCTCTCAACCCCTGAGGTCAGAAACATGTCTGGTGGTGTCAGACTGGTGAAAACAAGTCAGATTCCACACCATTGCTTGGTAGGTTTTTAGAGGACCCTCTAAAAGGGTCTCCTGTGTGAACTACAAAGCCAGTGCAGACGACAAAAAACCTGGGAGTCATTTTTGACACCAAATTATGTTTCTCTGCAGGTTTTCATACGCTGAGGGTTCTCAAGAAAATTCTTCTGTTCATCCTGTTTGAGCTACAGAAAACAGTGATGATGGCCCTCATATTTTCGAAGTTAGACTACTGCAAAGCCCTGTAGTTGGGTACCTCTAAATACTCGATAAAGAAACTACAGTCCCTACAAAATGCAGTAGCAAGAACGCTATTGAAGGTCCCCAAGTTCAAACCCATCTTTCATTTAATGTATGACCTTCACTGGTTGCCAGTGGAGAAGAGGATCTCTTTCAAGGCTCTGTGTATTAATACACAAGGCTCTTCATAGAGCAGGTCCGTCCTTCTTTCAGGATCGGTTCTCTTGGTATATTCCCAGTAGATACCTCAGATCGAGCTCCGCGCACAGTCCCAAGAGTCAGCAAAACAAAAAGGGGCGGAAGAACGATTCAGTTCTGTGGTGGGAAGGTATGGAATTCCCTACCTGTTGCACTACGATCTCAACTGATCTTGCAGCAATTTAGGAGACAGTTGAAGACCTGGTTATTTTTACAATAAGTAACTGAGCGATGCCAAAGGTATCCCCTTTGGCCGATGGCCATCCTTGTTTGATCTGCTCAGCGCTAAGACACCTTCGGGTATTGCGCACTCTATAACATTATTTCATTCATTCATTCAATTTATTAATAAATCCAACAATGGCATCAGTGAGGATTAATTACAACAAGATTTTTGGCACCAAACATCTTAGAAATCAGTGAAGCCTTCATGGAGATTGAAAACTTGTGTTGATAAGTCTCCATTCCATGTACTCCTCATGGCTTCCATGTGCACTTACATCTCAGAATAGACTGGACATTGTAGGGGCATACCTGCTCATGCTGATTAGGCCTGAGCATGAAATTCTGCTCCTCTCGTGGAGTTTTTCCCACTCCGTGTTGCACGCGAAATTTAAAAAAAAACCCTGGAGTTGAGCAGAGTGAAGTTTTTTCCTCTCTCGTGCTCGGCAATGTTGGCGAGCATGAGCGAGAAAAATCTTTCTTCAGACCACCTCCCAGCGAGATCTTTCAACGTGGGTGGTCTCGGATGGTCAAAACTGCTCACGTTGAGAAAACCTTCCGTTCGAATTGAGGAAGCTGCTGCTAGATTAGAACATCTACTCAAGCGGCAGAAAGAAGCAGCACCCCCTTGCGCTGCACATGGTGTAGTTCGTGCTGATTCTACAGTGTGGGACAAACACCCGGTGCTAGAAATCAGCACGAACGGCGCAACGTAATGCACTCTGCCACTTGCGGAACTCAGCGTAGCGTTGCTTAGTTTTTCGTTCCTTCGCATAGTTCCGCATCGCAGAACTCCACTAACTCCGCCCAGGTCTAATGCTATGTCCTCACATAGGACATAGCGCACCCTGCCTTAGGGAAAACGGCCTTCAGTAGGGATGACTTATGTATCTCTTATGCAGTGTTTGGGTGGCATGGCACACACTGTGCCATGATGACTCTTCAGATTTCCCTACACCAAGAGACACAGCCTGCAATTGCAAAGTGCATAGCCTTGTTGAGGAGTCCCTGGGGTGGTACAACAAGTGCTGCAGCTCCAGAGGACCTTCTTCAGTAGCCATGCCCTAAGTACTAGGGATGCCATTTACTAGGGACTTAGAGGGGTAGCTGGAGTGGTGCCAATCATGGTACAGTGTTTGGGAAATAAATCTAGCACTGGAAACCTGGTTACCAGGGACCCAGTGCACTTACAGTTCCAAATCAAATTAGGTAAAAAGTGGGGGCTAACCATGCAAGAGAGGCAGTTTCGTAAACACCAGTACTCTGGATACCAGGGCCTAGATTTATTAAGGATGTGTATTGCCCTTGCGCCATGCAAAGGGGCACAATGGCAAAGCAAACCATTAAGTGATATTTACCAAGCCATGCACAGGTCCTTGTGTGGCCCTGCATGGCTTGGTAAGTCTGGAATATCGTAACACAACAGTGGATCTCTTTGCCTTGTGTTTCTATGCTCCGGGTATGTATTCTGCATTACATGAGTAGAGACTGAGAGTGGTTGTTCCACTGTTTCTATGAATACACCCGTGTATACTATATTGGCACATTCACAGGTTTTCCATTACAGGTAAACCTGGGGAGGACTTCCCAGTAGAGGAGCGTGCAATGAGGAGACGTGTTTATTTCTTCTTGTGTTTTCCTCTTTCTAAATGTGCTGTATGCTTCTGCAGCACATTTAGAAAGAGGAGAAAGCCTCTAAAGATTGTTTTTGTGCAGGATAGTATCCCAGGTGTCTGGAAATCTATACTTGGCTGTTGATCATGATCCCCAGGTGTCTGGCTTGGCTGGATGGGGTGGGATTTGGTACCAGATCTATTGGCCACCAGGCTGATAACTAGAGTGTGGTGTCTCTTCCAAAGATTACCATCTGTTTCTTATTCGAATTGGGCTTCAGGCAGAGGAGTCGATAATCTTTGCTTGGGTTTTGGCAGTGTCCTTGTAGAGGATGACAATATTTTGTGTGTCGTTGGCGTATGAGATGATGTTGAGACCATGGGGTCAGATATGGTGGTGAGATGGCCATGTAGACATTGAAGAGTGTGGGCTGAAGGATACTCCTGTGGTTTCATCCACAGCACCAATTTCACGTTAAATGAGAAGGTCGTAGGTAGATATATTGGGCCAGATAACATAATATTCTTGACTGGTGGTGACTAAGGTGGTATTGGTGAAAACACATTTTGCTACTGAATTATAAAAGCAGATTTGTGGCGTTGGTAATTTTGTGTTGTGAATGAAAATTATTATTTGACAGAAATAAATAACGGATACATATGTTTCTGCCTTCCTGTTAGAGCTTTGTCTTTCTTTCTTAGAAATTTGATTTCTTGATAGTGTTTTTCTGAAAACTGATGAATTCCTACAAATGTGAAAGGCTAATATTAGTGGTATATTGTGAGATTGCCTTCGGCTACTTAAAGATAGTATTAGCCATATTGTCAAAGAAACACATCAGAGGATGAAACAGAACTGCACACTACAAGTGTTGCACCATAAACATTACACCTGCAAAATGCCCAAAGTTAAAGTCCTCCAAACAAGCCAGTGCTACTATTGATAAAAAACCACAGGAAATGTGTATCACTAGACCAACGCCCACCCATCTGTTGCATCAATAACTGTGGTTAGCACATCTCCACCAGAAACTACCACCATAGCTGGCGAAGTAACACTTAGACAGCCTTCCTCTGGAATTGTCATCACTGCCCAAATTTCTTCCAAGACAAGTACTATTGCCGCAGTATCTATTACCAGACAACTTTTGTCAGCACCCATTCTGCAAAGACTTTTAGATGTCCCCACACATGAAGGTGAAGAGGAGGAAGATGAAGATATGAAATAACCACATGAAGTGGCAGACACAGAATAGAGCCCATCAGGAGATAAAAACATACATCCTGTGCCTGTTGAGTTTCTACCACCTCAGACAATCACCTTCTGGTCCAAAGTTCACAAAGAATTGCTGCCATGCAGGAAAGCCATGCTTCTTTACAGCAAAATTCCAGAAACTCCAAAAATGCAGTCATCACAATGGGGAATCAGGTGGAGACTCTGCATGACAACATTAGTCAGTTGGTGAGACTCCAGCAATAGCAGAACAGAACAACATGTCATTTCATACAGCTGTGAAAAGACATGAAGTCTCACCCACAGACAATGATTGCGACCTTGCTCAAAAGAGGGTCTTCAATGTGCCATTTGCCAAATGATACATGATTTGCATAAATTTATAAGCATGGCTGCTTATGGAGATATAAACAGTCTACATTCAATAGTAAGTTAATTCCAGTACATTTACTCCAAAAGTGTAACTTACACTCAGATTTAGTGAATAACCAAAAGTATTAAACGTACTCAAAAGAGTAAATTACTCAAAGTGTAATTTACCTTTATGAACTCGGCCCTTGGTGTCTAAAATGGAAGTCAAAATCCTCCACCATAGCAAGTGTGCAGGCTATATCTGGTAAAGTTCTCTAGAAGTTGAATAGCTATTGGACAAGGTCCTGCAAGTGCTGGTTGTGGCAGGAAAAGCTCAGAGTGAGAAAATTCAAAATATGTGCCCACTGAAGACTTCTCATTGAACACTTTGTGTGCATTTACCATGTAAATATGTTTACTTTAGGACCTAGTTATTTACATAGAGCTCAACATCCTCAACTAGAGCAAGCCTATAGCTGTATCCAACAAAGTCTTCTCAAAATGGGATACTGTTGTAACGAGGTCCAGCTGAATGTCTGGAGTTCAAATATTTTGTAAGTAAAAATGATTCCGGAGCAGATCATCTTGGTCACTTATAAGGCTCTGAGGACTTTATGGTCAGTTGTTAGGGGGCAGCACTAACTCCAACAGCAGCTACCAGTAGGGTCCAGTCCAGATTCAGATGCAACTGGTCAGCTGAGCAGCTCAAGAAAATATTATTAATCTTTTTTTATCCCTGTAGCCAAACCGGAGGTTAGCCCACTGATCCTTGGAGTCCACTTCTTAGTCCAGGGTATACATGGGAACAGACCCAGCCCTTGAGGTCTCCAAATAGGTCATAGAGCATGTCCAGCCTCATCTATTTCTGACCAGGTTCAGATGCGTCCTGATGGGCTGTGGGCTAGGTGTCAGCTTTTGTAGGGGTTTTATAGCACATAACCTGGACAATCCCTCACGCATGAGTAAAGTTTCCCATAAACAAAACTTCCAACTTTCACAGCATATCCTGTTTGCCTTACTGCAAACTATCCCACCATGCACTATTCTAAGTAAAATCTGTTCTAAGATGGCACAACCTTTCTGCCCTTAGAGGAGGCTGGTGCGACAGCCAGGGGGTCTGTTCAAGGAAATAAGTAGTCCCCTCCTCCTCAACTACAACAAACTGGTTCTGGGATCAGCTCGCTCCCTCACTTCGATGGTGCCAAGCTGGCTGCAGCAAAGGTTTCTTTTCTCAAAGCCTCACCCTGGTCTCTTTCAAGTTAATAAAGTACATGAGCCCTCCCCAGTTGTTCTTCCTGAGCTGAAAGGAGTCACATACCTCACATTCATGTTTTCCTGTCAAAAAGCCCACATCATTGTTTTTGCTCAGGGAGCAGTCCTTTATTGGGAAGCACTGCAGGAATCAGCTGTTTTCAGGCTAATGCTAATTCGCTAACTGGAGGTTCAGTCAAAGTCTTATTAAACATGCCATATGGGGGCTAGGTAATTTTACTATGTTTAGAGCACAGGCACTGGAGCCTAGACAACAGTGTCCAGTAGGTAGAGTACAAAAAACAGCAATACCAGTTGGCACAAAATGGCGGTTATTACACAGAATGAGGCACATACTTACACTCATGACCCATGGTGCTGATAGATGTTGACTACAGTTCCTATATACCTTGCTCGTAGCTTGGTTTCAATGCAAGAGGCGCTCAGCTCAGCCAATGCCTGCACATAGAAACATGTTGTTGTATTTTGCTTCTAATAGAAGCCTTTTATCATGAACAATGGGATCAGAGTTCAGTAATTTCACTGCAATGGTGTGACAAGATTGATCAACAAATTTGGTTAACCACAGTTGTGACATCTCCCAGTGGATGCACTCACTTCCTCTTCAAATTTAGAGACCCGAACTTGAAGGCACTATGGTGATTAGTGATCTCACCCACACTCTCCCATTTTTCTTGGGCCACCACAGATCCATGGGAAATGGGAGAATGCGGGCAGCACTGTGTTTGTGCTAACCTTAAACTGCCTTCTCCCCTGCTAGGATGGGTGTCTGCAGACCCCCTGTGAGATGAAAATAAAACTCTGCTGACAATTCACTCTCACAGAGCCAGTGTCAGTGTGCTGATGACACTGATTTCAGTGTGAGAATGGGGAACACAGCTTTGGGCCTGGTGGGGTTGCTATTGGCTCAGAAGGTGGTGGGTGGAAGTTTGCCAGGTATTTGTGGGTACAGATTGTGTGAGAGATTTAGAGAGTATATGCAGATAGTGGTGTGGGTAAGTGGCAGGAGGAAAGGTATTTTATTCAATTTTGGATATGAGTGGAAGAGGTTTTTCAGAGGGTGCACAGATAGGTGGCAAGAAGAGAAGTATTTATATTTTTACATTTGGGATGGGGGTAGGTATATGTTGAAGGTGTGTTTGGTTGATGGGTGGAAGAAAGCCAATTTGTATGCACTTTTTTTGAGTTCAATATTGCTCCCTCATTACACCTCTGCCCCTGTGTATATGTTGAGAGCAAGGCAAACACAAGGAAATGATGGACGGAGCACTGAAACTTTTCAGACACTCACCCCCAGTCACATATCTGGGTTGAATCCATCATCGTTCTTTAGCTCACTTCGCCACCCCAGTTCAGACCCAGCCATATGCAAATCAGCCTTGACCCTGTGTCTCATGGGAACAGTCCAGCCGAACTGCCAGGCCAGGTCCTCCCTGGACCAGAAACAAGCATCCTGGGACCGGTTTCGGGGTAACACCCCTCATCAGCCAGGCTAGCTTGAATCCAGTGGCAAAGTGAGCAAGGGACCCACGTCTGGGCATACCATGCCAACTTAGGGCATACAAAGCAAAAACAAGGAGATGATGGACGGAGCACTGAAACTTTTCAGACACTCACCCCCAGTCACAGATCTGGGTTAAATCCATCATCGTTCTTTAGCTCACTTCCCACCCCAGTTCAGACCCCAGTTCACACCCAGCCCTATGCAAATCAGTCTTGACCCTGTGCCTCATGGGAACAGTCCCGCCTGAACTGCCAGGCCGAGTCCTTCCTGGACCGGAAACAAGCATCCTGGGACCGGTTTCGGGATAGTTGAAAGCAAGGGCAGATAATTTAAGTTGGCCATATACAACATAACATGATGTATGGGTAAAATGTAAACAGGGGCATGTTTTTGTATGTTGGGGTCCTACGTGAAGTCACAGATAACTCAAGCTTAACTCTAATGTTTATTAAGATGTCACTGAAAACACTCAGTGAACTAAAAAAAAAAAAAATCAAAGTTACCCATCTATAATTCCAGATATGTTGTGAGCAGTCACAACCCTGGGCTTCAGCATCTTGTTTATGTAGGACCATTTGCCACAGACTGGCAATGGCAATCTTGATTGATAAACATGCAATTTATTGTATATTTGGGAACAGAAGGTAGCCAGTGAATACTTGAGAAGCAAGCATAACCCATGAGTATATTTATGACAGGCATTGTCCTGTAATTTGTAGCAATGAAGTCATTAACATGTGAAGTCATACTAGCTAGTCTGTATGCTAGATAATGATGAATTGCTGCTAAAATGTATCTAAAAAGATTTTCTCTTACTCAGAGTCTGATATGAAATCCCTAGGCCATTATTATAGAAAGCCTGAATTGGACAGCTAAGGGCACTAGACTCTTTTCGGTATCTTCAGTTGTAAATGTAAAGCAGTTTAGAAAAAATTGCTAATTTCACATTGCCACTGTCGCAGGGTAAAGTCCTCCCTGAGTGTTTTCATTACAGCACTGAAAAAATCTGAATTCATAAAAGTGTATTATGCAAATGTCCTTGGGGCTGACATTTGATATCGCCCTCTCTTAAGCTAAATTGTTTTATTTGCCAAATATTCTTATCAGTTTCACATGCTAATATTTATATTTCACTATCTCAAAATAAATCTCTGAATGAAGTAAATATGGAAAACAAATATAAATACACTATTTTAAAGTTTTTACCGGGATAATGTATTATAATGATGAATTAGCTCTTGGTGCTTTCTGTGCTTCCCGTGAAAGAGTGTAGTACCATATCTCTTTGTCAAATGTCAACAGGTCGCTTCTTGATGATCATTTCACAGTGTTTTATAACTGTAATTACATCAACAATGTTTGCTCTCTGAAGGAAGCAAGATTACATACACTAATCCTCCAAATAAAAGCAAAAAAAAAAAAAAACACTCGCACCAGAGGAGAGACATGCTCCATTTAATCTGCTGTACTCAAGTATTCATCACTTGAAAGATAGCTGAATCAGTTTTGCACATTATCAAATTCCACCAGCTCTGTAACAAAGCAATATACATAGACGATGTGTATTATTTTAGTGCAAGGTGTACAATACTTTATTCTAGCCAGACCTTCACTATATTGTACAACTAGTTTTCTGCACTGGCATCACTGCCACTTGATACAATGCAATGGCTCGAGGAGAAGAGTGCTCGTGGTTACAGAAAGAGTATCAGGATTCTTCTCCAAGGAGGGATAATAGAGAATTTAGTAAACAGGTGATTCGAACTGTTGAAACTGATGGAGCAAGGTTTCAAAAATGAAACTTACTTGTACGCAATCTTCCTCATAGTATTAATTTATTACACTTGTATTGTAAATACTAACCTTTGCATTCACAAACACAAGAGGGACAGAAGCTTGCTTATGTGTTTTACTAATGAATAACGCTTGTCTATAATCCAAGATGGCCGCTAAAGCGCGGGAACCTCAATGCGCATGTCGCAACCTGATCACATGGTGTGACGTCTTTCTTTGCTTGGTGGGAAACTTCTGCTTCTGCGCAGTGTGCACTAAAATGGCCGCTAAATGTTTTCACATGCTTCAGCTTGCTCTCATGTCATTATTAAATTGTCGTTTTCTTAATGCCACTAATGCAGGATAGTATTATAATTAAATGGGAATAGAGTAGGGAAAGTGGGCATACAGTGAAACATTTTATTTGTGATTTTAATATTTTCTTCTTGCACTTTTAGTAATTCGTAAACTTGGGCCTGGGTTGGTGTTTTGAAACTCGAGAGACAGATGATTCTGCGCATGTGTCCTGTATGCCTGCCAAGTGAAGTCAACTTGGACGTCTCCCAAGGCCACAGCCTATTGGCCGAAGATGATGTACTCAATGTTTCCGGTGGACAAATTGTTTCTTTTCTCCTGTAAAATGTATAACATTTGTCGTGAGACGGGTGGGAAATAAAGTGAATGTATTAATTTGAAGGGGAGGGAACGTAAAGACAATAGGCTTCACAATTCAGGCCAAAATTGACATGGTGCGAGAATCCACCCCTGTCCCTGTCCAATCAGAAGTAGTGGTCCCATAATGTTAGCAACATTAAGGGGAGGTACATGGGCGTAGAAGGGTATAATAGAATATAGCATTAGTAAATTAGTCAGAGCATGCGTTCACGAAGAACAGGCGTCCATACTGCCAGAGCGCTCTCAACTCCAGACTGCCCAGCTGATCGGTTGCTGACTGAATTCCTGTCCGGAAGAGGTCCTGAGGAGGGGCGGCGGAGTCCATTAGGACGAGCGGAGAATCGAGAGAAGTCGAGTATCAGAGAGGGAACGGCGCAGGCGTCGTTGTAGAGAGGTCACCGGTCCTGTCCTGATCCTGGAAGAAGTCTTTGCTCTTCATCCTTCCTGGGTCCTATCTTTTCCAACTCCTTGGCCAAGGGGCTTGGTTCTCGCATTTAGGTAACTATACTGCAACCTTTAGTTGCGCTGCTGTCTCTATCTTCTCCTCTTCCTTAAACACCGTCATTTATTAGCAAAATCATTTCTATGCTTTTTCTTGGGTATTTCAATCAAGTACCGTGTTTTCTGTATTTTACTCTGCTAAAAACTTTAGATAAACATTTTAAAACTTCCTGACTCAGTAGTTATTTCAGGATTATGTACTATAATGAATGTCACTCATTTTAAACTTCCCAATTAGCAAAGGATCCATTGGTAAGTTATTACTCTTCAATCAGAAGGTAATTGGTAGCAGGGACTTTGATAAAAGAGTACATCTGACACCCAGCGTAAGTATTAGTGTAGTGTGAATGTATGGGCCCAAGTGAGTATATGGTGTATGAATGTTGTTGGCTAATATTGCGCTGGATCAGTTTTCTGGTAAGCAGAGTACGGTTTTTGTTACTCTTTGTTAATTGGGTAATGAGAATTTTATTTGTATTTTTTATGAACTAACATCCGCTTATTTTTGAGTTTTTGTTATATGTTGTCCAGAATACCCCGGGGTAGGGAAAAAGAATAGTGGGTGGCAAGTGGAAGCCATACTGCAGTGAGGTTATCTGTCAGGCAGAATTAGTACTGAGAAGTTAAGCAGGACTTTCAGCACTCGTTAGGGACTCTATGCGTGTGAGTAATAGCAAAAAGGGTACGCTGATAAAAATTTGATGTTATATCACCTAGTAAGGGTAACATTGGAGAAGTAACAGGTACTTTTGGAGCTTGTGGGAAGAGTAGACGGAAGTGTTTTACTCGTAGTGTATGTATTAGTAAACGGAAAGGTTTTACTAAAGTGTGGAAGAAACTATCTTTTTCGAAATTAGTGGAAACTGGCACGATAGCGAATGTTTTATGTTGTTACTGAAATATAATTAAGATTTATAGAGAAAATAAGTTTGCGTAAAGTTTTGTAAAGGGAGGGTCAGTTGCCGGAGAGGGAGCTGACGTCACAAAACGCCGCGCTGTGGTAGGTTGAAACAGCGTGTGTGGAAAAACACTTGTAAAGGAGGGGTCAGTAGTCAGGAGTAGTACTGACGTCACAGGTGCCGCGCTGGGATTGGTTAAACCAGCGAGGACAGAAAAGAGCAGATTGTAAAGGAGGGGTTGACAGAGAAACGTCACCAAAAAGCCGCGCAAGGATTGGCTCGGAAATAAAAGATAGCAGACATTTGATTGGTCGAAAATATAGAAGAAAAATTCTTAGTGGATAAGGATTGCATGTTAAAACGCGATCCGACTTTAGCAGGAACTTGTCCGGATAGGAGATTCCTAGGTTTTGCAGAATATAATTTTGTACACCGAAGATTAGATAGAATGTACGGAGAAAAGAGAAAAATGTCATTTTTGCAAAAGATTAAGAATTATTTTAAAAAGGACAAACCAATCAAAACTAGAGAAGGAATTATTATTCCACCAGCTAAAACGCCAGCATCATTTATGATGATGGAGAGAGGTTATCATACCTGTGTATGGATGGAGAATTGGATAGAATACACCAAAAATGATGGAATATTAGCATTTCCCGAGAATGGTACCTTCAATGGAAGAATTCTTCAAAACTTGAGATTGAGGATGAATGATTTAGAACCCAGACCTAGATTGACCCAGTACGAAGCTCTAGAAGAATGGGAAACCGAGGCATTTGAGCGGGATAGATCTAGAAGTAATAGGAGTTACCCAGGATTTTACCCCAGATATTTACGTGAGTCAAGAGAGGGTCAGATGAAACAATGGAGAAGGGCAATGATTACAGAGGGACTGTATCCATTATTTACAGAAGGAGAGAAATCAGGAGGCAAATGTACAGAAAAGACAAAACATTTAATGAGAAATGAGGAATCTGAAGATGAATTTATGGAGGAAAGGTTAAGAAATCCCCCACCATATCAGGAAGGGACAAGTGGATGCACCCCAAGTGCACCACCGAAAACTCAAATGGTACCACAAGTAATGCATGAATTTACACCGACTAGAATACTTCATGACAAAGAAAAAGAAGCCCTAGAAAAGACCAGAGCAGAATTAATACAGAAAATAACCCAGATAAAAGTACATCCTGATTCATTGACTATTCCTGTAACAATTGGTCCAGTAGTTCCATTATATGGTACTCAGGGAAATTGTCCTCAACCCATACTTGCACCTACTCCTGTGAGTAATCCCAAACCTGGAGCTCCAGTTATAATTGAGGATCAATTTAGTGACTGTGAATCCACAATATCACTCATGGATTTACCTATTCGAGGTTCTGTAAATAGTACTCCCAGAAAAGAGGTACCTGGAGGTTCAAAAGATGTAAGTTTAGTAACTTCATCAGGAACAAAAAGTGCTACCATAGTAACACCTGAAGATCTGGAAAGATGGGTGCAAGGGTCAGTTAAACAGTGTACACCTCCAAAATTAATGGACATTCATAAATTGAAAGTTGAATTAGAAGAAATAATAGCAGGAAATATAGGACTAGAACGCTTAAATACCTATGATGAAGAAGAATTATTATTCCTGTGCAGGAGTATCACTAGAAATGTAAAGATATTCCATGAAATCTTGTCCAATTTAGCACTACAGATGGGCATAGAAATAGGGAGATCCAAGGTATTACAGAAACCCTATAGAGCAGAATTTTCAGACAAAGATTTAGAAAATATGAATGCATCTGGCAGAAGACTGCAAATAAGAGAATTAATGTTAGTTTTACAAAAATGGGGAGATCTAGATAAATGGAGATCTAGGTGGGCCAAGAAAAAGGAAGAAGCACGAACAAGTAGAACA
Organism: Calotriton arnoldi; assembly: GCA_963921515.1. NCBI lineage: Eukaryota > Metazoa > Chordata > Amphibia > Caudata > Salamandridae > Calotriton > Calotriton arnoldi. The sequence continues at coordinate 802,802 of CAWUFW010007703.1, forward strand.
GCATCAGAATATGTGATGAAGGAATCAGGGAAAGCAGACCAGATGTATCCAATGCGAGAAGTTGCGGGAGGAGGATATGTACATGTCCCATGGAGCAGACAGGATATTTTATCATTTACGAATGATTTTCCAAAGCTGAGGGAAAAGCCAATTGAATGGTACAAGCAGGTTGAAAGGTTTGTGAAGGTGTCAAAGGTATTGTTGAAGGATTTGGATGGTCTGTTTGACATAGTGGTACCTGCCGATTTATGGACAGATTGTAAGATCACAGTGGATTGGCCAAGTGATGAATACCCTAGAGATCCAAAAACAGGTGCCCCGTCAAATGATGTGATGAAAAAGTATCAGCAGGTGATAACTTACCTGAAGGGGAAAATACCACTGAAAGAAACAGATTGGGTAAAAATAGATCGAACTACCCAAGAAGCTAGTGAAACAGTACATTCCTATTATGAGCGTTTATTGCAGGTGTTTAAACAGTATAGTGGATTTGAGGCCATTGGAGACAAAAACATGAGTCAGTTTGTGTATCGGTTTGTTTACGGTCTGAAGCCAGAGATTTGCCAGATGATTAAACAACACATGCTGTGTTGGCAGGGAAAGCCCATAGATGAGATTCTGAAGTATGCAAAATATTGTGGAGACGATATTGAGGATAGACACAAGAAATTGCAGGAAAAAGTGATTTGGGCACAGGTGAAAATGGCTGAGAAACAGGGAATTAATTTGGAAAATCCGAGTGAAAATTCAGGAAAAGAGTCTGGAACGAGTGGTGATACGGGAAATGGTGGAACATTTAGAGGACGAATGAGTAGAGAAGAAGCTAAAAAGAAATTTCCTTGTCATGGATGCGGAAAATTGGGGCATTGGAAGGACGAATGTAAAAAGATTCGGAATAATAATGGCCCAAATCATAACTTAAATCCACAGACGCAGAATGACTCACAGCAGGGTGTAAATCCCCAGAGTCAATTACCACCTCCACCTGTTAAGGGTAATGTAAGCAGAGCAAAGCACGGTACAGACATTGGATACCCAGGAGGGAGTGGTAAGAATGATTATATGACATCACAATTTCTTTTGCAGGACAATTACTGTGAATTCGACTCATGACGGTGCCTAGGAAAGGGGAAGAAGGAGTGCGTACTTGGCGCATCCTTACAGGTAGATCAGTCTGGTCCATATGTTGAAGGAAATGTGAAAGGTAATGATATTACTTTCCTTTTGGACACTGGTGCTACCAGGTCTACTGTGAGATCCCAGACCTTCCCAGAGCAGACATCCCAGACCTTCCTCTCTCTGGTGAAGATATCCAAGTAATAGGGGTAGCTAATCAAAGAATTAGAACACCTCTTACAGAACCAATGGAAGTCAAAATAGGAAACTTCAGAGAAATGCACCAATTTGTAGTGTGCGATTCTAGCCCAGTGAATTTATTAGGTAGAGATTTATTGTGCAAAATGAACTGTACAATTTTCTGCACGCCGGATGGTGTGGCAGTTCAGACACCAGATGAGGACCATGTATATAAAATTATGGTTGCAAAACAAGGTACAGAAATAGATGAAATGTTTTCGTTGATAACAAAAGATGAGTTGCCAGAAGAATTAAAAGGTACAGTAAACCAAATAGTATGGGATTTCACCGGAAAAGAAGCAGGACTTATGGCAAAAATAGATCCAGTTCAAATTACTGTAAAAGAAGGTGCGATTTTCCCAAATACTAAACAATACAAAATGAGTGCAGAAGTAAAAGCAGGAGTCATTGAAGAAATCAATCGAATGGTAAAACAAAACATTCTAAAAGAAGTAGGGGCAGATTTACAAGCCCCTTGCGCCACTTTTGCGTCACTTTTCCCATGTTAAAAGTGACGCAAAAGTGGCGCAAGAGGCTTGTAAATCTGCCCCGTAATGAGTAGCCCATGCAATTCACCAATCATGGGACTAAAGAAACCTAGTGGAAAATATAGGATTGATCAGGACCTGAGGAAAATAAATAAGATTGTGGAACCATGTTGTCCCATAGTACCAAATCCTGCAGTAATTCTATACCAGATCCCTTGGAATGCAGGATGGTTCACAGTAATTGATTTGTGTCAAACATTCTTTTCAATACCATTGCATCCAGACAGCCAGTATCTTTTCTCATTTAAATTTGAGAACAAAGTCTATGTGTGGAATCGTGTTCCTCAGGGGTACACAGAAAGTCCTTCCATCTTCAACCAGATACTGAAAAAGTGCCTGGAAAAACTAGTGATGCCAGGAAGCTCAGTCTTAGTCCAATATATCGACGACTTATTGGTGGCGTCAACCACCAGAGAAGACTGTGTTGTTGACTCCATAGCATTATTAAATCTTTTAGCTGAGGAAGGGCATAAAGTCTCACCTGAAAAGTTACAGTTTTGCAGGACAGCTGTTTAATATCTGGGACATCAAATTGAGAGGGGAAAAAGAAGAGTAACCTCTGAAAGAGTAGAATTAATAAAGAGAATGCAAATGCCTGTAACCCAAAGACAAGTGCGAATGTTCCTAGGAATAGTAGGCTACTGTCGACAATGGATACCAAATTTTTCCATGTTAGCTAAGCCCTTAATTAACATGACGAAAAAGAAAGCAAAGGACCCTGTTGAGTGGGAGGATGAAAGTGTAGAAGCTTTTGTAAAATTGAGAAACGCACTTTGTTCAGCACCTGCCTTAGGCATGCCTGATTATAAAAGAGAATTCGCATTATTCTGTCAAGAGAGAGAAAATTGTGCACTTTCTGTCCTAACACAGAGACATGGACTAGACAGACGTCCTATAGCATACTTTTCTGCTACATTGGACCCAGTAGCAGCTGCGTTGCCAGGATGCTTAAAAGCAGTGGCAGCAACTTGTTTGAGCATTGAACAAAGCGAGTCAATTGTGATGGGACATCCTGTAGAAGTATATGTTCCACATGCAGTTGTGATTCTGTTGACAAGAACTCGAACTCAGCATCTTACTCCTAGTCGGCTGACTAAATATGCGGGGATAATAATGGGTGCTGAAAATGTGACCATGGTAAGGTGTACAATAATAAATCCAGCAACTTTACTGCTGGACCCATATCATGAAACAAATAAAGATGACGAAGAAGATGAACATGATTGTGTACAAATTACAGAATTATGCACAAAACCACGCCCAGACATAGAGGAACAGCCTCTTAAAAGGCCAGACAGGGAGTTATTTGTCGATGGATCATGTCAAAGACAGAAGATGGTAAACTAACTGCTGCCTATGCAGTATGTGAATTAACTGGAATAGTTGAAGCATCCTATTTACCAGGAGTACAATCTGCACAAGTAGCTGAATTGATTACTTTGATAAAAGCTTGCAAAATTGGGAGGAATCAGAAAGTGACCATATTTACAGATAGTCAATATGGTTACGGGGTTGTGCATGATTTTGGCCAACTGTGGATGCAGAGGGATTTCATGACTTCTTCAGGATCCCCCATTAAAAATGGACAATTTGTAAGGGAATTGCTAGAAGCAATACAATCACCAAAAGAATTGGCTGTGGTGAAATGTGCCGCACACCAGTCAGGAGATGACTGGGTGGTAGTCGGCAACAGATATGCAGACTTGGTGGCTCAACATTGTGCCAAAACCAGAATGTCAGTCAATAAGAGGGTGGAAAGAATGGGAATCAGCTGCCAACTTATGCTGTATATGCCACCTGAAACTTGGAATGAGGTGAAGAATTTGCAAGATGAGGTTGATGAAAGTGAAAAAAAATTGTGGATCAAAGTGGGTTGCTCCCAAAGAGGAGAAGATGAAGTGTGGATCAGTGCAGATGGCAGACCAGTCATGTCAGACTGTTTACTCTCACAAATGGCCAGAATGCATCATGGAGACACACACATAGGGAGAGATGCAATGATTAGGCTGTTCAGACAAAATTGGTACAATCCCAAATTCAGGGCTGTTGCAGAGAGTCTTTGCCAGAGATGTCTAACTTGCCAAATGCACAATCCAGGCAGGAAAATGATAATTGGGTTTGGAAAGATTGGGAAGGCAGAAGGCCCATTTATAAGACTCCAGTTTGACTTCATACAGTTACCACCATGTAGAGGGCTGAAATACGTACTAGTCATAGTGTGTCTGTTTTCAAAGTGGGTGGAGGCTTACCCTACTAGGAGAAATGACAGTTTTACAGTTGCAAAACTGTTGTTACGTGAGCTCATACCTAGGTTTGGTTTCCCAGTATCTTTGGAATCAGATAGAGGAAAACACTTTAACAGTGAAGTAATCAAACTAATTTGTGAAGCATTTTAAATTAAACAGAAATTGCACTGTGCATATCGCCCAGAGGCTTCTGGAGTGGTTGAACAATTGAATGGCACTATAAAGTCAATATTGGGAAAAATGTGTGCATCAACATCATTAGAGTGGCCAGACGCATTGCCACTTGTCCTGATGGGAATAAGAAGCATACCGGACAAAACGACAGGATTGAGCCCACATGAAATAATGATGGGAAGAGCAATGAGACAAACACATGTTCCCACAAACAAATTAGTAAATATATCTGATGATATGGTTCTGGATTATTGCAAAGGATTAGCTGACCTAGTGCGTTCTGTCTCTCATCAGGTTGGAGAAGACGCAGTTTCCAGGCAGCCTGAACTCGAACATGATCTGAATCCTGGTGATTGGGTGGTAGTGAAGAATCACACCAGAGAAACGTGTCTATGACCCAGGTGGAGCAGACCTTGTCAAGTTATATTGACCACCAATACAGCAGTGAAGTGTGCAAGATTTCCTAATTGGATTCACGTAAGCCACACAAAGAGAGTACCAGAACCCGAAGAGGAGAATCCACAGACAACGCCAATCACTGAAGAAGCTGAAGGTTGCCCAGCTGAGGAATCTCAGGCTAGAGGTTTGAGAGAAGCTGACGGAGAACAACCGAGCACAAGTCAGGATTGGATACCAGTGGTAGAAATTCCTGAAGTATACCACAGAACAAGAAATCAAACTAAATTGGAAGAAATTGAAGAAGATCAGATAGGTGAAGAAGAAGCAGTTCAGGATCAAGAAGAAAAGATAGTAAAAGATCCTGAACTAAATCAGATAGGGAAAGAAAATTGGACTAAAAACAGTGAAGATTTAATAAACTTTGAAGAGGGACAGACAGGTTTAGAAGAATCAGGTCAGGCTGCAGAAGTTCACAGTGCAATAAGCCCTGATCAGAAGCAGTTAGATCAAGAAGAATTCACTAAAGAAAAAGGGGTAAATACAAATGAACATAAAGAAATAAAAAAGGAACAAAGCCAACATCTTGAAAGTCATTGTGAAGCTACTGAAAAGAAACCAATCAGACCTGAAAAAGAACAAACAAAAGAAGCAGTAATCAAAGAAAACAAAACAGTATTGAGCAGTGAAAATAACGAGATCTCTGAAGACGTAAACAAAGAAACAGTGCCAACCAAGAAGACAAGAAAAGGAGATCATTGGCCAAGTGTCATTAAAAGAGTAAAGTACCACATAACAACCAGAAGTGAAGATCCAGAACAAGTACCTGAAGTGACAAGTCAAACTGAACAAGAGAAAAGGTCAGGAAAAAGAAAAAGTAAAAGACTGAGACTTGTGAATAACAAATTCAAAGGTCCTGACTGGACTTATATTATTCTTGAAGATTTTGAAAGCTCAGAGTCAAGTGACAGTGGTGGCGAAGGAACAAGTGCAGAACTAACATACGAAGAAGAAACAAGACCACCCTGCCTAAACAAAAGAATCCTCTAAAGAAAAGAAGAAGAGATAAGAAGAGCAATCTTCCTTGTCGAAAAATGCCTGATGATAGAGTTATTGGGAGACCAAAACGAAATTGTTGTAGGAGATGCTGTGCAATCTGCATATGTAGTCTAGTATTGGTGCTATAGTATGGTTAGTCCTGATTGTAGCAATTCCTTACTTTATGATAATAGATAAGAAGATAAATAATGAAACTAAAGGGAGGACAGCAAACATGAAGGGGAATAGAGTAGAATTAATGGCAGAAGATGAGGCAGAAATTCATCATGAAATAGCTGATAACGACACTAGTTTAAATGTTTTCACAAAGTTATTGTTTCAGTATGTAGACACAATGGAAGTTAGTAATTGTTATGTCTGTATGAAGTTACCTGAATCAGTAGCGGAAGGATTAACATACCATCATTTACCACTGACATATGGCATCTCATGTAGTGTATTAACAAGTTTATTTTATAGAACAGGTAGGCTACATTATTAGTATTATTATTCAAACTTAGATGTGATATTTTCTGAGGTTCCGATTCGCAAGAGTATGAACCCAGTGCTTAGTAGTCAAGACGCACAGTTTATGGGAGAGTTTTTCTTAACAATGAAATCGATAGACATAACACATGCACATAGACTCAATCTAACATGTTCTTTACTAGAAGAAGAAAAGATATTTTTGAATTTAGTAGAAGATAGAAGACATGATTTTCAAAAGAAAGCTTCAGAGCATAAGGCTCAGTTGCCACCTTGGGCGGAGAAAGAAGGGAGTTATACACCTGGTAAAGCTCAAGCTGCAATGGCTCTGGATTTCGAAAAGAAAGGGAAAATTTGTCTTCATAGGTTAAAGACTGATTATAACAATGTTTTCATCGGTACCAGTGAATGTGAACACAATTTTTAATTCTGGGAGGTTGGGGACTCAAAGGAGGAACAGATTCAGTTTTTCCTGGAATATATTATGTATGTGGGAATAAGGCTTACTTTAGGCTTCCTGCACGGTGGTATGGAAGTTGTTATTTTGGAATAGTTTTTCCAAAGATATACCACATAAAAAGAAACACTGGAAGCAATGAAAACAATAATGAATTAATACGTAGTAAAAGAGCTAGTTTTTCAGAAATTATAGGTGATATATTTGGTGCATTGATACCTTCAGTGGGAATAATTCTGAACTCAAGGAAAATATGTAAATTGTCTACTGTGGTTGATCGTTTATCAATGGATACTGCTGGAGGTTTTCTAATGATTAATACGGAGATGGTTGCGATTAGATCTATGGTGATGCAAAATCGACTTGCTCTTGACATTCTATTGGCAAAAGAGGGAGGAGTCTGTAAATTATTGAAGACGAAACATTGTTGCACTTATATTCCGGATAAGAGTGCAGAAATTGGAACGTACATTCAGAACATAACTAAACTTGAGAAAGAACTTAAACCACTGGAAGTTGATAGTGTATGGGAAAGATTGACAAATAGTATCTGCGTCAATTGGAACCTGGTTTGCTAATATAGGGAAAGGACTTATAGGTCAAATATTAGTACCCCTAGCAGGGATAGCAATAATAATATTGGCAATAACAATAGGGTGCAAATGCTGTAGAAAGAATGGAACATATAAAATGACAGGAAAAGGAAAGAAGAGAAAACTAGATGAAATAGAACTTGAAGAATGGAGAAGTGATTTATACAAAAAGTTGAAAGGGGATGTGAAAAACAGAAAATGTAAAAATGAGAATTAAACGAATTGCTAGAAGTTGGCATCTGATTGAGGGTAGTATTTTTGATGGCTCAGAAACGCCATCAGAGAGGGGATTGATGGAGCAAGGTTTCAAAAATGAAACTTGCTTGTACGCAATCTTCCTCATAGTATTAATTTATTAAACTTGTATTGTAAATACTAACCTTTGCACTCACAAACACAAGAGGGACAGAAGCTTGCTTGTGTGTTTTACTAATGAATAACGCTTGTCTATAATCCAAGATGGCCGCTAAAGCGCGGGAACCTCAATGCGCATGTCGCAACCTGATCACATGGTGTGACGTCTTTCTTTGCTTGGTGGGAAACTTCTGCTTCTGCGCAGTGTGCACTAAAATGGCCGCTAAATGTTTTCACATGCTTCAGCTTGCTCTCATGTCATTATTAAATTGTCGTTTTCTTAATGCTACTAATGCAGGATAGTATTATAATTAAATGGGAATAGAGTAGGGAAAGTGGGCATACAGTGAAACATTTTATTTGTGATTTTAATATTTTCTTCTTGCACTTTTAGTAATTAGTAAACTTGGGCCTGGGTTGGTGTTTTGAAACTCGAGAGACAGATGATTCTGCGCATGTGTCCTGTACGCCTGCCAAGTGAAGTCAACTTGGACGTCTCCCAAGGCCACGACCTATTGGCCGAAGATGATGTACTCAATGTTTCCGGCGGACAAATTGTTACTTTTCTCCTGTAAAATGTATAACATTTGTCGTGAGACGGGTGGAAAATAAAGTGAATGTATTAATTTGAAGGGGAGGGAACGTAAAGACAATAGGCTTCACAATTTAGGCCAAAATTGACATGGTGCGAGAATCCACCCCCTGTCCCTGTCCAATCAGAAGTAGTGGTCCCATAATGTTAGCAACATTAAGGGGAGGTACATGGGCGTAGAAGGGTATAATAGAATATAGCATTAGTAAATTAGTCAGAGCATGCGTTCACGAAGAACAGGCGTCCATACTGCCAGAGCGCTCTCAACTCCAGACTGCCCAGCTGATCGGTTGCTGACTGAATTCCTGTCCGGAAGAGGTCCTGAGGAGGGGCGGCGGAGTCCATTAGAGACGGGAGAATTGAGAGAAGTCGAGTATCAGAGAGGGGAACGGCGCAGGTGTCGTTGTAGAGAGGTCACCGGTCCTGTCCTGATCCTGATCCTGGAAGAAGTCTTTGCTCTTCATCCTTCCTGGGTCCTATCTTTTCCAACTCCTTGGCCAAGGGGCTTGGTTCTCGCATTTAGGTAACTATACTGCAACCTTTAGTTGCGCTGCTGTCTCTATCTTCTCCTCTTCCTTAAACACCATCATTTATTAGCAAAATCATTTCTATGCTTTTTCTTGGGTATTTCAATCAAGTACCATGTTTTCTGTATTTTACTCTGCTAAAAACTTTAGATAAACATTTTAAAACTTCCTGACTCAGTAGTTATTTCAGGATTATGTACTATAATGAATGTCACTCATTTTAAACTTCCCAATTAGCAAAGGATCCATTGGTAAGTTATTACTCTTCAATCAGAAGGTAATTGGTAGCAGGGACTTTGATAAAGAGTACATCTGACACCCAGCGTAAGTATTAGTGTAGTGTGAATGTATGGGCCCAAGTGAGTATATGGTGTATGAATGTTGTTGACTAATATTGCGCTGGATCAAAACGATGTTAATAATTCCATTACCCATATTCAGGTTGTAAAGAATTTAAATAGGCATTGCCGCAGAACTTACCAAGCTCTATTAACGAAGTCATGTTCCTTTTTCAATGTCATTGGCTGCTCACAAGTTCCTTTGGAATTCCCTCCTTTTACAGCCCTTTCTTTATCACTTTTCAATTCCAATCTGCCTCCCAAGCCAATTCTCTAAACATGGACACCCTAGACCCACACATTCAAAGAACGTAGGTCACAACCACAGAACAAGCAAACAAAATCTCAGATGACAATTCTAAAAATTGGCAACTGTCCTGTCCACCTACCCAGCAGTGTTAGCAACTTTGGTAATGTGTTAGAGGAGCCATCCTACACAGGAGAGCCCTCTGATGATGTTCCCACCGGAATTTGTTTTTTTAGTCTGCTTTTCAAATCATGGCAGTCCTGAAATAGAAAAGTCTGCAAATGTCCCCCACACCCTGGGAGAAATCTTTAAGCACACGGTAAACATTTTGGGGCAGATTTACGTTGAACTAACGCAGCGGGGTACAGCAAGTCATTTTGCTGCGCTGCGTTAGTTTTGAAGCACAGGGATGCAACATATTTACAAGAATATGTCGCATCCTTGTGCTTCCCCTGCGCTGGCACAAACTGCAGCCATGCGCCGGCGCAGGCACCCTTGCACCATGGTGCAAGGATGCCTGCGTCGTGGGGAGATGTTTTTTGTGCAGGAAGGGGAACCTTCCTGCACAAAAACAATCACTACAACCACTTTCCTCTTTCAATGTGTGCTGCAGAATGCAGCACGCATTGAAAGAGGAAAAAACGGGGAGAAATTAAAACATTTCTCCTCGGTGCGCCTCGCTACGCCACCTCTAGGGTGGCGTAGCTTTCAGACGCATCTCCAGAGTTACGATTTCTCGTAATTCTGGAGATGTGTCTTGTTCCATGAGTGTTGCGTGGGAACACCCACAGCAACACACATGGAACGCCCCTTCACCGCAAAGTGCTGCGTGTGAAGGGGCCGTATTTACAAGGAGAGGAAAAGTCACGCAGGGTGGCTTTTCCTCTCCTTGTAAATATGGAGCAGCCCCCTGCGCCACCAGTATGTCACAAAAAGTGACGTTCTGGTGGCGCAGGGGGCTCGTAAATCTGCCCCTCAATACCCCTCTTTTGAGGGTCTCCCATCTGGAAAAAATAAGCTGCTTTCAGATCTCCCATGCAGGCAGAGGATGCTGGTCCTGCATTACTTCCCCCGTTCAACTCCCAGCATGGACACAGGCGCCCTTTAGAGAAAAAAGCTAAAGGACAAAATAGTGCATATCCTATTTATGTAAAAAGAACAATTGATGGATGGAATACTGAACAATGTCAAACACTTACACCCAGTCAGAGATCTGGGCCTAAAGCCATCATTTTTTGCTCACCATGCCATTCCAGTTTAGATCCAGCCAAGGCTGATTTGCATATGCCTGGGTCCAAACTGAAATGGCGTGGTGAGCAAAAAAACAATGGATTTAGTCACAGCTCTCTGACTGGAGGTGAGTGTTTGATATTGTTCAGCATTACGCCCATCAATTGTCACCCCAAGTGGGATGGGTATGCCCAGACATGGGTCCCGCGCTTGCAATTCTACTGGATTTAAGCTATTCTGGCTGAGGAGAAGTGATGCCCCGAAACTGGTTCTAGGATGCTTGCTTCCGGTCAAGGGAGGACCTGGCTTGGCAGTTCAGGCTGGACTGCTCCCATGGGGAGCAAGGTCAAGGCTATTTTGCATATGGCTGGGTCCATACTAGAATGGCGTGGTGATGGAAAAAAAACGATGGCTTTAGGCCCAGATTTCTGATTGGGGGTGAGTTTTTGACATTGTTCAGCATTCCATCCATCAACTGTTCTTTTTTGCATTTATTCTATTCATAGTAGCATAACAACACATGCAAATCAGTCTGTGAGGTTATCTTGCATGCAGGCAGAGTGCATTGCTGTGGATTGCAACCTGTTCTCGGCAAAAGACCACACACACACACACACACACGCACACACACATTGAATCAAACACTTGTGTGAATAATGTTTTCAAACTGTCAGTCCTGAGTTCATTCTAAAAAAATTACATTACATTTACCAAGGGCATGTGACCTAAATGCCCGTTTCATAAGGGGGAAGTGTACAGCAGATAAACTTTGTATCTTGGGTCAAAATATAAAACTTAGTCAGCTTTGGAATCAGCAATGTTCTACATAAATTAAAACAAGACACTTTCATTCTGTTTGAGTTAGACCCTACCATAACATGTCAGCAAATCTTGGCACACCCAAGCACCTTCGCTGTCCTGAACAGTGAGTTGAACATACAAGAGACTGTGTTATACAGAACAGATAATGATGTCCAAGGCGTGAGGATGGGAGAATGACATGGGCAGAATGACATGTCCTTCATCGCCAGACCTAGTGCAATGGGCATGGAAACTGAAATTCTAACAGTCTAATGAGGAAATGGGCAGGTGTGAGCGTCCACTGTACACTCAGGCTACTTGGGGTATTCATAGGAGGTGAATTCTGCCAAGTTAAAGAGGACGATAATGCAGAAGAGGGCCTCAGACCTTAAAGAGCTCACTCTATCTTGTGAGCTCGTAATATAAGAGCTAGCAGCATGCACATGAATTATTGATCGGGGCATAATGTTGGTCCTAATTTTTTGGGACATCAGGTTCACGCAGTCTATCTTTCTTTGCAAAATTATGATATATATACATGGATTAGGTATGAAAGATACTTGTACAACATAAAACGGTGCTGAGCAGCCGTGGCCGTGCAGGTAAGAGCAGTGGGGCTGTGGTGCCATTTGATGGGGGGGATTCGACAGATGAACATGAGGGAAAATTAAATAAATAATAAATTTTCCTCGTCTGTCGAAATCCCCCCTCACCCGGCCCCACCACCCCACCGCTCTTACCTGCACGGGCCACGGCTGGTGCGGAGAGAATATGAAAATAAGTGTAAACCTGTGAGAAAATATATTATTATTTGTGGTGGATGGTAGTCCACCAGAAGTAATAAAGTCACTATTCATGTTAGGCCCAGTAAAGGTTTCAATAATTTAAACCTGAGCCTAACCTCTGGTAGGTATGCCGCAGAGCAGACAGGCTTAACTTAAGAAAATATGTAAAGCATTTAGAAGTTCCAAAATAGTTTTTTAACAGTAATGTCAGCTTGCTATAGCAAATCATGTTATAATCCGCATTTAGCTTTTTTGCTATCAATGGTGTACAACAGTATACCTGTACAGTAAAGCGATTAATAACAATCATAAGAAAAAGAAAATAACACCTCCCCAATAAACCCTTCGATGATAGTCAGACTTAGACTCTGCTCGTATTGTGGCCACTAGCACTTGTTTCCTTATAATGATGCTGCAGCTGTTGGGTGCCGCGGATTTAGAAATTAGTCAAATTACTAGTGTTGTGTAGCTCCTATAGTACCCCTGCAGGAACTGCGTGTTTGGATAACATATACTGCGGGCTTGGTGGCAGACTGACTCCGTGCACCCCCACCATATATGTTAGCCTAGTTTTGCATTAGCTAGCTCGCAGTGCCACTAGTGTCTCCTCTTATCGGGGAGAGATTAGTTTCTGGCAACCTTAGATCATGACAACCCAAATTCCTCAGAATCGTGTAAACAATATACTACTTTTCGCTCAGTCACTCGTGCTTACTTATTCGGTTTGTCTCAGAGAGTTACACAGAATAAACAGTCGGGCGTTTCAATAAGTATTTATTGAACAGTTGTTATTCTAGTGTAAAATATATGTACTGCGGTAACCAGCAGACAATAGCAGAGATATATTATCAGCAGTACGATAAAAGCAAAGGGATAGAACAGTTCTACCATATTGCGATAATCATGAATACATACATGAATATAAAAGCATTATGCAAGTGCGCGTACTCCTACGATGCCTATCTAGATGTACCTGAGTGTACCTAGCATATGTGTAGGTCTAAAAGCTAAGAGCCAAGAATCCTTCTAGGATTTAGTCGAACCCCCATACCTGAATAGAGAGAGTGTGGGACACCGTCCTGGTCTCGAGTTGGACACCCCGCAAGGGCTGTGTCAGACCGCTGTCAGCTGGAGCGACTGTATGCAGGAGCCTCAGCGTCTCTGGTCAGTGTGTCAGCATGGAAGTCTCAGTTCCCTCTGTCTTACCGGGGCAAGATGTGGTGTATTTATACCCTAAAGAGTCTCGGTCCTCAGTATGGTTTGTATTGGACATGAGGAAGACGTCAGGGGTGAACTTTGTACATACATATTATGCACGTGGTATATTCCTAGAAAGCCATGCATAATTAATGAGTACAGTGTGGGCCTGTGTTTGGGAAAAACCCTGCTGTATTTAAAACCACAGGATAGATAACGTTCAGCCCTCAGAGCACGTTGTGTACTAGTGAGGACCAATGTAAGTGAAAGATCATGCCTATATAAGGAATCATGAGTATAATAGGACATGTACAGTTATGACCATAACTGGGCATATGCGGCTATGACGATAATAGGGCAAGTACGAACATGACCATATTAGGGTAAATATGAATACGTCCATTTTAGGGCATGTACGAACGGGTCTACATTAGGGCCTACATGCGGGATATAACACTAGGGATATCAATTATGGGGAGTATGGTGTACAGGGGTGCTTTCATTCTAGCTGTGTGTTCGTGGGCCTTACATCATGCCTTCTGCGCAAGAGGAGATCAGTAGTGAATAGGGCATATTGAAATTAGGCTTTAGCTTTTCAACTGTGCTTAGGCAGCAACTCTGTCTCCAACGTAGTATGGACGGCTTATGTTTAGATGGTCCGTCATGGAGTAAGCTAGGATGGCATGGTATCGTCTCACATCAGGGCCTCCAATCTATCTGAGATAGGTTTCTTACAACAGCCCCATATTCATCCCGAAGCATGGCCTTGAATTCTAAGCCAGTTCAATGCTCCACTTTCTTCCTCCAATGTTCAACATCTAGAGGACTGCGCGACTTCCACCTCATTGTAATCGCCCTCTTTGCTAATACAAGCTAATGGTAAATTCAATTGAATGTAACTTTATATCGGCTATCAATGCCATAAAAGATTGTGCACAAAAACTTTAAAAATTGCTTACAGTTAAAATAAATAATTAAAACAGAAAATTTACCAATAAAATGTTATAAATACATAAAAGCAACAATTCCGGGTGGATGCACATACGACCTCACAAATGTATGAAGCCAAACCAGCATAATCATTTGAAAACAAAATAAAGTGCATACTACTTAGAACAAACATATGAAGGACAATTTGTCACAGGAGCAAAGAAGAGACCTTCTGCCAAACCAACCATATTCCACTCAGAAATTTGGCAACCGCACAAGCATATAATGGATGACAGTCAAATCTGAGTATACAGGAGAGCGGTGTCATGGCTTCTAGTACCTAGCTGCCTACAAAGAGGTGACAGCCAAACAGAACGTGGATAGGCATATGCAGACAGGCGAAAAGAACATGTGAAACAGTTTCCTTTGGAGCATCACACATAGGACAAATCATTTAAAAGTAAATGATTTGAGCGATAGGATGCCCACTCTAAACTGGAAATACAGCTTTCTATCCAACAGCACTTTGATAGTATCGAAAAACTGCTCGTAAACACAGGACAATTTTAAATTGAGGAACTCAGCTGACAAAGTAGCACTGGCAGCTTTGTGGGCTTCTCAGACATATTTTTTCCCTATAAAATAGAAATGAGTGACTGTTTGATGTTATAAAGCTAGTGAATTTTTTGAAAATGATCAGAATCGATAACGTCCTGGAGAGCAGTAGCATAGTGGGCTAACTGAGGAGTGGACCATAGGCGCATCCAGAACAATATCGGGTGCAATCTACATTTGCTTTCTACCCTTTTGACACCCATATGTAAAGTCAGGGGATGTAGAGGAGCACTGTTAGGGAGGAGGGCAACAGTTTTCATAAATTTGTTCTCAGATCTAGGTAGCCCATCAATATTGGTAAAGCCCCACAGCTCCGCCCCATAAAGCACAGAGTCCAATGCCTTTGCCTCATAAATTTGGAGAGCCAGTGCTATTAGTCTACTGTAGGAGGCTCGACGGTCTTTGGAAATGGCCCCCGCTATCTGCTAAAACGTTGCCTTACTAACACAGGGCTTCCAAGTCATAGTAGCAGACAAAGTGACAACCAGATAGACAAAGGAATCTACCCTTTCAAGAGAGGCTCCCTCAGATGCCAGTCTTCCTTTAAACAATTAATATGGATTAAAAAACATCACTTTAGTGTTTTTAGTGTTGATTTCATGACCCTGAGTGCGACAACACTCACCTAAGTGGTTCAGCAGTTCTTGGAACCCACTCGGGGTCTTTGAAATCAGATTGAGGTAAACAATTTTTGGACCTGCCCTGGATTTCTTTGGCCTGGGGTAAATGTCCGGTAGGCAGCCCAAAACTGAGTGGAAGTTGTCATGCCCAGTCACCAGCGACACCTTTCCAAATACTGCAACCCAATAGGCATGTATCTTGGGGCAAGACCACATCATGTGCAGAAGGTTGGTGAGGTAAAATGACATTGGAGTCAATGTGCATGCAAGGATGAGAGCATATGGTGGAGTGCCCTGGGAGTAAGATGTGTTATGTGTAGGATATTAAATTGTATACATTTGAATCGAAGATTGCATGACAATTTATGGGGATAAGCTAAAGCTTTTCCCACTCTTGATTATGTAAGCACCGTCCCAGTCCAGTGTCCCTCAGTCCCTTAGGGGTTTCAGGTTCATCCCCATATACTCAAACCATGCTTTAAATATCCATGTTATCATGCGACGACCTGATCCTTTCGTGTATAACGTCTGCACTAAGATATGTGTAGGAGGTTCAGCGTTACGCCCTTGCCAGTAATATTTTATTGTATTTTTTGATTTTTATATAAAGCAAGAACTGGCCATGTGGGAGGTCCCATTGTTCATCTAAAGTGGGAAAATGCATCTGGGCATTTTCTGGGCATTTCTGAGTATAGATTTCCCAGAGTCTTGATACCTACAGATTCCCAGGATTGTAGTTTGCGGTGAGTCAGTGAAGGGGAGCCTTTTACTAGTCCCTTGAGTGTAATTTCTGGGGCATAGGGAGCTGCGTCGCATGTGCATGCTCAAGCTCATATCCAACAGCACAACGCAGTGGTAGAGAGCATTGGAGGTGGAGGAGGACATCGTTGGAAGAGCAATGTCTGTAGGCCTCCTTAGGCAAGCAGCTGGTGCATCCAGCTGGCAGCCAAGGCCCATCTTGTAATGGTATCCACCAGACAGCCATCCGGCCACCCATTATAATTCAGTGAGTAGGTAATAGTTCCAAAAATCTGAAGCTCCTGGACCATCCTCATCGGTGGGTAGCCTCAGTTTGTCAAACGCTACTTTCCATCAGTCCAAAGCCCAGAGTTGCCCCAATAGCATATGAAGCTCCTTAAATACACTTGCCGGTAAGATGAAAGGGAGGCTGACGAAGTAGTTTTGGAGTCACAGAAGCATAGCAGTTTAGGAGAAAGCTATGCTCCTGGTTACCTGCAGGGGCAATTTAATCCATTAGGATACCAGAGAGCGCAGTCACCCTGTGGGCTAGTACAGATTACCTTCAATTGTTTCTTGTTCTTTATGATATATATTAACTCCAAAATATTTAAATGTGTGAAGTTTCACTCTAAACATGTGTTCCCCTGTGGTTAATGGGTGCTGAGGCTCTGCCCATCAAAGTGAAAAGACACACAATTTAGTATAATTGACCATGAGCCCAGAAACCTCATGAAAACGGGAAAACAATTTGCTGATTTCAGTCAGTCTGATATGGCTATCTCAGATATAGAGCAAACCTTTTGCCAGGCCCAAACCTTCCTTTTTAATACATATAGGTCAGCCCTAGGGAAGGCACTGGACAGCACAGAGGGCAGGATGCAGTGTATTTAAAAAGTTGGACACGTGCTTTTAAGTTTTTCATCTCCTAGTTCTTAAAAACTCTAAAACAGCAAGGCCTACCTCTCTCATAGGGTAACATTGGAGTTACCTTATTACATTTATTAAGCTGTAATTTCCAAATGGGAATAGGTAACTAGTTCATGTTTGGTGTCTTTGGAATTAGAATGAAAAATTCTAACTTACGATGAAGTTGGATTTAAAATTACAAATTTGAATTAGCCATTTTTACAAAGTTAGCATTTTTCCTGACTTAGCTCCTTAATGCCTGTAGCCTGTACATGTGTCACATGACTGGGTGTAGATGACAGTTGAGCTTTATGTATTCCTCCTAGACAGCCTCACACAATAGGGAGCTGAGGTGTGCCATCACAGACAGGACCAGAGGAGGGTGCTGGGCATAGCCACACTTACACCTAAATAGGTTGTGTCCTGCCGCCACACAAAGGGCTCCATACCCCTATGTAATTAACCTAGAGCCAGGACAAGGAAGGCAGGATGCCTGTGGATTTTAAAGAGAAACCTCTAGAAGCTTCTTCCCCACTTCAAAAGTACAACTGGGTATAAATATTGGACCTCAGACACCAACTCTTCAGTACACTTCTGGACTTGTGGAAACTCTGCCAGGAAGTAGGACTCCTGTGCTGCTAAATGGACTGCCACTTTGCTGGAATGCTGCTCTGAAGGAATTGCTGCCCTGTTCCCTGCTGCCCTCTTGCCTGGGTGAAAAGAGAACTGGACCTGCAACTTCACCTTTGAACTCAGGACCCCAGAGTGACTCCTAGAGCTAGTGTGTTAGACTCCTGATCTGAGCCTCAGGGACATGAAAGGCTTAGCAACATCGTGCACCAGCCCCTGAAACCAGCTGCAGTAAGTTCCTGAACCCCAAGTGGGGCCCCTCAGGTGCTGAACACTCAGTGTGGCTGAAGGGAGCTGAATTCAAGCTTTAGGGCTCTTCGCGACCGGATGCAGAGGACTGACGGAGGCAAGCATCCAGAGAATTACAGTAGTCCGGTCTACTCAAAATCATTGACTCGACTAAAATCTTTGGACAATGGAGGAAGGAAAGGAATTACTTTTTAAATAACTTTGAGCATATAAAAGTAGGTAGCCATGAGCTTTGAAATGTGGCACTTGAAAGACAGGTAAGAATAAAAAATGATTCCTAAATTACACACAGATGTCACCGGAGCATGATATGTACCAAAAGAGCTAGCCTGCCTACCAAGAAGACATTTTTTCACCCGTTTATCAAAGATCAAAACCTCAAGTTTGTCAGCAATCAAGCACAATGAGTCTTTCATCCAGATAGCTAAAGATTGAAGGCATTTTTGACAGTGAGTCTGAACAATATGTAGATGACCTTTGACATTGAAAATAATTTAGGTATCATAAGTGTGCATGTAAAAGTTCAGGCCAAAAGATTAAATAAAATTGACCAAAGAAAATATGTAAAGATTAAGCAGGATGGGCCCCCTTTGGAACTCTGATCACAATCATTTTGGATGTGGAGTCTAGGTCCGCCTGGGAAAGAGCTTGAGAGCAGCCCATCAAAAAAGAATCGAACCATAGAGGCGCCATTCCCGCGATAGCAGCCTCTCTCATACTGGTTAGCAGGATGTTAATAGAGACCACATCACTGACACAATATCACAATTAATGATGTTGCGTAACACAATTATTGTGTCAATAACATTGTTTACAAAAATCTATTCTTTTAATGGTAAGTGGAAACAGATTGAAAAAAAAATATTGCTACACTATCCTTATAAAACATATATAAATAGTGTTTCATATATATATATATATATATATATATATATTACCTACTGGCGGTCGCCAGTAGGTAGGTATAGTTAGGACTATATATATATATATATATATATATATTATCTACTGGCGGTCGCCAGTAGATAGTTATAGTTAAAACCTATTATCCATAGGAAATCCGTGACATTCTATTTGAAATAACGTTGGCGCCGGTTGACGAATCTTCGCGAAAGTTTCCAACTTGTTGGGGCGCTCCGGTCCGCTCCTATCCTGAAAGTCTTGGGGTGATACGTCAAGCGGGGGCCAAGAAAAAAGGGGGGTCCCAAAACGCATTTTCCCCATTCATTTTTCCATAGGAACCTTTAGTCGCAGCTACAGCCCGAACTGCTGAACGGAATTACACCAAATTTGGCAAAGAGGTAGCCCTTGGTTCAGTGTCGTGCCTTTTGCTTAAATGGTGTAAATCCGTTCAGTAGTTCCTGAGAAAATCAAAAGTAAAGTCACATATATATCTGGGCGGAGCCTAACCACACATGTCATCGTGAGATCTGATTGGCTGTCAGCACTTCATCCTGGAATTGCTGGCAGCCATCTTGGGACCAATATAAATGATAGTACCTCATTGAAATGCATTGTAGTGAATAGAAGATTTTGAGGGTCACCAAAAGGAGAACTATAAAGGGTGATAACAGGCTTTAGTTACATTAGAATTTATTTGTTGATGGTACCATACTAATTTTAGGAATTGTGGTGTATTCTAAGGTGATTTTACCATGTGAAAAACCTTCTGCTGGGATATCATGAATCATGTTTGAGAGAACACTATTTTCTCATGCTTGTCCCATGGAGGTTTGGAAGGTGCTCTAGAAGCTAAAATGAGAGCATATTTTCTGTAAATTCACTTTATCTTTCTCACTCATGTGAGAATGAAGTCTGACATTCTCAGTAAAACATGTACATCCAACAAGGGCAGAGACTGTCAGTTGATTCCTTTGTGTTCTACTGCAGCTTCCCAGAGTGTTCTAGAGAACAACTAGAGTGCTAACAGCCTTACTTATGACAAAAGTATGGCACACCTGAAGCCATGTTGATTGGAATAAACTGGTAACACTTAAACAATTTAATTTAAAAAGGAACAAAATGATGGGGTTCATTTTGTCATAGAAATTATGGTTAGTGCTGTAGAAAGAAAAATTAGGACATGTTTCAAGTGTGATCTCAAATATCTTCCTGTTATATTTCAACAGGAGCAGCCTGCCAGTTGATGCCTTTGTGTTCTACTGCAACTTCCCAGAGTGTTCTAAAGAACAACTAGAGTGCTAACAGCCTTACTTATGACAAAAGTATGGCACACCTGAAGCCATCTTGATTGGAATAAACTGGTAACACTTAAAACATTTAATTTAAAAAGGAACAAAATGATGGGGTTCATTTTGTCATAGAAATTATGGTTAGTGCTGTAGAAAGAAAAATTAGGACATATTTCAAGTGTGATCTCAAATATCTTCCTGTTATATTTCAACAGGAGCAGCCTGCCAGTTGATGCCTTTGTGTTCTACTGCAGCTTCCCAGAGTGTTCTAAAGAACAACTAGAGCGCTAACAGCCTTACTTATGACAAAAGTATGGCACACCTGAAGCCATCTTGATTGGAATAAACCGGTAACACTTAAAACATTTAATTTAAAAAGGAACAAAATGAGGGGTTCTTTTTGAAATAGAAATTATGGTTAGTGCTGCAGAAAGAAAAATTAGGGCATGTTTTAAGTGAGATCTCAAATCCTATTCTATTTCATAAAAAAATTCTGACATGCAGACTGAAACAATCACTTTCAATACCAGCAGCAGACTACCAGTTAACTCCCTGGTGAGCAGTAGCTTTACTCCAGTGATCTAATGAGCAACTAGAGTGCTAACATTCTGAATTTATGGCAGATGTGAGACACATCTGAATGCCTTCTTGATGGAATCAAAGTAAAAAACTCAAAGCATTTCCTACTGAGGAGACTGCAGTAAATGAAGAAATTAGGAAACTTCATAACAAAGAAGTCTTCCAAGATGGCCACCAGTGAAAAAAGAGCCCAAATGTAGCACAAATATTACCCAGATGTAGCCCACATATAGCCCAATGACAAAAGTGTGCAAAACACTTTTTATTTTTAGTTTTTTTGCAGTTTTATGTAGTGCAGACTGGTCAGGTATTGGAGCATTGCATCTTAAAACATGACCCCCTACACTACAAAAACACCACTGCACTACCTTAAACCCTAAAACACTACCCCCAGCACGACCCCCTACACTACACAAGCACCACTGCACTATCCTAAACCCTAAAACACTACCCCCAGCACGACCCCCTACACTACCCAAACACCACTGCACTACCCTAAAACATGACCCCTATACTACACAAACACCACTGCACTACCCTAAACCCTAAAACACTACCCCCAGCACGACCCCCTACACTACACAAGCACCACTGCACTACCCTAAACCCTAAAACACTACCCCCAGCACGACCCCCTACACTACACAAACACCACTGCACTACCCTAAACCCTAAAACACTACCCCCAGCACGACCCCCTACACTACCCAAACACCACTGCACTAACCTAAATCCTAAAACACTACCCCCAGCACGACCCCCTACACTACCCAAACACCACTGCACTACCCTAAAACATGACCCCCTACACTACAGAAACACCACTGCACTTTTCCTAAACCCTAAAACACTACCCCCAGCATGACCCCCTACACTACACAAGCACCACTGCACTACCCTAAACCCTAAAACACTACCCCCAGCACGACCCCCTACACTGCCCGAACACCACTGCACTGCCCTAAACCCTGAAACACCAGCCCCTGCATGACCCCCTACACTGCCCAAACACCACTGCACTGCCCTAAACCCTGAAACACTACCCCTAGCACGACCCCCTACACTGCCCGAACACCACTGCACTGCCCTAAACCCTGAAACACCACCCCTTCACGACCCCCTACACTGCCCGAACACCACTGCACTGCCCTAAACCCTGAAACACCACCCCCAGCATGACCCCCTACACTGCCCGAACACCACTGCACTGCCCTAAACCCTGAAACACCACCCCCAGCATGACCCCCTACACTGCCCGAACACCACTGCACTGCCCTAAACCCTGAAACATCACCCCCAGCAAGACCCCCTACACTGCCCGAACACCACTGACCTAAACCCTGAAACACCACCCCCAGCACGACCCCCTACACTGCCCGAACACCACTGCACTGCCCTAAACCCTGAAACACTACCCCCAGCATGACCCCCTACACTGCCCGAACACCACTGCTCTGCCCAAAACCCTGAAACACCAGCCCCAGCACGACCCCCTACACTGCCCGAACACCACTGCACTGCCCTAAACCTTGAAACACCAGCCCCTGCACGACCCCCTACACTGCCCGAACACCACTGCACTACCCTAAACCCTGAAACATCACCCCCAGCATGACCCCCTACACTGCCCGAGCACCACTGCACTGCCCTAAACCCTGAAACACCAGCCCCAGCACGACCCCCTACACTGCCCGAACACCACTGCACTGCCCTAAACCCTGAAACACCAGCCCCTGCACGACCGCCTACACTGCCCGAACACCACTGCACTGCCCTAAACCCTGAAACACCAGCCCCAGCACGACCCCCTACACTGCCCGAACACCACTGCACTGCCCTAAACCGTGAAACACCAGCCTCAGCACGACCCCCTACACTGCCTGAACACCACTGCACTGCCCTGAACCCTGAAACACCAGCCCCAGCACAACACCCTACACTGCCCGAACACCACTGCACTGCCCTAAACCCTGACACACCACCCCGTGCATGACCCCCTACACTGCCCGAACACCACTGCACTGCCCTAAACCCTGAAACACCACCCCCAGCGCGACCCCCTACACTGCCCGAACACCACTGCACTGCCCTAAACCCTGAAACACCACCCCCTGCACAACCCCCTACACTGCTCGAACACTACTGCACTGCCCTAAACCCAGAAACACCATCCCCAGCACGACCCCTATACTGCACGAACACCACTGCACTGCCCTAAACCCTGAAACACTACCCCCAGCAAGACCCCCTACACTGCCCGAACACCACTGCACTGCCCTAAACTCTGAAACATCACCCCCAGCAAGTCCCCCTACACTGCCCTAAACCCTGAAACACCATCCCCAGCAAGACCCTCTACACTGCCCGAACACCACTGCACTGCCCTAAACCCTGAAACACCAGCCCCAGCACGACCCCCTACACTGCCCGAACACCACTGCACTGCCCTAAACCCTGAAACACCACCCCCTGCACGACCCCCTACACTGCCCGAACACCACTGTACTGCCCTAAACCCTGAAACCCCACTCCCAGCATGACCCCCTACACTGCCAGAACACCACTGCACTGCCCTAAACCCTGAAACACCACCCCTGCACGACCCCCTACACTGCCCGAACACTACTGCACTGACCTAAACCCTGAAACACCACCCCCAGCACGACCCCCTACACTGCACGAACACCACTGCACCGCCCTAAACCCTGAAACACTACCCCCAGCAAGACCCCCTACACTGCCCGAACACCACTGCACTGCCCTAAACCCTGAAACATCACCCCAGCAAGACCCCCTACGCTGCCTGAACACCAATGCCCTAAACCCTGAAACACCACCCCCAGCAAGACCCCCTACACTGCCCGAACACCACTGCACTGTCCTAAACCCTGAAACACCACCCCCAGCAAGACCTCCTACACTGCCCGAACACCACTGCACTGCCCTAAACCCTGAAACACCACCCCAGCACGACCCCCTACACTGCCCAAACACCACTGCTCTGCCCAAAACCCTGAAACACCAGCCCCAGCACGACCCCCTACACTGCCCGAACACCACTGCACTGCCCTAAACCCTGAAACACCAGCCCCAGCACGACCCCCTACACTGCCCGAACACCACTGCACTGCCCTAAACCCTGAAACACCACCCCAGCACGACCCCCTACACTGCCCGAACACCACTGCACTGCCCTAAACCCTGAAACACCAGCCCCAGCACAACCCCGTACACTGCCCGCACACCACTGCACTGCCCTAAACCCTGAAACACCAGCCCCAGCACGACCGCCTACACTGCCCGAAAACTACTGCACTGCCCTAAACCCTGAAACACCACCCCCAGCAAGACTACCTACACTGGCCGAACACCACTGCACTGCCCTAAACCCTGAAACACCACCCCTGCATGACCCCCTACACTGCCCAAACACTACTGCACTGCCCTAAACCCTGAAACACCAGCCCCAGCACCACCCCCTACAATGCCCGAACACCACTGTACTGCCCTAAACCCTGAAACACCACCCCCTGCACAGCCCCCTATACTGCCCGAACACCACTGCACTGCCCTAAACCCTGAAACACCACCCCTGCACGACCCCCTACACTGCCCGAACACCACTGCACTGCCCTAAACCCTGAAACACCACCCCTCCTACACTGCCCGAACACCACTGCACTGCCCTAAACCCTGAAACAGCACCCCCTGCACCGCCACCTACACTGCCCGAACACCACTGCACTGCCCTAAACCCTGAAACACCACCCCCAGCATGACCCCCTATACTGCCGAACACCACTGCCCTAAACCCTGAAACACCACCCCTGCACGACTGCCTGAACACCACTGCACTGCCCTAAATGCTGAAACACCACCCCTGCACGACCCCCTACACTGCCCGAACACCACTGCACTGCCCTAAACCCTGAAACACCACCCCCAGCACGACCCCCTACACTGCCCGAACACCACTGCACTGCCCTAAACCCTAAAACACCACCCCCAGCACGACCCCCTACACTGCCCGAACACCACTGCACTGCCCTAAACCCTAGAACACTACCACCAGCATGACCCCCTACACTACCCGAACACCACTGCACTACCCTAAACCCTAAAATACTCCCCCAGCACGAGCCCCTACACTCCCCGAACACGACTGCACTGCCCTAAACCCTAAAACACTCCCCCAGCACGACCCCCTACACTACCCGAACACCACTGCACTGCCCTAAACCCTAAAACACTACCCCCGCATGACCCCCTATACTACCCAAATACCAATGCACTACCCTAATCCCTAAAACACTACCCCCGCACAACCCCCTACACTACCCAAAGACCACTGCACTACCCTAAACTCTAAAACAATACCCCCGCACGACTCCCTACACTACCCAAAGACCTCTGCACTACCCTAAACCCTAAAACACGACCTCCTACACTACACAAACACCACTGCACTACCCTAAACCCTAAAAAACTACCCCCAGCACGAACCCCTACACTACCCAAACACCACTGCACTACCCTAAACTATAAAACACTACCCCCAGCAGTACCCCCTACGCTACCCAAACACCACTGCACTACCCTAAACCCTAAAACACTACCCCCAGCAGTACCCCTACACTACCCAAACACCATTGCACTACCCTAAACCCTAAAACACTACCCCCAGCAGTATCCCCTACACTACCCAAACACCACTGCACTACCCTAAACCCTAAAACACTAACCCCAGCACGACCCCCTACACTACCCAAACACCACTGTACTACCCTAAACCCTAAAACACTCCCCCAGCACGACTCCCTACACTACCCAAACACCACTGCACTACCCTAAACCCTAAATCTACCCCCAGCATGACCCCCTACACTACACAAACACCACTGCACTACCCTAAACCCTAAAACACTACCCCCAGCATGACCCTCTTCACTACCTAAACACAACTGCACAATTTGTTACAGGCGTTGCAACGCAGGCCTGTGGTGCTTACTGGAAGTACCTGGTGGGCTAGTTGGGCCCCAGGGACTCTCAGGATTCAAGGTGACCTAATCCCCCAACTTAAAACGCGCCACGGGGCGCGTTTGCACAGTGGTGAAGGGAGGGGCGGGGCTTCAGGTGACATGTGCGCAAACACGCCCTGTGGTGCGTTTTAAGTTGGGGAGTTAATTCTCTTTGAATCCTGGGGCCAACTAGCCCACCAGGTACCTTCAGTAAGCACAACAGAGTTGCGTTGCAGAGAGGTGAAAAAGGTGCGTGGCCTCTCTGCAACTCAGCTCTGTGGTCCTAACTGTAGGTACATGGGGGCTAGTTGGGCCCCAGGGACCCTCAGGATTCAAGGGGACTTAATCCCGCAACTTAAAACGCGCCACGGGGCGCGTTTGCACACATGTCACCTCAGGCCCCCTCCCTTCACCACTGTGCAAACGCGCACTGGCTCTGGTTAGTCAGAGTCAGTTACCACCAGTACCCGTCTGAAAAAGTTGTGGGCACAGGATGATTTTGGAAAAAGGCCTCTTTCTGCTCCTCTGTTGGTTCTTTCTGCACATCTTTTGCTTCTTTCTGTGCGTTTTTTCTTCTTTCTTCACATGTCCTACCTCTGTTGGCATAGTTAGAAACTAGCATTTAAAAAACCTTTGAAATTCACTTAAAAAATCATAGGTTTCAGGCACGTTATAGTTAGAAATTAGCATTTAAAAAACCTTTGAAATTCACTGAAAAAACCATAGGTTTCAGGCACGTTATAGTTAGAAATTAGCATTTAAAAAACCTTTGAAATTCACTGAAAAAACCATAGGTTTCAGGCACGTTATAGTTAGAAATTAGCATTTAAAAACCTTTGAAATTCACTGAAAAAACCATAGGTTTTAGGGACAGTTATAGTTAGTTGGACATTGCACTCGTACAAAACCCGTGAAATTCCCCTGTTATAGTTAGTTCAGCTAACTATAACTCGCGCCCCCGCAATGCACTGCTGATGACGTCACATATTACATCACTCATGACATGGTCAGTGACATCACTGATGACATCACTGATGACATCTCAAATGACATCACTGATGACATCATCCATGTGATAATTTCATGCATCTTCTCACACCCTAATATAACTTTTGATACACCCACTCTAAATTACAGACTGCCATTCTCAACACCATAGACACTCCAACACCAAAAACTACATACCCACTCACTGATTCTTAGGTCTACACACACATCCACTCACTCACCTGTACAGTCACTCATACTTACAGTCACTCAGTACAGGACTATCATATGCACTCATACACCTATATAAACACTCACACACCGACACTCATCCATAGAGGTACTCACACACCTAGTCAGTCATGAAAAAAATTAATCACACACCCATTTACTCACCTATACAGTTATACACACACCAGCTCACTTACTCATACAAATACTAGCACATTCTTACGCTCTTATACAATAACTGATACAAGCACACACGCATCCATACAGCCACTCTCACAATAACACACTCTCACTTATAGCCATTTAAATACTCTAACACACATATATACTGCCTTTTACATATGTAGTTACTCGCACATGTACCACTGAGATATACATTCACTCACTAACACACCCATACACACACTCACCCACCCAAGCAGTCCATCACAGATGCACTCTTGAAATCATGCACCCAGTGAATCACCCACTCACACATCTATGTATAGAGTCACACACACCCCACCCACACAAACAGTCAGGCAGCCATACAGATACTCAGAGAACCAATCAATAACCCATATAGACACTCATGTAGCTATTCGCAAATCCATGCATCCACTTACACACCAACAAACAGACGGATACAGACATTCACACAGTTTAGTCACTAACCCATGCATTCAGTAAGATACGTTTAATCACTCACTTGTAGAGTCAGTCACTCACGTACTAAATCATCCATTCAGACACTTATACACCCACTCATTCTTCAATACGCCTTTCCCTATATATATTAAACATATTTAAACTTTACAGAAACACACAGTCAATGGATGATGTCATCAGTGATGTCATCAGTGATGTCATTTGAGATGTCATCAGTGATGTCATCAGTGATGTCACTGACCATGTCATGAGTGATGTAATATGTGACGTCATCAGCAGTGCATTGCGGGGGCGCGAGTTATAGTTAGCTGAACTAACTATAACAGGGGAATTTCACGGGTTTTGTACGAGTGCAATGTCCAACTAACTATAACTGTCCCTAAAACCTATGGTTTTTTCAGTGAATATATATATATATATATATATATATATATATATATAATTTAAACGGCCTGCTTCCCATCAAAACAGACTCCAGCACGCTCGGGCTCGCTGTAAGAGTTTTTTATTGCGACCACACACAACCAGGTAACGTGTTTCAACAGCGAAGCGGTCTTCGTCAAACCTGAGGTTGCAGCCATTTTCTTGTGCTTTTAAATTGTCAACAAAGTTTCAACAACATTAAAGTGACAGTCTCCTGCACACAGCTCTCACGACAGCAATGCGAAAACACTGGCAAGGGGGGTTAGCTGAACCCCAGACGTCAACAATCTGCCAATACGTAGTGATGGCATCCGGAACTTTCAAGGCGGTCACTTGCCTCAATAGGCGCCTCACACATGAAATACTACAACCTTTGACTGCGTTACGTCTCAAGTGGGAGGGGGATTTGGGTGAGGTTATAGCGATAAGCCATGGGGGGAGTTGGTGGAGAGAGCATGGAAGAGCTCCAGGAATGCGAGGTTTCAGCTGATCCACTTCTATGTCCTGCACAGAGCATATCTCACCCCGGGTACTGTCAATGAATACTTTGGTACCCACTCCTCCACTTGCCCCCGCTGTAATATGGAGGGGGCGGGGTTTCTACATATGTTCTGAGATTGCCCAAACTTGTGCAGCTACTGGGAAGGGATCACCACAGTGTTGGTGAATGTAACCGATAGGGAAGTTGTAGCGTCCCCAGGGTATTGCCTGCTGCACTGGTTTCCTCATACGGCCAGGAACAAGGTCAAGAGTAAGTTTCTGGATTTGGGACTGATCCTGGCTAAAAGGGACATAACTAGTCACTGGAAGGGGAGGAGCGGTCCTGCAATCTTCAGATGGTTGAGAGAATTGGTGAAATGGGCGGAATGTGAGGGAACAATTCAATCAATCAATCAATCAGTTGTTTGTTAAGTGCGACTACTCACCCGTAAGGGTCTCAAGGCGCTGGGGGGGGTGCAGGTTCCAGTCCATCAAGGAGGGGGTCTGTCGAAGAGCCAGGTTTTGAGGTTTCTCGCGAAGATGGGGAGCGATGTTGTCTGTCTGAGGTGGAGCGGAAGGGCGTTCCAGGTTCTGGCCGTGAGGAAGGAGAAGGAGCGGCCTCTCGATCTGGTCTTTCTGGTGCGGGGGACCAAGGCGTAGGAGAGCTGGGCTGATCATAGGGTCCTTTGGGGTGCATGGAATTTGAGTCGGCTGTTCAGGTATGCTGGTCCGGTGTCGTGGAGGGCCTTGTGTGCGTGGGTGAGAATCTTGAAGGTGATTCTAGCCTCGATGGGGAGCCAGTGGAGTGTGCGCAGGTGCTGGGAGATGTGGCAGTGTCTTGGCAGGTTGAGGACCAGTCTTGCGGCAGCGTTCTGGGTGTTTTGTAGCTTGCAGGTCAGGTTTCTGTTTATTCCGGTGTAGAGTGCGTTGCTGTAGTCGAGTCTGCTGGTGACGAGGGCGTGAGTGACGGTCTTTCTGTACTCGAGGGGGATCTATTTAAAGGTCTTACGTAGGAGGCGGAGGGTGTGGAAGCAGGAGGATGCGACGGAGTTGATCTGGCGGTCCATTTTGAGTTCGGTGTCCAGGATGATTCCGAGGTTGCGTGCGTGGTCCGTGGGGGTGGGTGGGCTTCCTAGGGTGGGGGGCCACCAGGTGTCGTTCCAAGCGTCGGGGTTTGGGCCCATGATGAGTACTTATGTTTTGTCGGTGTTGAGTTGTAGGCAGCTGCTTTTCATCCATTTGGCGACGGCTTCCATGCCTTCTTGAAAGTTGTGTCTGGCGGTGTTGGGTTCGTTGGATAAGGAGAGGATGAGTTGAGTGTCGTCTGCGATGGGGGCGAGCGGAGCCATGTAGACATTGAAGAGCGTGGGGCTGAGGGAGGACCCCTGGGGGACTCCGCAGGTGGTTGGTGTAGGGTCCGAGAGGAAAGGGGGGAGTGTGACCCACTGCATTCTGTCGGAGAGGAAGGAGTGGATCCAGTCGAGGGCCTTGTCCCGGATCCCTGCGTCGTGGAGTCTGCGTATTAGGGTGCGGTGAGAGACTGTGTTGAACTCCGCTGAGAGGTCGAGGAGGATGAGGGCTACTGTTTCTACTCTGTCCAGTAGGGAGCGGATGTCGTCTGTTGCGGCGAGGAGGGCGGTTTCTGTGCTGTGGTTTTTTCTGAAGCCGGATTGGGAGGAGTCGAGGATGTTGTGCTCTTCGATGAAGGTGGCGAGTTGGCTGTTGATGGCTTTCTCAATGACTTTCACTGGGAACAGGAGCTGGGAGATGGGTCTGTAGTTCTTGAGGTCGTGGGGTTCGCCGAGGGCTTCTTCAGGAGGGTGTTGATCTCGGCGTGTTTCCAGTCGTCGGGGAACGAGGCGTTCGTCAGGGAGCGGTTGATGGTGTGGCGGAGCATGGGTGCGATGGTGTCGGCGGCTCTGTTGAAAATATGGTGGGCGCAGGGGTCCGTGGGGGCCCCGGAGTGGATTGACTTCATAGTCTTCAGTGTGTCTTCGTATGAAAGTAGCAAAAAGGACAGGGAGCAAAAAAGCATTGGACACAGCCAGGGCATGGGCAGCGCTAGTGGAGCTCCTGAAACAACCAGAAGAGGACGGGGAGGATAGTTTAGGGGAAGAGGGCCCTGACAATGGCGAATAACCTCCCAAGCACCAACACCAATCCTAGTTGAGAGTTTGAGACCCACATATTGGACCGGGTCCACCACCCCCAGCACCCCCCATCTGCGCTTTCAATGGCACACTTTAGTTAGAGAGAAGGACGGTACATAATATAGAGTAACCCTAGAGTATATAATTATGGTTTGATAGCAAGCGACATACCTGGGGGGTGGGTAGGGTGGGGGTTAGTTGTGGGTGGGCCAGAGTTATACAGGGAATACAGGGCCTTCAAGAAGAGATACTTGTAGATCAATACAAATCTGTGTTATGTAGACGCTGGGTAAGGAATTCTTGATTAGGGGTTGAACCGTGGTTTGGATTTATGCTTTTATCCTGACCCTCAACTGGGAGCAAGGGACAACTGTAATCGGAGGACTTTGATTGTACTGTCAACAGTTAATTTCCCTTGCTTTCCAGCGCTTTCCAATTTTACTAATGTAACCAGAGCTCCATTATTATATGTATTTTGGAAACTCAATAAAATCTGTTTAAAAAAAACAAAACATTAAAATGACAGTGCATCATTTGTAAATTAAAGTGACATGTGCAATCCCTATTTCAGGATAAAGTGACCTGTACCATGTGCAAAAGAGCATTGTTCCTAAAGTGCTATAATTGTATTAACTATATAATAAATATAGCAAATATAGCAAATATAACAAATATACACGGCAACAAATAATTTCAAATAAATTAAAAATTCGAATGCATTTAAAATTTCATGTAATTCATCATTCACATTCCAAATCAAGGGCCAGGGCCCAATGCCACATTATGCTCCAAAGCCCACATCTCAGGCCAAACACTCATTAAAGTGACTTGTGCAATCTCCATTATCGGAATAAATTGACCTGTACCTTGTGCAAAGAGCATATTCATAAAGTGCTATAAGCACATTAATGCCTAATATGTGCCCAATGGAAAACATGATTTCCAGGGCAAATGCCAATAGTCATCTTATGCTCTGACAACTCTTTCTTAGGCCAGACTCAGTGAGTACCATGGGTAAATACAATTTACATAAAACAGCAATTATAACGCTGTTGCCTCACTCTTGACCTCGCCTCAATATAGGGCCAGTGCCCATTATCCCCTCTGTGTTTCAACAAAGTTAGGTCACTTCTAAATTGAAAATAAAAGGTGCTGTGAAAAAGATTTGAAACTGTGTAAATATATTCATAAATACTCTATGGAGTGTATTAAAATCCATGTACTTGGTCTTTTCTATCTATTCAGCAAACTTAGAGCAGTAACCATATATGTATTGCCAATTCAACAGGTCACTTAGCAGCCATTGACATTCCTGTCCTGTTTACAGATGGACATACAGATCTTCTGCAGTATTATGGCCATTGGGGATCTTACAGTTGAAGCGTAAAATGTACCTTGACTCCAACTGCCTCAGGCACTTTCTCTGTTACCCCCTCTCAGTCTTTGTGGTACCTACTCTAGCACTAAATTTACTAGATCTTCTTCCTTGTTATTGCGAAATTGCTCAAAATGCCTGGCCACAGGATATGATTGATCTCTGTTGTTTATGGCTCTGATATACTGTAAAATGCACTGGTGAACTGGTAAAATAGTACTCCCTATATACATTTTCTGACAGCTGCACCTAAGGGCATATACAACAAATTGGTTCTTACAGTTCAGTGGTTTCATAAACTTCCACTTTCTGTCTGTGAAAGATAAGGGCACCTCTGTCGTGTTCTCTCCAAATTTACACGCCTTACATTTATGGCATCTTCTAAATCCCTTACTTTCACTCAACCATGTTGCCTGTTGCGGGGTCTCTGGGCTATTTGTTACCAATGCCTGTCGCAATGGTCTAGCTTTGCTGAAGGTTATTAGAGGCCCATTATCTAACTTTTGTTTAAAAATGGGATCACCTCGTAACACATGCCAGTGTCTCTGCATTATGGCTCTTATACATTGATGTTGCGTGTTCTAACCTGTGATGAATCGAAATTTGGACTTAGCTCTATCTTTGGATGCCCTTATGCTAGACGTGTTGGCAAATATCAGCGGCTCCCTCAGCTTTGAATTTGCTTTTTCTCTAGCTGTTTTAAGCACAGCCTTGCTGTAACCTCTTTGTTCAAAGCACTTACTCAGCTCCTCTTGTGCTTGATACAGTTGGTCTGGACAGCTACAGTTCCTTCTCATATGTAGATTCTCAGCATATGGGATGCTGTTGACTAATTTGGGAGGATGAAAACTATGGTCAGGGAGTATTGTGTTGCCGGCAGTACTCTTTCGAAAGATTTTGGTATTTATCTTCCCATCCGTAATGTACACTGTGGGATCTAAGAACTGTACCTCTTTCTCACTCAGATGCAATGTGAAATGTAAGTTTAAGTCATTGATGTTAAGCCTCTCAATAAATACCTCTGCTGATATAGTGTCACCTCGCCAAATGATGAATAAATCATCAATTTAGCAGGTCCATAGGACCACTTTCTCGGACATTTATTTGGCATACTGCGCTGCGAGCACCTGCCCCTCCCACCAGCCCATATGCAAATTAGCATAGCTGGGGCGAAGCAGGTGCCCATGGCAGTCCCCCTAACCTGCTGATACAGGTCCTTGCCAAAAAGAAAAATATTATTTTTCAGGCACCAACTTAGCATTTTCACCAGCATTTCTGTGTGTCGATACATGGTTAGTGGTCGCGTGCTCAGATAATACTGCACCACCCTTATGCCATCTGTATGTGAAATACTGGTGTAGAGGGAGGAGACATCCAATGTCATCATGATGAAACCCTCCTCCCAATTGATGTCATAGATCTTTTTAAGAAAATCTCCTGTGTCCTTGGTATACTATGAAAGATTTTTTACAAAATCTTGCAGGAAAAAAATCTAAAAACCTGGAGGTATTCTCAAATAAACTACCTATTGCCGATATAATCCGATGGCCTGGTGGAACATTCACATTTCTATGCACTTTGTGTATGAGAAATAGCACCAGTGTTACTGGTGCATCTACCTTCAAAAACGTATACTCCGCCTGAGAAATAAGACCCATGGATCTCCAATGTGCCAACTCTGAGTGAAAATTAACAGTGGTGGCTTGTAATACACCTTTATCTACCCTCTGATAGCATTGCCTGTCTCTGAGCTGTAACCTTGCGTCCTCCTGGTACATGGCAAGCGGCCAAAGGACAATGTTTCCACCCTTGTCTGCCTGTCTTACCACTATGTCAGGTCTTAACTGTAATTTTTTCACAAGGTTCCTGTACCCTATATCCGATGCCAGTGTTGGATTTTTATCCTGTTGATCCACATACAGCTTTTTTAAATCATGGACAACTAGCTCTGTGAAGGAATCAATGGAGTCTTTAGGGACCATGGGTAAAAATACAGATCGGGGTTTGAAAGGCGTGCTTGGTCTACCATATACACTTAGACCCTGTTCTCTAAGTAATGCATCATCTGTTACTTCATGCATGCCACCCCTCTCTAGACTATCCAAGTCCCTTAGTAAATCAATGTCAGAGACCTGCAGGGCAGTGGTATTTTCAATTGCCTCAAAATTCCGCCCCTCTGCTGTCCTACCAACTGCAAAATATTTAGTCAACCTTAGCTTTCGGGTAAATTTAAAACAATCTATTCGAGTTTGAACATAATACATGTCCTCTGGGGCACAATAGGAAAGACCACGTGATAAAATGTTGGTTTCTTCTGCATTTAATGATAAGTCAGACAAATTAATTATACTGATGTTACTGTCCATCATTTGCCTTTCTTGTTGTTCGGTTTCTTGGTCACCTGATCTCCTGGACCTGCGGCTTTTCCTCTTCCTCTTCCTCCTCCACGGAAAGTTCTTTCTTGCCCTCAGAGTGGTCTTAAATTTGTGTTCCTGTCCCATCGCAAAA
This sequence comes from Calotriton arnoldi, assembly GCA_963921515.1. Classification (NCBI taxonomy): domain Eukaryota; kingdom Metazoa; phylum Chordata; class Amphibia; order Caudata; family Salamandridae; genus Calotriton; species Calotriton arnoldi. The sequence goes on from CAWUFW010007703.1 coordinate 837,449, forward strand.
AACGCAGGTCATCTTCCACGGAGGGTAAACTTGTTGCCTGGCATGTATCCTCGTTGTCTGTGTCTGCTTCAGAGCTGATCTCTGACCCCGATTCTTCATTCATTTGTGCAGTGCTGCCTCGTAGACCGTTTGTCATCTTCTGGGGCTGAATATTCTCAAAGCGATTGGAGAAGGTGAAGATTTGGCCTCTCTGGTAGTCCAGTTTGTCCCTTCTGAGCTTCACGGCCTTCCGGTCTTTAATGGTTTGCTCGTACTTCTTCACCCTATCCTGCATTTCCGTTTGTAATTTCTTAATGGTGTCCTTCTCAGGTAGTTTGCTAAATTGCTCAGAGAGTGTTTCAATTTTTTGATTAGGGCTTGCCTGTCAATGTCGGCGTACTTGATTAGGCTTGCCAGAATAGGCTTGGAAGACTCCGCCTTGTTTGTAGCCCCCTCCCGTAACATATCTGGGTTAGGGTGTTCATAGGTGGGTGCAATGAGTATGCGAAAACCTCTGGGGACACGTCCCACCTCCAAATATCTAGTTAGGGATTTTCTTCCCCACCATTTGGACGATTCACGTTTTATCAATTTTTCTAACACCGTCAAGAGTTCTTTATAATCTTTGGAATTGACCGGCTCACCCTCTTTCCTTGCTCTGGTCGCGTCCTCTACTATTTCAGCTTCGCTGAATAGCTGCTCCGCTGCACTCTCTCTCTCTTTTAACCACTCCATAAACGCTAATGTGGTCACAAAAACTCTCCTTCTCAGCGTCCTGCTGCACAGTTAAACACTGTTCTCCTCTCTCCCCGCTGCGCAATGTTTGAAATAGCTCGCGTCTTACTGCTACCTCTGTACACTGTCCGGATCACGGCTACACGTTTGCCTCGAGCAATTGCTTCTGCATTGTTTCCCGGCAGCAGGGGGGCTCCGCGCTGTGTACAACGTACAGCGTTTGTCTTCTTCTTCCGATCCCCCCGGTGCTCCTGAACGAGAGGGCGTGCCAGAATTCGGCACAGGCAACAAACTTCTATTTCATTAAAACGGCCTGTTTCCCATCAAAACAGACTCCAGCACGCTTGGGCTCGCTGAAAGAGTTTTTTATTGCGACCACACACAACCAGGTAATGCGTTTCAGCCGCGAAGCGGTCTTTGTCAAACCTGAGGTTGCAGCCATTTTCTTGTGCTTTTATATTGTCAACAAAGTTTCAACAATATTAAAGTGACAGTGCATCATTTGTAAATTAAAGTGACATGTGCAATCCCTATTTCAGGATAAAGTGACCTGTACCATGTGCAAAAGAGCATTGTTCCTAAAGTGCTATAATTGTATTAACTATATAACAGATATAGCAAATATAGCAAATATAACAAATATACACGGCGACAAATAATTTCAAATACATTAAAAATTCAAATGCATTTAAAATTTCATGTAATTCATCATTGACATTCCAAATCAAGGAACAGCTCAAGGGAGGAAGATTTTCAGAAAGATGCACAGGAGAGCATACGAAGATTCGAAGTGAGGGGGTATCAAAAGGGTGTTTTAAAGAAAGCAATGAAGAGAGAAAGCAATGAATGAGGAGAAGAACAGGACAGATTTATTGAGAGAGGAGTCTAAAACAAAAGAAACCAAAATAAAGGATAACTTCAGATTGATTATAAAAACTTCTCAAGTGCAGCCAGTAGTGTGAGAAGAATAATGCAGACTAACTGGCGCATACTGAAATCAGATTCAGTAATAGGGCAGGATTTACGATCCCATCCTTCCCTAACTTTCAGGAAGACACGCTCCATAAAAGACCAGTTGGTAGAAAACTTTCTAGTGCAGATACGCTTGCAGGGAATATCAGGCTTTTACCCTTGCGGTAAGTGCAAGGCACGTGCAAATAGCAATAAGGTCTCCCTGTATAAGATTCAGGGTTTGCAGGACCCGATCTGTATTACAAAGTTCATGAATTGTAATACATCTTATGTAGTTTATTGCTTAATTTGCCCATGTAATTTGAAATACGTGGGCAGCACAATTCATCCAGCGAAAGTGCGCATTCTAGAGCATCAAAGAGTGATTCAAAATAAAGATCTTGGGGGCATATTAACAACCAGGCGATAGTCAATTATCGCCGCTTTAGCGTCCGTTTTCGGACGGAAAGCGGCAATAATTCTATCGCCTAATCAGCAAGGTCACGCTATCGCGTGAATCCCTGCACTATCGCCCTTTCCCCCAACGCCCATCCTTGCATCTCTAATGAGATGTAAAGTGGGCGTTACTGGGCGTACCCCAGATGGGCTACGTTGTAAATATCGCCGATGTGCACATCGCGATATTTACAAGGCAGCCCACAGGATTATAGCAGACGTTAGATTTTGGCGAAAACGGCCGTTTTCACCAAAATCTAACGTCTGCTATAATCCCGACTTAGCCATCCCTAACATAGGGGTGGATTCTGCTGATACGACCACAGGGTCGTATCAGCAGGAGTACTCGCCGTTTTGCAGGGAACATCGCTGGAAAACCAGCGATGTTCCCTGCAAAACGGCGATAACCTCGCTATCTCTGGAATTTTTATCGCCCTGGAGAAGCGTGTTGTTAATAACGCGCTACCAGGGCGATAATTTCCAGAGATAGCCAGCGATAAGAAATCTATCGCTAAGCACGGCCAGCGATAATTATCGCTGGCCGTTGATAATATGCCCCCCAGTTACCCTGTCGCAAGACATTTTCAGACTCATCACCAGAGTAACAGGAATTTACTTAAATACTTCTGTATTGATCATTTACCACGAGACTTAAGAGGAGGCGATAGAGAGAAAAAGTTGCGCAGATTAGAATCATGATTCATCCTAGATATGGTAACCAAGTCAACCAAGTCACCATCAGGACTGAAAATTGGGGAGGAACTAGGGGTGCACTTATAATTTGGAAGAAGGTAGGCAATATGAGGTGGATCTTACAGGCCCATTCATCGCTGAATGGTTGTCAAATTTATTTATTTGTTGATATATACTGAATGAGTAGGTGATTAATATGTACAGCATGGCATTTGCCCATCCGGGCTTAATTTTGACTAATAAATTATATTAGTAGGTGATTGCCGTGTACAGTCTGCCCATCCAGGGCTTAATTTTAGTTTATTAATTCACTGCGCAATAAGCAATAGGAAATGTATTAGCGGCGATGTGCAAAGAGATACGAAATTTCCGCAGTATTAGGGCGGTTTTTACATGAAAAATAGAAAATGTATCTAAATCATGAAAGAAAGACATGACAAAATGAATTGTTTATCTCTTTGAAAGTTTGTAAGGAGATACGAAATTTCCACAATACTAGGGTGGCTTTTACATGAAAAATAGAGAATGTACCTAAATCATGAAAGAAAGTTGTGACAAAATGAATTGTTTATCTCTTTAAAAGTGCGGAAGCCTCTGCTAATGATATACCCTGCTTCAAAGATTCACCACTGAAAGATGGCGAGACCATAATTGCCTGACCTGTAATGGAAAAAGTTGATGTAATTTGAATAAAAGATGCAAAAGAAACAATTGATGGACGGAATGCTGGACAATGCAAACATTCACCCCCAGGCACAAGGATCCTGGGATCGGTTTCAGGGCCTCACCCTTCATCAGCCAGGCTAGCTTGAATCCAGTGGTGTAGTGAGCACGGGACCCACGTCTGGGCATACCCTTCCCACTTAGGACGACAAATGCAAAAGAAACAATTGATGGACGGAATGCTGGACAATGCAAACATTCACCCCCAGTCACAAGGATCTGGGTTAAATCCATCATTCTTTTGTTCACCACTCCACCCCAGTTTGGACCCAGCCACATGCAAATCAGTCTTGACCCTGTTCCTTGTGAGAACAGTCCAGCCCGAACTGCCAAGCCAGGTCCTCCCTGGACCAGAAACAAGCATCCTATGACCGGTTTCAGGGCATCACCCTTCATCAGCCAGGCTAGCTTGAATCCAGTGGTGTAGTGAGCACGGGACCCACGTCTGGACATACCCTTCACACTTAGGGTGACAAATGCAAAAGAAACAATTGATGGACGGAATGCTGGACAATGCAAACATTCACCCCCAGTCACAAGGATCGGGGTTAAATTCATCATTCTTTTTCTCACCACACTACCACAGTTTGGACCCAGCCATATACAAATCAGTCTTGACCCTGTTCCTTGTGGGAACAGTCCAGCCTGAACTGCCAAGCCAGGTCCTCCCTGGACCAGAAACAAGCATCCCAGGACCGGTTTCAGGGCATCACCCTTCATCAGCCAGGCTAGTTTGAATCCAGTGGTGTAGTCAGCACGGGTCCCACTTCTGGGCATGCCCTTCCCACTTCGGGCGACAAATGCAAAAGAAACAATTGATGGACGGAATGCTGGACAATGCAAACATTCACCCCCAGTCACAAGGATGTGGGTTAAATCCTTCATTCTTTTGCTCACCACACACCCCCAGTTTGGACACAGCCATATGCAAATCAGTCTTGACCCTGTTCCTTGTGGGAACAGTCCAGCCCGAACTGCCAAGCCAGGTCCTCCCTGGACCAGAAACAAGCATCCTGGGACCAGTTTCAGGGCATCACCCTTCATCAGCCAGGCTGGCTTGAATCCAGTGGTGTAGTGAGCACGGGACCCACGCCTGGGCATACCCTTCCCACTTAGGACGACAAATGCAAAAGAAACGATTGATGAACGGAATGCTGGACAATGCAAACATTCACCCCCAGTCACAAGGATCTGGGTTAAATCCATCATTCTTTTGCTCACCACACCACCCCAGTTTGGACCGAGCAATATGCAAATCAGTCTTTACCCTGTTCCTTGTGGGAACAGTCCAGCCCAAACTGCCAAGCCAGTTCCTCCCTGGACCAGAAACAAGCATCCTGGGATCGGTTTCAGGGCATCACCCTTCATCAGCCAGGCTAGCTTGAATCCAGTGGTGTAGTGAGCACGGGACCCACGTCTGGGCATACCCTTCCCACTTAGGGTGACAAATGCAAAAGAAACAATTGATGTACGGAATGCTGGACAATGCAAACATTCACCCCCAGTCACAAGGAACTGGGTTAAATCCGTCATTCTTTTGCTCACCACACCACCCCAGTTTGGACCCAGCCATATGCAAATCAGTCTTGACCCTGTTCCTTGTGGGAACAGTGCAGCCCGAACTGCCAAGCCAGGTCCTCCCTGGACCAGAAACAAGCAGCCTGGGACCGGTTTCAGGGCATCACCCTTCATCAGCCAGGCTAGCTTGAATCCAGTGGTGTAGTGAGCACGGGACCCACGTCTGGGCATACCCTTCCCACTTAGGGCGACAAATGCAAAAGAAACAATTGATGGACAGAATGCTGGACAATGCAAACATTCACCCCCAGTCACAAGGATCTGGGTTAAATCCATCATTCTTTTGCTCACCACACCACACCAGTTTGGACCCAGCCATATGCAAATCAGTCTTCACCCTGTTCCTTGTGGGAACAGTTCAGCCCGAACTGCCAAGCCAGGTCATCCCTGGACCAGAAACAAGCATCCTGGGACCGTTTTCAGGGCATCACCCTTCATCAGCCAGGCTAGCTTGAATCCAGTGGTGTAGTGAGCACGGGACACACATCTGGGCATACCCTTCCAACTTAGGGTGACAAATGCAAAAGAAACAATTGATGGACGGAATGCTGGACAATGCAAACATTCACCCCCAGTCACAAGGATCTGGGTTAAATCCATCATTAATTTTCTCACCACACCCCCCAGTTTGGACCCAGCTATATGCAAATCAGTCTTGACCCTGTTCCTTGTGGGAACAGTCCAGCCCGATCTGCCAAGCCAGGTCCTCCCTGGACCAGAAACAAGCATCCTGCGGCTGGTTTCAGGGCATCACCCTTCATCAGCCAGGCTAGCTTGAATCCAGTGGTGTAGTGAGCACGGGACCCACGTCTGGGCATACCCTTTCCACTTAGGGTGACAAATGATGAGGGGTAATACCCCGAAACCGGTCCAAGAATGCTTGTTTCCGGTCCAGGGAGGACCTGGCTTGGCAGTTCGGTCTGGACTGTTCCCATGAGGCACAGGGTCAAGACTGATTTGCATATGGCTGGGTCTAAACTGGGGTGGCATGGTGAGCAAAAGAACGATGGATTTAACCCAGATCTCTTGACTGGAGGTGAATGTATGATTTAGTCAGCATTCCGTCTATCATTTGTTTGCGTAGCACTTTTCACCTAAGTGGGATGGGTATGCCCAGACATGGGTCCCTTGCTCACTGTGCCACTGGATTCAAGATAGCCTGGCTGATGAGGGGAAATACCCCGAAACCGGTTCCAGGATGCTTGTTTCCGGGCCAGGGAGGACCTGGCTTGGCAGTTCGGTCTGGACTGTTCCCATGAGGCACAGGGTCAAGACTGATTTGCATATGGCTGGGTCTAAACTGGGATGGCATGGTGAGCAAAAGAACGATAGATGTAACCCACACCTCTTGACTGTGGGTGAATGTATGATTTATTCAGCATTCCATCCATCATTTGTTTGCATATCACATTTGAATAAAAGAGGCATTAACGCGGCAGCCGCCAACACTGAAGAAGGCGAACCACTGAAACACGTTTGTTGTGAAGAGTATGAATAAATGCAAATGAGGATTTATACTCCCACGCGAGTGCTGGTCTTACTTTTTTGACCTTTGGAGATTGAACGCAAGACTGCCCTTGCGCGACAGTGCACCCGCTAGGGAGTGCGGGAGTACGGGCAGATTTTGGAGCAATACATATATATATAAATATATATATATATATATATATCACCACAAACGACGCCTCCACCAGGAAGCAATCGGAGGGACCAGGGGCTTCAGAAAGATTCTTTATTGCATGGCATGACGCGTTTCGGCAGGTGTGCCTTTTTCAAATGCCTTCACACCGGACTATGGCTCCCAACGCAGTTTTAACAGTTTATCTTTTTCCCCATTTGGTGGCAGGTTAGCTGGGCTGTGTTTTCATTGGAGCATGATGCAGCCCACATCGGTGAACTACATCTCCCAGCAAGCACCATGTTGGCTTACTCGGTAAGTATCTCTCCACGGACACCAAGTTTCTCGTAGTGAGTGCTGAAGTGTGGTATGTTGAAAGCTTTGTTGGTGCGCATGTAGATGCGAGTCTGATGCTTCCGCAATATTCCTCTTCCTTGGACCCCATACGTCCAGCCACAACAGCCCAAGTCTTGCTGAACCGGAGACAGAAATGCAGTGATATCCATCTCTCCGTACAGTCACGAACTGTGCCTTCACAGCGGTTTGTTGCATTCATTGGATGCGGCGGTCACGGAGATATCCAATACCTTGGAGTCACCTTCGTTTTTTGCCCATGAAACTCCGGACACTTTATGGACGAGTCACCTCAGCGCACCAGGGGCTAGTACGCAAAATATCACCACAATCGACCCCAACACCAGGAAGCAATCGGAAAGACCAGGGGCTTTAGAAAGATTCTTTATTGCATGGCATGACGCGTTTCGGCAGGTGTGCCTTTTTCAAATGCCTTCACACCGGGCTATGGCTCCCAACGCAGTTTTAACAGTTTATCTTTTTCCCCATTGGTGGCAGGTCAACTGGGCCATGTTTTCATTGGAGCATGATGCAGCCCACATCGGTGAACTACATCTCCCAGCAAGCACCATGTCGGCTTACTCGGTAAGTATCTCTCCACAGACACCAAGTTTCTCGTAGTCAGTGCTGAAGTGTGGTATGTTGAAAGCTTTGTTGGGGCGCATGAGGATGTGAGTCCGATGCTTCCGCAATATTCCTCTTCCTTGGCCCCCATACGTTCAGCCACAACAGCCCAAGTCTTGCTGAAGAGGAGAGAGAAATGCAGTGATATCCATCTCTCCGTGCAGTCACAAACTGTGCCTTCACAGCGGTTTGTTGCATTCATTGGATGCGGCGGTCACGGAGATATCCAATACCTAGGAGTCGCCTTCGTTATATATATAAAGCAGTAAATCATATATATTTTAATATATTTTAATATACACCATTTATATAATGTCTATGAAATACATTACACTAATAGTTAATACTGTATATAAATATATACTTGTATAAACACAAATTCTTATATATGTGTGCGTGCGTGTACGTATATATATATATGTATGTATATATATATATATATATATATATATATATATATATACACATATGTATATATATCCCCTACAGCAAGGGGAAGGGGACAACGCGGAAGAGGAAGAGGCAGGGGCAGAGCCAACAAAGGAGAAGAGGACGGAAACAGAGGATCCAAAAGGGGAAAGGACAAAGAGCCCATGGGAAACAAACGCAGAGGCTCCAAGAAGAAACAAAAATAATGGATAATGAGACGGTAAAGAAAACCATAATTAATCTTACAGCCCACCCTCTCTCTATTTTTGAGAAGAAAACTCTATGTTTAGGACTCACTTTCTGTCCCACCGTAATGTTCAACTATTCAGAAACGTGCATTGACATTTTCAAGTTCATTAGGAAACTTAAATTGAAGAAGTGGCATAGCCTCAAGGCTAGTAGACCTCCTGCTGGAGAAATGAGTAACAGTCAGAACATATTCCCCTTTTCCAATCTCACAGTTGGAGATGCAGACACACTGGTAGCCATGTATTTCCGATGGGCGCGTTGATGGTGTGAGCATCACCAGCAGTGACTTGGATATTATCACTGACAGAGCGGCTTCTACCAACTTTAAACCATGCTCTGTGTTCTATCCTAACCTCCCTCATGACTAACCCTGGGCGAAGAACTACGCTACGCTCGCGTAGTTTGCGAAGTTTGCGCTACTTCGCACTACACGAATTGCACGTAGCACAGTGCAAACACGCGTAGCGTAGCGGTCCTTTTTTGCTTGCTCGCGGTCCTCAACGTCAAGTTGGCGACCGCGAGCAAGCAAAATGACATCCCGGCGAGACTTTTTCCTCGTTCGCGAGATTCTCAACGTGGGGAGGTCAGGTTTCTCATTGCGAGTGGTCGCGTATGCTCGCGACCGCTCGCGATGAGAAACTACCAGTCCGCGTTGAAAGCTGCCGCTCGAGTAGAAATCTACTCGAGCGGCAGAAAACGACCGCTTGCACTGTGCAAGCTGCGGTTTGCACTGATTGCACAGTGCGGACAAGCATCCGGCACTGTGCAATCAGTGCGAACAGCATTTTGCATAGTGCACTACGCAGTAGCGCTACTACGTGAACTACGCCCAGGGTTACTCATGACAATATCAACACTTTTCACAAAGTGGTCACCAAAGCCTTACTTAACCTTAAACATCGGGATGCCTCAAAAGGTTTCCAACTCCACAACTTGTCGATCAGACAAAAGAATATTATCAAATCCTTAGCCAATGACACCGGGATTGTGATTCATCCTGCCGACAAGGGCGGGAATATTGTGCTCATGAGCAGACAAATGTACATTACAGAGGCATTAAGACAACTTGAGGACCCCAGATTCTATTTTAAAAGTAACACCATTGCTTACAATGATTGCATTATGACCACCTGGAAGAAGCTTACAGAATGGCAGAAACAAGGTATTGTTACTTGGGAAGAGTACTGTTTCCTGAAAAGGGATTATCCCAAGTTACCCATTCTGTATCTTCTCCCCAAGGTGCATAAGAATCCTATTGTTCCACCTGGCAAACCCATTGTTTCTTCCCAGGGAGTGTATTTGAAAACATTTCCAAGTACGTTGACCATTTTTTGAGGGAATATGTGACTATGTTACCCTTTCATGTCAAAGACACTAAGGATTTCTTGTGCAAATTGGAGGGGACTACCTGGGATGAGAACTACATCCTCATTACTCTTGACGTGAATTCGTTGTACACCATAATTGAGTACGAACAAGGGCTCAAGGCGTGTTCGCACTTCCTAAGTAACAAACACATAAGCTACCTTGAACACATGAACATGCTTGTGGAGATGATAAACCTATGCCTCCATAATAACATCTTTATGTTCAATGGTGTCCTCTACAAGCAAATCCAGGGCCTTGCCATGGGCACATGCTTTGCCCCAAGCTTTGCCAACTTGTTCTTCGGCCTATGGGAGGAGGAAATCCGTAAAGATAACATGTTCTGTTTTGACTTCCAAAACGTTGTGTTGTGGCTAAGCTATAAAGACGACTTGTTTATTGTATGGAGAGGCAGTGAAAAAGAAGCTACTGAATTCATCACTAAATTAAATAGCAACCCATACAATATAGCACTCACACACAACATGAGTAAGAAATGTATTGAGTTTCTCGATGTCAGGATTGAAATACGCCAGGGTACACTACATACCAGCCTGTTTCGGAAGGAGACGGCAGGCAACAGTCTCCTTCATCACCCAGACACTCTTAAATGGAGTATTCCTTATGGGGAACTGCCGAAGGCAAGAATAAACTGCAGCACTGATGAAGCATGCATGATGGAACAGGAGATAATGATCTCCAGATTCAGAGCCCGTGGCTATCCTGAATGGATACTCAATCCGGCTATCTCTAAAATGAGCACAGTCAGTAGAAAACAAAAACTTGATACACAAACCAGGGAATCTGACACTACAGATACCAGGGTTATCCTCACTTACAACAAGAGATCTCAAAACATACACAAGATCCTGGCTCAAAGTTGGGACATCCTTAAGAGTGATCCTACTGTGAGACATACCATCAATGACAGACCCAGGATCACATATAGGAAAGGTCGTAGTTTAAGAGACATTTTGGTACAGGGGGATATAACTGAAACACACAAACATGGGGCCCACAATCATAAAGGCTTTTCCCCTTGCGGCCATTTTAAGGAGTGCCGCAACAGTTACCTGGTCAAGGATTTTACCACACCTGGCACCAATAAGAACAGAACCATAACACAGTTCCTTACATGTCGCTCCAACTTTGTCATCTATGTTCTGGAGTGCCCAGTGTAAGATGAGGTACGTGGGCAGCACCACCCTCATGGTGAAGAAGAGGATATTGGAACATCTGCGGGCTATCACTAATAGGGACGTGCACTATCCCACAGTCAGGCATTTCCAAGAGTACCATCTGTCTAACAACTCCTTATTACGTTTCTTTGCCATTGAACAGGTACACATGGGACCCAGGGGTGGTAACAGGGTGCTGAAGCTACGTAAAAGAGAATCCAAGTGGATATTAGAGCTCGAGACCAAGTTCCCGGGGGGGCATAACCTGGATGAAGAACTAGCCACACACCTGCATGATGATATGATGAGTAATATGTCATTGTCATACAGCCTTGCATTACGATGTTCGTTGTTTCTTCCTTTTCTGTACTTTGTACAGCTTGCATTTGGTTTTAAAGTGCACAATGTATGTTTTCTAACATATGCATTTTAATTATTATCTGTATGTTTTATTTTTCTCACAGGAGGAAAGGAAGGGCCCCACCGTATTGCAGACGGTCACTTCTACACGGGCTCCGTACCCTTTCCTTCCCCGGGCTTGGGTGTGCAGTCCGTCAAGATAAGAATCTTTTCAGTTTGTTCATCGTATCTCACTTTCTGTCAGGGTCTGTCCGGGACTATGTGGGGAACACAGTCAGGGACTTGGGCAAGGACTGGGAACTGGGTAGGAAATGTACACAGAAAGAGGAGACAAAGGGATCAAAGGGGAAAGCCTGTACAAGTGAACAAGAAGGGTGAGACTCAGAAAGGACAGGCACTCATGAGGCGGCTCAGCATTCAGAATCAATAAACCCAGGACGGATGTGCAATACACTTAAATATAAAACAACATAAACAATAAAGGGAATGTGGGGTAAAGCACTCAGGAGCTCCACACGGTAAGACTGAAGCTCAGTAAGTTCCTCACCCACAATTGCTGTTACAGATACTGACTGAAAATACCCACATATAGGATATGTATGCAAAGGCAGGGTCTGTGGAGCTTATACCTATGGTGATGTTATAACAGTAACTCAAAGACAATACTCACAGTGAACAAGAAACACCACCTAGGTAGTCAGCTGTGCCCACGGATCCTGGCGATCAAACAGGAACACGCAAGGCAATAACAGCAAAGGGGTAGAACTAAACACAAGCACTATAGACAAGGAGCTAGCAAGGAGGAGTGCTTAACAGGAAAGGAAGGAAATCACAGGGCACACTTGGCAGAAAGCAGGTAACAAACATACAAGGTAACAGAAGCGAGACAGCTGAATAGAAAGACAGCAAACTAGGAACTGGAACCAAGGAAATGGGAAGAAAGGCAGGGACTGGAAAAGGGTATGCAGAAGGGGAGGCTACAAGGGTATACTAGAATAGTGCAGGGTCAAGAATCAAGAAAACAAGGTAGCATAGGATGCAGTGCTGGGGCAAGAATTGAGCAAAGGCTCAGGATTCAAGGTAGCCCTGCAGGTCAGGAACAAGGAAATGTTAAGGCTCAGGAATCAAGGTAGCACTGCAGGTAGTGCTGGATTAGGAAACAGGAAAATAGCTACAGCTCAGGAAACAAGGAGTCAAGAGAGCACTGCAAGCAGTGCAAATCAGGCTCAAGAAACAACTGAAGCCCTGGAACAGGAACAAGGACTAACTATAGCTCAGGATACTAACTAGCACTGCAGGCAGTGCTGGTTCAGGAAACAAGGAATAGCAAAAGCTCAGGAACAAGGACTGGTCTCACCGGATATCAGCTTACAATGACCAACACTGGGCTGAAGGGAGCTGGGGCTTAAAAGAGCTCACAGTAATCATATGCAGCAGGTGTGAGCAGGCTAGCAGCAGCCAGCCACAGGTGAGCTGAATTCCTCCACCCATCCTTGGCCTGCAGGGGTGGAGACAAAGCAGTGAGCAGGGAATTCTAGGTAGTGGAGTTTCAGGCATGAGTAGGCTGGCTTCAAATATAAGCAGGCTGGGTTTCACAAAACCCGGCATGGATTGGGAATGGATGTCAATTCCCAATAAGTGTCCAAATGGCTGGAAGTCAGGATATGCATGCAGGGGAGGGTCTGGAAGCTTATTAGAAGACTGGAAAGTCCCCAGTTCAGCCCCCATGGTGGTGGACACGGGAATGCAGGGAGCAAGTCGTGACAGTACACCCCCTCCAAAGACCCTCTTCCGGAATCTGGAACTGGATTAAGGCTGTGGCTCCTAAGAAGTAAGTCCATCTCCATCATAGATGTGGTGCAAGATGCCAGAGGACTGCAGGATAATTGTGACGTTCTGGAGGGTTTTGTCTCTGATGCTGGAGATTCAGTTTCTGAATGTTTATACTTTCCTTCAGTTATCCCCTATCCCCACAAATGTAATTCCCTCCAGGGTCAAAAAGTTGGCAAAATAGAGGCTCAAGTGCTGAAGGCAGGGAGCCCGGAGGCTCTGGTGCTGAAGGCAGGGAGCCCGGAGGCTCTGGTGCTGAAGGCAGGGAGCCCGGAGGCTCTGGTGCTGAAGGCAGGGGGCCCGGAGGCTCTGGTGCTGCAGGCAGGGGGCCCGGAGGCTCTGGTGCTGCAGGCAGGGGGCCCGGAGGCTCTGGTGCTGGAGGCAGGGGGCCTGGAGGCTCTGGTGCTGGAGGCAGGGGGCCTGGAAGCTCTGGTGCTGAAGGCAGGCGGCCTGGAAGCTCTGGTGCTGAAGGCAGGCGGCCTGGAAGCTCTGGTGATGGAGGCAGGGGGCCCGGAGGCTCTGGTGCTGGAAGCAGGGGGACCGGAGGCTCTGGTGCTGGAAGCAGGGGGCCCGGAGGCTCTGGTGCTAGAGGCAGGGGGCCCGGAGGCTCTGGTCCTGGAGGCAGGGAGCCCGGAGGCTCTGGTCCTGGAGGCAGGGAGCCCGGAAGCTCTGGAGGCAGGGAGCCCGGAAGCTCTGGTCCTGGAAGCAGGGAGCCCGGAAGCTCTGCTCCTGGAGGCAGGGAGCCCGGAAGCTCTGGTCCTGGAGGCAGGGAGCCCGGAAGCTCTGGTCCTGGAGGCAGGGAGCCCGGAAGCTCTGGTGCTGGAGGCAGGGAGCCCGGAAGCTCTGGAGGCAGGGAGCCCGGAAGCTCTGGTGCTGGAGGCAGGGAGCCCGGAAGCTCTGGTGCTGGAGGCAGGGAGCCCGGAAGCTCTGGTGCTGGAGGCAGGGAGCCCGGAAGCTCTGGTGCTGGAGGCAGGGAGCCCGGAAGCTCTGGTGCTGGAGGCAGGGAGCCCGGAAGCTCTGGTCCTGGAGGCAGGGAGCCCGGAAGCTCTGGTCCTGGAGGCAGGGAGCCCGGAAGCTCTGGTCCTGGAGGCAGGGAGCCCGGAAGCTCTGGAGGCAGGGAGCCCGGAAGCTCTGGTGCGGAAGGCAGGGAACCTGGAAGCTCTGGTGCTGAAGGCAGGGGGCCTGGAAGCTCTGGTGCTGAAGGCAGGCGGCCTGGAAGCTCTGGTGCTGAAGGCAGGCGGCCTGGAAGCTCTGGTGCTGAAGGCAGGCGGCCTGGAAGCTCTGGTGCTGAAGGCAGGCGGCCTGGAAGCTCTGGTGCTGAAGGCAGGCGGCCTGGAAGCTCTGGTGCTGAAGGCAGGAAGGCTGCAGGCTCGGGCTTAGATGGCAGGAAGGCTGCAGGCTTGAGCTCAGGAGGCAGGAAGGCTGCAGGCTTGGGCTCAGGAGGCAGGCAGACTGCAGGCTGAAGTTGCGTAGGCAGGCCGGCTGAGGACTGGGGCTCTGAAGGCAGCGGGCCGGCTGAGGACTCAGGCTCTGAAGGCAGCGGGCCGGCTGAGGTCTCTGAAGACTCTGCAAGAAGACAAGCTGAAGGCAGAGTGACACATGGTTCATAGACTTTAAGCTCTGGGAATGGTAGTAGACTGTGAAAAGTAGATTTGCCGTTGTCAGTAGTGACATCTTCACAGGTCCTTGTAGTATCCGGGACTGTGATATCTACTAGACTACAGGACTGGGTAACCTGGTGTGAATGGAGAGCAGATGTGCTAGAACCAGAATTCTTATTCAGCAAGCTGAGTATGGTATCATTCTCCTTTTGCAATGCTGACACAGACATTGAATCTGGATCAGAACAGAAAAGCAAGTCAGGATCTGGCAAAGAGGTGTTTGAAAGCCAATGAGTAAAATATTCTGAACGTAAATGTCCATTTCTCATAAGAGGATTTATTGTTTCAGGACTAGGGTGAACATTCTCAAACTGTAAAGTAGACACTAAATGTCTCTCATTGGTGGGCACTGGTGAACTGCCCTGCACAAACTTACTTGATGCACTGGTGTGTCTTTCTGCTGCTAACAAGGTTTGTAGATATTCATTTTCATCCTGTAGATCACTGGCTGACATCAGGTGAAGATCAGGGTCACAGATGGAATGAAAATCTAACATAGAAGGATCAGCCAACCACAGGGAATAATATTCAGCACGTAAAAGTCTGTTTGTTCCATGAATTGATCTCTAGAGTTTAAGGACTTTCTGGATCTGTTGCTGAACATCTTGGCAAGAACTGACAGGGTGGGTTTTAATAAAAAGGTAGCTAACTGAACGCAAAGAAACCTCACAAGTGACCCTGGAAATGTAGGTTGGTCATTCTGTCAGGGTCTGTCCGGGACTATGTGGGGAACACAGTCAGGGACTTGGGCAAGGACTGGGAACTGGGTAGGAAACGTACACAGAAAGAGGAGACAAAGGGATCCAAGGGGAAAGCCTGTACAAGTGAACAAGAAGGGTGAGACTCAGAAAAGACAGACACTCATGAGGCGGCTCAGCATTCAGAATCAATAAACCCAGGACGGATGTGCAATACACTTAAATATAAAACAACATAAACAATAAAGGGAATGTGGGGTAAAGCACTCGGGAGCTCCACACGGTAAGACTGAAGCTCAGTAAGTTTCTCACCCACAATTGCTGTTACAGATACTGACTGAAAATACCCACATATAGGATATGTATGTAAAGGCAGGGTCTGTGGAGCTTATACCTATGGTGATGTTATAACAGTAACTCAAAGACAATACTCACAGTGAACAAGAAACACCACCTAGGTAGTCAGCTGTGCCCACGGATCCTGGCGATCAAACAGGAACACGCAAGGCAATAACAGCAAAGGGGTAGAACTAAACACAAGCACAATAGACAAGGAGCTAGCAAGGAGGAGTGCTTAACAGGAAAGGAAGGAAATCACAGGGCACACTTGGCAGAAAGCAGGTAACAAACATACAAGGTAACAGAAGCGAGACAGCTGAATAGAAAGACAGCAAACTAGGAACTGGAACCAAGGAAATGGGAAGAAAGGCAGGGACTGGAAAAGGGTATGCAGAAGGGGAGGCTACAAGGGTATACTAGAATAGTGCAGGGTCAAGAATCAAGAAAACAAGGTAGCATAGGATGCAGTGCTGGGGCAAGAATTGAGCAAAGGCTCAGGATTCAAGGTAGCCCTGCAGGTCAGGAACAAGGAAATGTTAAGGCTCAGGAATCAAGGTAGCACTGCAGATAGTGCTGGATTAGGAAACAGGAAAATAGCTACAGCTCAGGAAACAAGGAGTCAAGAGAGCACTGCAAGCAGTGCAAATCAGGCTCAAGAAACAGCTGAAGCCCTGGAACAGGAACAAGGACTAACTATAGCTCAGGATACTAACTAGCACTGCAGGCAGTGCTGGTTCAGGAAACAAGGAATAGCAAAAGCTCAGGAACAAGGACTGGTCTCACCGGATAACAGCTTAGAATGACCAACACTGGGCTGAAGGGTCCTGGGGCTTAAAAGAGCTCACAGTAATCATATGCAGCAGGTGTGAGCAGGTTAGCAGCAGCCAGCCACAGGTGAGCTGAATTCCTCCACCCATCCTTGGCCTGCAGGGGTGGAGACAAAGCAGTGAGCAGGGAATTCTAGGTAGTGGAGTTTCAGGCATGAGTAGGCTGGCTTCAAATATAAGCAGGCTGGCTTTCACAAAACCCGGCATGGATTGGGAATGGATGTCAATTCCCAATAAGTGTCCAAATGGCTGGAAGTCAGGATATGCATGCAGGGGAGGGTCTGGAAGCTTATTAGAAGACTGGAAAGTCCCCCAGTTCAGCCCCCTGGTGGTGGACACTGGAATGCAGGGAGCAAGTCGTGACACTTTCTCACTTTTTGTACTTCTTACCCATTTATAATTAATTCTTGTGTGTTAACAGAACCTTTGCGGACACTATTTTGTTAAGCCACTTGGCGAACGGATTAGAATTAGAATGACCTTTGCTTCCTGAGTCTGACTGGCATCAGGGTTCCGGATTTCACAGGACATTGTATTTATCCTTCTTTCATGATCAACAGGTTATGCCCACGCTGGCACTATGTACGGTTGAATTGTATAACCACTATGGCTGTTTAACAGTGCACTTACGTGCGCATCCACTAGGGGCTACACTTGTGTCAATACGATGCGCAATAATACCTCTATTGTGCATGACAAATATTTTCTGTCAGTTTTCTTCTGGCAATAGTATCATTTGGTATTCTGGAGGTGTTGTTCATGGTAATTCATGGTATTCCCATGCAACCGTATAAGTTCAAAGATTGCCACCTTATTTCTGTCACTTGACAGCATTGTTTTAACCACTATTAGGTGCAAGACTATGCAGTTGCGCGGGCACCACTAGGGCCTTATCAGTGTGTGTTATCATTTGAGCATGACGAATTCTTGGCATTGTTACCATTTATATTACTGATGTGTTAAATGATGCTAGAATTTTCAAAGCATTTCTATACAATTTCAAGGCATTTGTATGTAAATTCACAAGTTCCAAGATGGCCGCATATTCTCTACTTCATGGCAGCATTATCGAGTATGAATCCTTTGTTTCTGTTTACACACTTCTATGTAATGCATTTTCACAATTCAGTCTGTGTGTGACCAAGACAGTTTTACTGTCGAAACGCGTAACGACTGAGGAATAAATCCGCACTAGCTGAATTCTCCTGAGTGTGTGCCTTATTGGACTTCGTGGTGTGATACATATATATATAATATATAATATATATAATAGTGCTTTCTTAAAGTAGCATCTGCACTTTATACAAACAGCATGCACTGATGCACATGCACTTTGATATATTCGAAACTAGAAGAAAACTCAGCTCATTCCCATAAGGTACCATACCTAGGGAGCCTGATGTTGCTACTTTAACAATGTCCTCTAGTAATGCATTTGCACTTTATATAAGTAACATGTACTGATGTACTTGCACTTTTTTGACAACTCCGAGACTAGAAGAAAGCACGAATAGATAACGTGTTTAGGGGAATGAGTGACCCATGATCATATAGTGAGTGGCACTAGCACTTTATATTGCGCTAATGACCTTGACTGTACCTCAGTATGGGCTATGTAACCTTGCAATTTTGCACATGTAATCATATAGCTGAAAAACTGAAATAGGGTATGGAACGGCTGAGTTTAGTTAACAGGCAATGACAAATGACCAAATGATTCAACATGCAGGTCGAGAAACCCGATACCACCGCTTTAACATTGATGATACTCAGCACTTGCACTTTACACGCTGAACGCGTGACATTTGCACTTGCACTTTAATGTTACAATTTACGAGGTCTATTTAGTGATTCCTCGATGAGGTATCCCACATACACCTCCTTGGGAATTGTTCCCGATTTGAATTAGAACGATCTATAGGATCACAATTGCGTTGTGGAATCAAGACCTTCATTTGTGCACACGCTAATTAATCCACTGTAAGTTGAATTAAATAGGAGCATGTACTCTAAGGGGTCTTAAGTTGATGTGCAGAAGGGAATATTCTAACATATGTGGTTTTGACCTTAGGGAGTTTAGACAATTTGTAACTCTCGAACATATGAACACGAGGAGTTAAAAGAAACTCAAAAATGAAAAACCAAGAAAAACTCAAAAAATTGTAAAATTGAACAAAAGTGTAAAAAAGGAAATTACTAAAATAGGTCTATGTAGTAACAATTGTTAAACCCTTATATCTGAATTTAGAAATGAAATCTGCGCATTTTGAAGTATGTTGTTTATATCTATGTCACCATGTGATCGTGATAGTGGGCTTAAAAACAAAGATCATATTGTGGCTCTGTGTGTATACAAGGCGGGGGATCCTGCCAAAACGCGTCACAGCCAGAAAAAAATCAATAAAATGTACTTAAACTTGGAACTGTGGTGTCGTTGTCTGGTGAGGAGATTTTGTGTGCCAGAGTTGGTTGTGGATATATATATATATATATATATATATATATATATATATATATATATATATATATATATATATATATATATATATAGATATATATATACACAAACACACAAATACACATGAGTATATATGGCCATGCTCACATACGCACAACATTACTAACATTCTCGCTAAACAAGCACATGGTAATGGTTATTATGCCAGCATTGTAAAGCCACAGTGTGATTCTGACTTCATATTAAAGGATGTTTCCCATATATATATATATATATATAAATATATGGGAGGAGGACTTCCTGCTCTTAACCATGGATGTCAATTCCCTATATTCCATCATTGATCACACTTTGGGCATACAATGCTGCCATTACTTCCTGAAACAAAGAAAAATCTGTTACATGGAACATACAGCAATGTTATTAGAAAGGATTAAATTCTGCTTATATAATAACATGTTCTTTTTTTAATGGCACCCTGTACAAGCAAGTCCTCGGGACAGCCATGGGCACTTGCTTTGCCCCAAGCTTTGCAAACCTTTTTCTACGGGTTTGGGAAGGGGAGGTTTTGAAAGAACTAGAAACAGAGAAGAGGAAGGGAGAGTCATCAAATGGCATAGATATATTGACGACTTATTCGTCATATGGAACGGAAGTGAAGACAGTGAAAGGAGATTCATTGACAAACTGAATGTGAATAACTTTAATCTCAAACTGACATACACCACTAGCAGAAAATCTATCGAATTCCTGGATGTAGTGGTAGAAATAAGAGAGAATCAGATGTGCACCAAACTGCACAGAAAAATAACAGCAGGCAACAGTCTCCTTCATGCACTCAGTAGCCACCCAGAGACCCTGAAGTGGAGCATCCCATTTGGCGAGCTTCTGAGGGCCAGAAGGAACTGCAGCAACCAGGAAGATTTCCTGGAAGAACAAGACTTAATGATAACACGATTCAAAGAGAGAGGCTATCCGAGATGGGTAAGGGCCAAGGATAAGGTCAGCAAAATCCCTAGAGACCAAACACTACAGGAGAAACCAAATGTAGAGGAAGAAAACAGTCTGAGAGTTATCCTGCTATACAACTCACAGTCCAAAAAAATATCCAAAATCCTGAATCAAAATTGGAATATTATAGCAAGTGAACCCACTCTAGCTGAGAAGATACCCAAACGCCCCCAAATCACATACAGAAAGGGCAGGAACCTCAAAGACCTACTGGTTAAAGGAGATATAACCAATAAACGGTTGAATGCACACTTGAGCCTGAAGGGATTCTTTCCGTGTGGGCACTGCAAGGCGTGCCATAACAGTCGCATGCGGAAACAATACCACACTCCAACATCAGAAAGGACCATAAACCAATTCCTTACCTGTGGGTCAACCTTCGTCATTTACATTCTAGAATGCCCCTGCAACCTTCGGTATGTAGGTAGCACCACCCTGGCAGTGAAGAAAAGAGTCGTAGAACACATGAGGGCAATTAACAACAAAGACCCTCACTACCCAGTAGCTAGGCATTTTGCTGAATATCACCTATCGAACAGCTCATTGCTCACGTACTTTGCAATTCAGCAAATTGAACAGAACATCAGGGGTGGAAACAGAGTACTCAGCCTTAGACAGAGGGAGTCCTAGCATATTATTAACCTACAGACTAAAACCCCTGGGGGTCACAACCAAGATGAAGAACTCAATATACACCTCCATGAACACTAAGTTACCCGAGCATTTTTACAGTGTATGGATATGCCCCAAGCAGTTTTAGGGAACCCAAACATACTTTTAAGTGCAACACAATGAAGATGTCTGTGGCTTTAGTTTTTATTGTAACAGTTATAACTTCGGTTTTTAACCCTAACCATATCAATAATCTATGGTTTTTCTTTTTAAATCACAGGAGGAAAGGAAGGGGCCGACTCCAGAAGTGGATCCGTCGATCTCTTCCCCTACCCTTTTCTTCGACATCATGGAAAAGAGTGGTGCAGAACTACACTACACAGATAAGAGAACCCTTTTATTCTTAATTACATACCAGAGTTTCTCTTTAGAATTAATATCAGAATTGATAGATGTGAAATGGTGGTGGTTTTAGAATTTCATTTCAATTTTTTGTTTTGACTGTGGGCTGATAACAAGGGACAGTGACATTTCATGATTTCAGACGTGGAAAGCACAACATGGTACAAACCAAAGTACTGTATATGATCTCTATGCACACGCTGTGAGTGTTCTGTGATAGTTCATCAAGTAATTGGAGCACAGATGTTGGTCAAGTCTTATGCAGTCTTTTCATTGTCTTTTTATTCAAACAAACAAAAGGTCCAGGCAATATGTGTTTCATCGCTGTGGGATTACCCCCCGACTTCTTCAGGGCTGTTTAGGTCTTCATGTTTATGTCGAATAATCACTCCACCGATCATCCAACACTAAGGTTTTAATCACGACCGTTGGAGTGTTTTTAATGGAATATCGAGGACTCTCACACTGTGAAGAAGAGCCATCCAAGTGGCGGCATATCTGACCTGGCCCAGAAGGGCTCGGACAGAGAGGATAGTCCACACATCTTTTCCTCTGAAGAAGATTCAAGGGACACAAGTATTTCCAGGGCAGACTCAATGACCCCTCCCCTGGTGACCCCTGGCGACCCCCAAACGGCAGATACACTGATCTGAGGGAACACGACATTCAGGAACACAATCCCCTTCTCTTTTTCTCGCCCACACCCGACCGAGATACGCACTCTACCCGCGCCTGTGGGGAAAACAGGCAGAGACTGTATTACCCCGAGTCATCTTGCGGCCCCCCGTTCTTCTCTAAGCGTAATGGGCCCCACCAACACCACCCATGGGAACATAGGCCGCCATAGACAACAAAGCAACACCCTGAGCACACAGCCCCCCACATAATACACTAGAACGTTAGCTTTATGCACAGTTTGGACATATCGCCAGTTGTGTAGGTCCGAAATTTTGGGGCCTGGTCCCCTCGAAAGGTTTATACTTTCCTTCAGTTATCCCCTATCCCCACAAATGTAATTCCCTCCAGAGCGAGCATCTTCATCGGGTGGCATCACATGACAAGGGGCCAGGGGTAGGCTCAGAGCAAGTTGTCCCATACCCATCCCCCCAATCCCAGAACACATCCGGATATGCCTGTGACTGCAGACACTAGTATCTTGTCCCTCAATGTTCGGGGAATGCACACAGCACGCAAAAGGTATGCGGTCTACTCCTATGCTAAACGCCAGAAAGTGCAGATAATACTGCTACAGGAGACACACCTCACAAAAGTCGAATTGGAACGTGTGCAAAAGCGCTGGTGAGGCACTTTCTGTGCCACTACATTCTACATGTTTGCGCGTGGAGCGCTGATTTGGCTTTGTTCTGGGAAACCCGCAGGGTAGTGGAAAAAGAGGGGGGTACGCCTTCAAGGAAGGGCTCCTAGACGGTCAACCCCTACTCCTAGGCAGTATTTACGCCCCAAACACTTACCAGGGGAAGTTCTGGGACTCACTATCAACAACCCTGACACAATTCACAACATCACCCTGGGTATTGGAGGGAGACTATAACTGTGTGCTGGACCTATCCCTGGATCGGTCACACCCCCCAAACGTCAGCTCCCCTGCTAAAGCACAGGGGGAGCAGTTCCATTAATGGGCACAACAGTGGTCTTTAACGGACGTATGGCGGAACTGAAATCCATCCTCTAGGCTGTATTATTCTCACTTCGATACCCCACAATCTACGGGTACGCCTTGACCGATTCCTATGCTCACTGACAATACTCCCTATGGCCCGACAAGTAGATTACCTTGGACGTGTGGTCTCTGATCACGAAGCACATCTTCTAACTCTCCAATGGCTGCCAGCTTATCCCCAGTCCCCACCTGGAAACTGCAGCGGGAATGCTTGGAAGACCCAGTCTTATGCCATGACCAAGCAAACAGTATCAAAGAATATTTTGGGAAAAATGCCAACATGGCATCCACCAGGACGCTGGAGTGGGATGCATTCAAAGTGGTCATTAGAGGGGTCTGCATCAGGCGGATAGCGGGAGTCCTCCGGACACTCGACCAAAGCTTGCAGAAAGCAGAGCAGGAGTTAGCGACCATGAGTAAGGCGGCAGACGCGGGCTTGGTGACCCCAGCCCGAGTCGCAGAAGCCAAGACAATGTATGTGGAAGGGTTAGCGGACCTACGTGGATACAATCTCAAACTATATGCACTCAGGAAGCATAGAGAGGGAGATATCTCAGGGGCACTCCTAGCCTGGCTTGTCCGCCCGAATCAAGACTTGTGACCAATTACCGAGATCATGGGCCCAGATGGCAGTATGGTCACATCGCAGGCAGATATCCTAGGGCTCTTCTAGGACCATTACGTAACGATATACAGAAGCCCTGAATAGGGCTGTCAGGAACAGGTTGATTGCTTCTCCTCGCCCCCCTCAAAATACCCCACATTTCGAGTGAGGATAGGGATCTCCTCGAGGCAGCAATCACATCCTCAGATGTGAAGCAAGCGATTCAGGCTCTTGCCTGGAATAAGGCCCCGGGGCAAGAAGGCCTACCCCTAGAATACTATAGGGGCAGATTTACAAGCCCATGCGCCACCAGTGCGTCACTTTTTGTGACGTACCGGTGGCGCATTTTACTGCTCCATATTTACAAGGACAGGAAAAGCCACCCTGCATGACTTTTCCTGTCCTTGTAAATATGGCGCCTTTTCATGCAGCACTTTGCGTGAAAGGGGTGTTTCATCGGTATTGCTGTGGGTGTTCCCACGCAACACCCATGGAACCAGACACATTTCCAGATTTACGAGGAATAGTAAATCTGGAAATGCGTGTGAATGCTACGAGGAGGGAGGCGCAACGAGTAGAAATGTATTCATTTCTCCTTGGTTTTTTTACCTCCTTATATGCGTGCTGCATTCTGCAGCACACCTAGAAAGAGGAAATCACCTCTAATGATTGTTTATGTACAGGACAATTACGTTTTTCAACTCCTATGTGTGCTAATGCAGCACACATAGAAGTTGAAAAACGGCATTTCAGATTGTTTTTGTGCAGGAAGGGAACCCTTCCTGAATAAAAACAATCTCCCCACGCCGCAGGCATCCTTGCACCATGGTGCAAGGGTGCCTGCGCTGGCGCAAGGTAGCAGTTTGTGTGCCAGCACAGGAGGAAGCACAGAGATGCAACATATTGTTGTAAATATGTCGCATCCCTGTGCTTTGAAAGTCACTCAGTGCGGCGCAGCCAACTGGCTTGCAGCACACACTGAGTCACTTTCTTGTAAATCTGCCCCTATAGCGTCTTTGCCACGTTATTGGCGCCACAATTGACAGACATGTACGAGGCAGCGCTAGAGGAGGGGAAATGTCCCTACTCACTGCGAGAATCTCTTATAGTCTCGATTCTGAAGCCTGAGCGAGACGCGTCGTAGCTGACCTCGTATAGGCCAATAACATTATTTTCCACTGACTGCAAGATCCTAGGCAAGATTCTGGCAGAAGGACTGAGCCCAATGCTCCCCCCACTAATACAGCCGGACCAGAACAAGTTTGTGCCGGGTAGGAATACTTTCCAAAATATCCGCAGGCTCTTTCATGTCCAGGACCAGGCGCTGGACCTTTACCCCAGGGCGGCTTGCCTGATCCTGGACCTGGAAAAGGCATTTGACACCCTGACCTGGCCATACCTATTTGTGACACTGCAGCGGATGGGGATGGGCCCCACCTTCAGAGCGCAAGTGAAGCTATTATACACGAACCTCACTTCCAGGGTGCGTCTGGGTAAACATATATCGATGCCCCTCCAGATAGGGAGAGGTACCAGGCAGGGCTGCCCACTCTCCCCTTTATTATTTGCTATGGCCATGGAGCCTCTCACAATATGGCAGGGGCATCCCGATAGTGGGTACTAAGCATATTGTGTCTCTGTATGCGGACGACCTGCTACTGTATATACGGGATATCACAGCGGATCTCAGCCCCATATGGAACACACTTTTGGACTTTGCGTCCGCAGCAGGGCTAAAGGTCAACTGGGCGAAATCCAGTATATATTCCCGATACCTTGGCATTCGACTCTTTCATCGCCCCACGGACTTATTTGAGGGTAACCATCGCAGAGCCCTAACTTGAGCCAGGACCCAAGTAACCTTCTAGAAGACTCTACCGCTAGCCCCAATAGACAAGATAGCATTAGAAAAGATGATTTTAGTGCCACAATTTCTCTACTACTTTGCTAATATCCCTGTCATTCACCCTCGTTCTTTCTTCCATGAGCTAGATACCCTATTGGGCTCCCTCATATGGGGAAATGGATGCCGGAGAGTAGCCCTTTCAAAGCTGCAACTCCCGACAGACCAAGGGGGACTGGGGGCGCCATCCTTCGAAGCCTACTTTCTTGTGGCGCAGCTCCAATGGCTGTCCCGATGGACAGCGGGATGGCACCTGGGGGAAACCGCCTCGGAAATGGGACCCATGACAGTACAGGCTATTTGCCGCTTGCTCCTTCCCGACAGCCGCCCTAAGTTGACATGCCCCATACAAGCAGCGATAGCACACGCAAGCATGTCGCACATCCATCACATGTCTGGCGAGACCCCCCTATACACCCCTCTGCTCCCATTAGCAGGACTCCCCAGAAGCGGAGGACATTACACCACCTGAACAATGCGCATTTGGACAAGCCACTCGGTTCTGGAGGTAGGATCCTTGTTCATGGAGGGTCAGCTGCTTCCATTTGACCAGCTCGCGGAGGACTTCCACGAGGGCAGTTCCTGCTCCACAGGCAAATAATCCAAAGCTGCCGCCGCCTTTGGGACCTCTCAGAGGGAGAACCTGCAACACACCCGGTACTCCATGCGATACTCAATATGGGCACGGGCCGATATCTAATCACATGGCTTTATAAAGCAATTTGAGATCTCACGGCCACTACTCTCACCTCGCTACGACAGAAATGGGAGGAGGAGATAGGGCACCCACTACATGATAAGGAATGGGAACAAGCCCTAGAATACCCAAAGAAAGTGTCCCCCAACGCTCGGTTTAAAAACATACAATTCTCCATACTACACCGGGCCTATATTATCCTGACATGGCAACAACGGTTCTACCCAGACACATGATTCCTCTGACCTAGATGTCGAGCCCTAGACGCAAAATTTAAGCACATGTTTTGGCTCTGCCACATGATACAGCCCTATTGGAGTACAATACAAAAGGCACTGTGGGAATTAACAGGGCTCACTGATATTCACACCTGGGAGGCCAGCGGGATTGGGATATTCCAAAGAAGAAAGACCCTTAAGGTTCAGACATGCTTTGCCTCCCTGGCCCTCCTACTGGCAAAGAGAGGGATCACAATGTACTGGAGAGCCCCAAAGGGACCCCCACTGGCAGTCTGGGCAGGGGCAGTTAGTAAATGGGGCTCAGCTGAGGAGGATATAATCAGGCGGGAGGAGGTTCAGAGAGTACTCAAAAAGCACATCTCCATGGAGTGGGCTAAACTGCTGCACCAATTCAGACAACATGCAGTAAGCACCCTGCAAACACTACTACAGACTGGTGCGACTGGAGCTCCAAGCCAAGATACACAAGCACAACCTGACCCGCAGGCCGGCAGCACAGTTGATACCCCTGGGCATCACGATAGCCCATGACCTGGCAACACCTCCACTGGATGAGATAGACCTGCACCTCGCTCACACTCATTTAGACCTTGCTACAGGAGAGCCTTGCTTCTCCCCACCCCCACACAAGAGTACACACAACAGCATAATTCTCTTACTTCTGGATGTCCACAGATGAAGATGACCTCATTTGCTTTACCCCAATCGCCCCAGGTTTTTGCCCCAGTTTGTAATCCAAGCCGGTAGTTTCAGGGACTGGACGCCCAATAAGACACATGACTCCTAATATAGCTATAGTAAGACACACCGCGACAAGGCACAATCACAACAGGGAAACCAATAGCTAATCTCACTATACATGTACCCCGGGCGCCCATGATGGACTGGTAAACTTACACTGTGAACTCATGATAATCGTGCCAATCGATATAATTATGTCAATGTAAGCTGTTTTGGAAAACTCAATAAAAATTGTTATATATATTAACTAAAAACAAAGGTTACAGGGATGTTATAGTTAGGAATTAGCATTCATAAAACCTTAAAAATGCTCTGAAAAAAACAAAATTACAGGGACGTTATAGTTGCACTGACATTTCTCTCGTACAAAACCAGAGAAATTCCCTGCCCCACGATGCACTGCTTAGGACCTCACATATTACATCACTCGGGACATGGTCAGTAACATAGATCACCATTTCAACATATATGGGATTTCATAATAGATATACACCTTCAGGCCATCTTTCCAAAAATATATAGGGGCATATTAGCAAGACCGGCGATAATGGGCTTGCTAATATGCGTTATAGAATTCCAATAGAAGCCCAGGTTAGATGTCCTGCACATCTAACATGGGCTTCTATTGGAATTCTATAACGCATATTAGCAAGCCCATTATCGCCATTTTAGCGGCAGTTTTCTGCCGCTAAAACGGCGATAATTTTATCGCCGGTCTTGCTAATATGCCCCATAGTTTTCTGCCTCTTACACTAAACTCAACAGTCTCAGAGTCTTTTCTGCTGAAATCTTCTCCAGCATCTCCTTCATCTCTGTCTTCTCTGATGCATGAAGTGCCGTACTGAGCAACAGTGATGGAGTTATCTGTAACAAATTGTAGATCGATATTTGCATTCCACATCTTCATAATCTCAAGATTGTAGTCATTTATATACTTGGAAGCCTCTGTTCTTCTAAGGTTGTATGCGTTTTGGGGTAATTTCCTTGTCAATGTATGTCTGATTACAGACATAAAACTATTCACTCTCCCTTGAGAAATGACAGGTTGTGGGAATCCAAATCGACATCATGTGTAAAATGTTCCTTTGCATCTGTATTTTCAATGACAGTACTACCCACATCTATGAGTTTGAAATCATAGAATTTTTTCTCTCAAGCCCGCATCATTTTTGTGTTTTGGAATGGCACATGTCGCTTACTGTTATATGAAAGAGAAGACAGACTCATCACTGTCTGTCCCAAACTTCGGGGCATCTTTTACCCATAACAGCATGTGAATATGTGAAGCACTTCTAGCTTGGTACTCTTTGCACCAAAAGAAATCAGTTTCTCCACTAAGAGGAGAATTTGTTTTGTTGCAGATGAAAGCCATCATCACTTGAAACCTGTGGTTAAAATATCTGCAAACAATTGCAGGGTCCAGCAAGCAAAGTTCTCCTGGTATCTTCAGATTGATGCCTTTTATGATTGCGTTTGCTTCTTGCATGAATTAAAGCAGGTCATCTCATGCATGCTCAGAACAACTAAGTGTTAAAAAGCAAGTAGGTGCTTCTAGGTTCCTTAAGATGCATTTCAGCTCATAGTGGCAACAATACCAATACTCGCTGGTGCGACATGGCAAGCCATCAAATTAATCAAGTTGTACTCCAAGTTTTCATCCTTCCCATGAACTTTGTCAATGAATTCCCTTGCAGACAGATTTTGAAGATTCACTCCTATCTTCAGTATATTGTTAACAGCATATAAAAGACCAGACAAGTCACTCTCAATCGGAAGATGAAAAATGTATGGAACGCAATGGAAAAATCTTGGATCCTCTGAATATAATTGTGTTGACCGTTATTCAGCTGCTGGTATCTGTACTGGCCATTCATCATAGCAGCCACGTGCTCAAGTGGGAAACAGTTTGGAAAAACAGCGAGCCTCTAAGGTTTTTTACTACACACTCATGGGAGTTCCTTTTGCTTCTTTTCTATCATCTGGAAGAGATCAATAACATCACCAATGATTTCTTTAGAATGCAGAGGATAGGTGCTATAGTGTTCAGAATTTGTTCTGATCTCAATTCATCCTCCTTTTCAATCTTTCCACTTGATGATAATGTTTCTTCCTCTAAATGTGTTATATCTTGAATATCAGCATTTGTATAATAAATATTATTTTTCAACATATATATAAATACATATATAATGTTGCTTTTCTTACATTCCTAACATCCACTAACCATAGTTTTTGCTCTTTGTAGGGACACAATTTACTAGAACAATAGGAGGCTCATCAAAATCTCTCTATACCCCTATAGCTTCATTATTCTTTTTGAAATCTAATGGCAAGTACATAACTTTTCTCTGTAAGACCTTTTAGAAGTTCTGTTGGAGGAAATCTACCAGTTTTAGGTTCCATATGCACAATAGTTTGGATAGGATGTATGCATTGTATAAGAATACATTTGTAAACATTCAAATCTCGAAGTTCTTTTGGAATAGAAACTAATTCTAACTTGTTTAGCTCGAGCTGGCCTTTTATTATTCTATAACTTAGTAAAGCAGTACTCACATATAATTTGTTGTGTGCTCAAATCAAACCCCTCTCCTACAAATAATTATACAGCAAACTCTTGTCACTTATCTCTGCTCTCCTGTTCTGTTTTTGAGTACAAAACAACATTGCGAGTTTGGCTTTTATAGTGAGTACGTCAACACCAAATACAAACACGGTTTGGGTAATCAGAACAAACTGTGTTAAACTTTGCAACCTCTTGTGCAAGGTTTCCAGTACTAATACATGTTTCCTGTTGCTGTACGCCTCCAGTAATCAACTCTTCTTTTACCCTAGACTCCTCCTCAGGACCAAAAAAAACCTAAACTGAATATCTTCACAAACATTTTCTAGCTCTGTTAGTGCACCATGCAGTAGAGTTATATACATCTCTACTCAACATAAAGCAGGACTCTTTACATAGAAAGTCTCCTATCTAAACGTTGGGGCATATTTACGTTTCCTGGCGCATCCCTGCAAATCAGCAGGGATGCGCCAGGAAACGTGCGACACGCATCTCAATCCTTGCGCCACCACGGATGCGCTGCATTTACAATACGGCGCATCATGGCGCAAGGAAATGCAGATGCGTGTCGCATCTGCTGCCGTAACGTTAGCGCAGTGCTGGAGTTGTGTCGCGGGCGCGACGCAACTCCAGCACTGTGCCAACCATGCCCAACCATGCCCATGTCTAACATGGTGCGTCAAGCCTTACGCCTGCTTCAAGCAGGCGCAAGGTTTTGATGCAGCGGGGTCGGAAAAGTGACTGAGTGAAATCTTGTAGATTTCACTCAGCCACTTTTCCGAGGCGTTCCTGCGCCGGAACGCCCCCCCCTGCAACCTGACGCAGGTTTCATGTGGCGCAGGGCTTAACAACGTGACGCATCTCCCTAGATGCGTCACGTTGTAAATACCCCGCAGCATGGCGCTGGCTTTACGCCGCCGCTGCGTCACAGAAGTGACGCAACGGCGGCGCAAAAGTGGCACAAGGGGCTTGTAAACATTCTCCTCATTATTTTGTTTTTCTCTGTCAGTTAGAAGTTCGAAATACAAATAGTATGAATGAGTGTATGAACGTGTCAGTGAATGCATTAGTGTGTGCATGGGTGTATCAGTGTGTTTACCAGTGAATCCCAGGGTGTCTTAATGTGTGTATGAGTGCATGTCTGAGTGAGTCATTGAGTCTATCAGTGTGTCCATGGGTGTGTCAGTAAATGTTTCAATGTCTCCCATGGAGTATGAGTGTGTATATAAGTGACTGTGTAAGTGTATTAGTAAATGCATAAGTGTGTGCATGGGTGCGTCAGTGTATCTATCAGTGTGTTCCAGGATGCCTGATTCAGCTATCAGTGAGTGTCTGAGTGAATCAGTGAGTTTATCAGTGTCTCTATGGCTGTTTTAGTGTATGTGTTATTCTGTACCGTGGTTTCTGATTGTGTGTATGAGTGAGTGTGAGTCACTGAGTCTATCAGTGTGTCCATTGGTGTGTCAGTGTATGCATTAATGTGTCCCAGGGTGTCTGGGTGTATGTATAAGCAAGTGTCTTAGTGTGTCAGTGAATGCATCAGCGTGTCCATGGGTTCTCTATGGTTGTATTCTATGGTTTCTAAATAGTTAATCAAGAGATAATTTTGTATTATTTATTGCTCTGCTTTGAAAAGTAGACAGATATAACTCTCTATCCATCTACCTCTCTTGGACATTGGTATTAGAGATATGCTGAGTGTATTGATGTAGGTATTCATTGGTGCATATGTGTATAACTGCATACGTTACTCATTAAGTCAATTAATCAACTCTTCTTTTACCCTAGACTCACTGCGTGAGAGAGACTGCGTGTCTCACTGTACATCTAGGTCTCTGAAAATCAATATCTTTGTTTAGGTGCCTACCTTTCTACAAATGTACTATCTACTTCATAGTGCACCCTCCTACATTACTGTGTCTGGTTTGGGTCTGTCAGAACTTACCTGTACTATATAAGTCTACTACTATAGCCATCTTAGTGTACTTTAATGTCTCACTTTATAATACAGTATCTCTGGATGTCTTACTATATGCATCTGTTTCTGTTTGGGTACATCAGCATACACTTTACTATCTACCTAATTATCTTTCTGTTTACATGAGTGTCTCTCTGGGAGAGTTACTGCACGCATCATTTTCTTCCTGACTATGTAGATGTATGCATGTTTTATCTGTGTTAGTGTATATATCAAACTATACCTGTCTGTCTTAGTAAAGGTTTCAGTCTGAGCCAGGTTATATAATCTATGTATCAGGGTATTTCTGATTCCGTAACTATATACATAGTAGATCACTGGATTTTCCTTCCAGTTCATCATATCCTCTCTTTTAATATTTACTTTTACTTTTCTAAACATCATACTCTCTTTTATCCACCCTACGTGCACTCATTTCTTCTCTATCAATGTGGTGTGGTGCTTGTGCTAGAGAGTGGTGTTGGTGATTTTGGGGCTGGTGTGTCATGTCTGCTGTCCCTGTTGTGTGTCACTTAATTCATTTTTGTGAATATTTGTTGTATTGTGAGTGGGATCATGCCGGGGCATAGTCGTTCTTGCCCCATGGATGAGCTGGAGTTTGGGGCATTCCTGTGGCTGTTATGCCACCACCTTTTCAACATATTGTCCAGTGGGAATCCGCAAACATAGATGGGACTAAATACGCCTCCAGATGCTACTGCTCTATGGAGTGGACCACACACCAAGCAATTGAACCATCGCCAGGCAAATGTGGTCGGTAGGGAGTTTGACCACCTTAGTAGTGTCTGCTATCCTATGTTTCTAATGTACCGATTGATGATTTGTGGAACCATGAAGTATGGCTAGCAAGAAAGTTTGGTGTGAATTAGCCATGTCCCCATGCAAAGGGGCCAAATGCTTTGTCTACAGTTCTGTCACAGTATGTATACCAGTGCTATCTGTGACACTGTGTGGCCCATACTAGTATGTGTGTTACTGTAGGCGACAGAGATGAGTACCAGGGAAGCATGCAGCTGATTAACATTGCCGTATCCAGTCCAACAAACTCATATGATGACAGAGCAGGTAGTCTAGATGTGCCCCAGAGATGCTTACTTCACAACAGGCATTTATCATGTACAGTTGTGATGGGCCATCACATAACATACATCATACATAAAGGGGCTTATTTACAAGGTTGTTGCACTTCTGGCATGTCATTTCTTACAACATTAGAAGTGATGTTCCGGCTATGCAAGAGCCTTGTAAAGAAGCACCATAATGATGTGCCGATCATCCTCCATAGCATACCTGCCATGATTTGACAAGCATTTATGAGGCCTGCCAATGCTTACACTGCTTAGCTCACCTCTGAATGTGTAAATACACATAACACTATTGTTGTACAGCAGTTCACAGGTAATAGGTATGCCCTCTATTGCTATACTGTGCCTTGCACTGGCTTGACTGACTGCATACCTTTGACTGTGATGCAAATCCCACATGCTTCTTTTGCATGGCCTCATGGAGGTGTTTATGAGGCCAGAGCCGCTGGAGCTGTCTTTACATATGTAACTCATATAGTACATGACTCCAGTATGGAAGCCCAAATGTATGTCAGATGGGAGCCCACTCACATGGTACAGTATCCAAGTGTATGCTAGCCTACATGAGACACATCTCTATCTATACCATTCATGTTAAACTTTTAAAATGTAATTATCAGCTTAGGTATGCATGTGACATAAGTGTAAATTAGTATGCACTCAGCAGCACTGACAGGTACAGTAATCCCTTTACTTAGGGAACAGGTACGCATGAAGTGAGATGTGCATATCATACTCATTTACTTGTCAGTATTTAAGAGGGCCTCCATAAAGCATCACCTTCCTGAGCATGTTATGTGAATTATGTAGTTGCACAGCATCATCCAAGTCAGCTACCATTGTGTAATTTGGTTGTGATGCAATTCCTTACCTGGTTCATCAAAAGGGCTAACAGGTGCATGTTTAAGTTTTTCGTATATATGTTCTCCTCAGCAAGCCTTACCAATGTGTATCAACCAGACATGTCAACTTTGTCATCTGAATACTTACAACCTGAAGGGTTACATAGCTAATAGCTTTGCATATGTACTGTGCTGTTGTTGCTTATCAATTATGTATACTAAGTTAAATGATGTAATATACATGTTTTGTCTTGTAGATGGACCTCCTTCATACACCAAACTTGAGGTTGCGAGCTACAAGGACCTCAACTTCACCGGTGAGTGCCTTTATCAGTGCTAATTGCATAGTGCAAGGAGAAAGTGTGATGTAAGAGGATGTGGAAATTGCCAGAATCAATGTGCATCCTCTTCACAATAGAACTTTTGGAAGGAGATAGAAAGGTCATGAAAGGTAGAGGTGCCGTTTTGCATGGCTATCAGCTTCCTTCTGCTGTCAAGCAGAACGCTTTTTCAATTTGGGAGGGACCACATGATAGTTGCTTTACAGGGGAACCATGATCCCAGGGGCAGACAATGCAAATGTAAGTGGTAGTGGATACACTTCTGAAAATAGATGTGGATGTGAATGCTACAGAATGCATGTCAGTTGCACATGCTATGATATTGGTAGAATGTATCGAGTGGTGGCATGGTTCACTATGGAGCAACTACAGGTCAAATATGAGAAGTTTCATATGCCTCTGTATGATGTGAGGTACAAATCATGCGGCCATTGTTGCCTGTCATACCTGCCAAGTTTTCAGTGGAGGTAGCAATGTGTCCTGATGTGGCTCCTTGCCTTATCAATTACTAAATGTTGTGACACAATACAAGTACTGCAGCATATTGAAGGTACAATGAGTAACAGTGAAGGTGAAAATGTGTACCATTCCATGGGCACCAACAACCTCTGTTCCCAAGCATACTCAGTACTGACATGGTCCTACCTAGATCTGCCAATGGTGTTGCAATTGCATAATATGACAATTGGCCTGCCTTTGCAATTAGGGCAGAGTTCACCTAATATGATAGATAATAGGTATGTGTATGGTCACTCGATGCTGTGAGATTAATTTTAGGCTGTAGGGGCTGCTACCTTTGATGTTACGTAAAAAATGATATTTCATGATGTTGATACATGTGCCTAGTCAGCCTTTGAATGGCATTAATCCTCATTGCTTCAACAGACAACATGACCCCAGATGAGCTGAGGAATTACAACCAGAGAAAGGAGCGTTACCACCACTTCCAATGGGTCGCCAAGGCCCACAGGACCATGAAGAGGCGATATGAGGAGGAAAAGGCACAGGGGAGGTGGTAGAGTATCCCTGTGGGACAACCACCGCAAGGAGAAGCTCTGCCAGGCATGGACAATCTGCTTCAGGTGCCTACCAGCCAGCCATTCCAAATACCTCTACCAGCAGCCCTTCCATTTCACTGGGGCCCACACCTCAGGCCAGGGAGGGACCCCAAAGTTTTGAAATGGACATGCAAAAGGACTTGTCGGACTTAAAGCTACATGTGGCAGTTCTTTCTTGAAAACAAGATGGACCAGGCCTTATCCCTGCTGCAGGAGATAAAGCAGGCAGTTGGGCAAAGCAGGTGGAAGTTGCCACAGGACCCTTTCTGCCCTTCCCTCTGTTTGGCATGTCGTTTTTTTTATCAATAGTGTTTTTATGGCTTAGTTTGGGGTAGTGTATTTATAGTGATAGTGTACTGATAATGATTTTAGTTTTTTTTGGCGTGGGTTATTTTATTTAGTATGTAGGGGCCCTTTGGGTTATTTGTGAGTGGGTAGTTGATGTGTTTATATGTTAAAAAAGAAAACAATAAAACAATTCAATGAAAAAATGCAAAAAATATAAATGATTGTTTAGGTTTCTACGTGTAGGTAGTTGATGTTTAGGTGTAGTTCCTGTTGTCCATGTGGGAAGACGTGACTTAAAGGGTTTTGGGGGTGATGTTTATCATGTTGTGCTAAATGTGAAGAGTAAGCTTAGATAAGGTCGTTTTATATAGTAGATTGGCTAAGATAGTGTAGAATAGGTTTGGATAGGTAGTTAGTATACGGAGACAGTTTGTTTTTTATTCAACTTTTTTATTCATATAAACTTTTATTGTTTTCTACATACAGGTGTATGTCATGATTTACTGTGTGGGAGTTAGCATGGATGCTCAGGTGAAGTTTTGCATTTGCATGAGTCTTTGCTTGCAATGTCTGCCAACATCTGTAAGTAGTTTTCTTATGGACGGGGTTCTGTCAGGCTGGCCATGACTTTACAACATCTTGCAATGAAACATTGTTGAGCAGTGGAACTGGCAAACATGAATGAATGCTGACACAGTGCTATTCATGTGTTCACATACAATGTCTTTGTGTGGTTTGCTAATGCAACATGATTCGGGGAGATGTTGTGGTCATAATGATTTGCCCAATCAATAGGTTTTTGTAATCATACACTGATGGCTGCCCCTACCCTCTCACACTTGCAGCGTTTTCTTGTCAGGCCAATGTGGTATGCTTACAGTACCCATGTGTGGCCCCAGCATTCAGTTGAACTTGATGCTTGCAACCTTGATTAATCATTTGCTTGACATCACAACAATAGTGATAATAAATTATGTAACACTCTCACAGTCTAGCATTGTCCCAGACTCCAGAAATCAAGTGTTCATTTTGCAAGTAGTTGGTGTAGTTGCCTCCCAGAATGGGCAATGGTCAACATGGTCCTGACTCTTAGAGACACACAACACACAGGTAGTCAATTATTAGTGCAAATGTTGAAGTCAGTCGCATGTTCCGGTTCGGGTTACGAGAGAGAGAGTGCAAGCATTACAGAAGACGTGGGATCCACTTGCACCTACCTGCTTCCCCTCCTGCTTTCTCCCGCCTGTGTGTGCCGGATACAAGTGCAGGTGCGGTGCGTGCAGCTGGACTCAAGACACAGAGCCTTCAGCTCTTGGCGGTCCTGGGCGTAGAGGTGAGCATGCCCTGGTTGGAGCTCAGAGCTGCAGCTCTGCCCGTCCTCACGGAAGCAGCCAGTGTTAGGCCAGTGTGGCTTGCCAGTTGGAGCAACCGCTCAATTTGCCTCCTCTCCGCCTCGCTCGGCTTTCACCTGCTTCACTCTGCCTTCTACACGCCGGACTACGGTGGTGGCGTCTCGCTACTTGATTGCACCTCGGCCTGCTCCTCTTGCAGCTCCTCCTCTCCTAGGCTCAGTGAGGGGAGAGTCTTTGCAGCACTAGGGATTAGCTGCTGCCCCTTGTTTTGTGATGTGTTGATGAGCACAGCAGAATATGGCTGGAGTGGAGCGAAGTCGCAGCTACCTGCGGGCAGGAGCTCCCTGGGGTAGCTCAGGGGAAGTTTACCCGAGCCCCCACCAAAACCTCACCGCACTCAACTGTTACAAAGTGACGACGGGGTGTACGACGGCAGTAGGGGCAGAGCTCAAGAGAACAGCAGGGTGTTTGGAGCTCAGAGACTGGTGCCCTGAGCCGCAAAAAAAGAACCAAATACTTCCTGGCCCTTGAAGAATACCTGCGTGGCCAACAGCTCGGAGCGGCCAGCCCTGGTCTGTCTGACAGGTTGAGATGCTCAAAGCTATTGATGGCTATTGACAGCGACTCTCCATTTTGTGTAGTTAGAGGTCAGCCATCATAGAGGGTGCCCCAGGGGGTCTTGGCGGAAGCGGCCTGACTTGGCCAGGTGCGGCTTGCGGACAACCCAGCGCATCTCCGGCTGTTGGTATCAGATGATATCAGCACCTTTTTTGCCCATGGAAGAAAGATTTTAGCCCCCAGCGCACCTGCCTATTTGTCCAGCTTTCTGCATCCCTTGTGACTCCAAGAGCTTCTAAAGCTCCCTAAATAATCACCCACTCCAGCGAGACGGCAAAGGTGGTGTGACTAGCAGGACTTCGCAGAAAAGGTTCTGCATGCATGGTCCTTGACGGGTAGGACCTTAGTGTAAATATTTACACCAATGTATACTAAGGATCTATTCGGCTGGAACTGGAGTGTCACAATCTAGAAGATGATGATTGTTCCAAACTTGTAATCTTAGTGTCTATTGGAATCTCTGATCGCCATTTTTTCCTGTCATCATTGAATACAGTACAGCAGATTTGATATTGTGGACTCTGCCGTTTATATCCTGTTCACCCCGTACCTGTGTCTACTCACTGGTGTACGTCTGCCTTCCCCTTAAACAGTTAGCACTGGTGACAAGAGGGATAACCAGCCGTAAAGGAACCAGGTCTTCTGTAGGAGTCTGAATATAAACTCAATGGGTAACACAAAAGAATACTGGAGAGGGCAAGGTCGGTCCCTACCAAATGTAGACGGAAGCTACCGCCATACATCAGCGAGGCTCACCTCTCTGGTGAAGGCCCCCTCAAAAGGAAAACCACGTAGGGGCTATAAATAAGTGATACCAAAGTACGAGCTGTGAACCTTTTATCAGACATTCAGGGACTAGAATCCAGCCCCGGTATTCATTTCCCGAAGGTGGAGCCTGAAGGTCTTAATCAACTTGGAAGGAAACTCAAAAACACATTACCAGCCTGTAGCCGGCTGACAGCAAAAAAGTCTATGGTGTAGCAATGGCAGTCAGAAAATTAAGAAGTAAAGCAGGTTTTATGAAAAGATTGGGCACAGCCCAATCACAGAGAAGAAGCAAAACCTATTCAGCACACATCGGGCTACTTTCAGGACCACTTACAATACCAGAATTTTTTCCCTCTTGCCCTTCATCATCAACTACGGCTCATGAAACAACAAAACAAGAAGAACAAAGGGGCCTCAAGGCAATTATGAAGGATTCCTTAGATCCGACTCTAGTTCCTCAGACCGAGGAAGCTGAAGTCCTGTCAATCTCAAGTCCAGAGGAATCGGTTTCCCAACATAAATATCAACCTCCTCTTACAATCGCGACAACTGAGTCGGACTTCACTCTTCCGGACATAAATATGAGTCGGGTAATTTCAGTCCAGGACGCTACAACTGTTTAACAGTACGCCTACTAACTCCCTGGATGCTGATTATAACCTATCCTTATCCCCAGATTTTCCACTGCTATTATCACCGGATCTCCCAAAAAAATAGAGCATCAGTCACGGAATCGCTGTGATCCTTGCAAACGTTTTTGGAAGCAATCCTGGCATTACTAGGCAAATCAACAGTAATTTCAGATCATGTCTTGGAAACCCAATCAGTAGTCCTTCAAATTTTGACAGACCAAAAAAACTTCCAAACCCCTGCATACCAATGGAAAAAACTACTAAGAAATGATTTCAACTAAGTGACAAAAGAAAATTGTGCCGCTTTAGTAAGCACAAAAACAAGAGGTACTCAAATAAATAGTGAAAATAATAAATCTCAAAACACAAAACGGGATCAAGTCAACAAAAGGTATTCTTCAAAAAAACTATGTGAGACACCGAAGGAAAGCAACTCACAAATTGCAACCCCCAAATTCTATTCAATCTTTACTCACAAAGAAACACAGGCGATAAACCAAAATCTTCAGCAACAACCGGAAAAAAACTGCTCCCTCACAACCTCCGTCAAAAACCGGAAAAACTCGAGAAATAAGGGACGTTTCTCAAAAAAATCTCAAAAAATCCAACTGCTGGAAAAAGAAACGGAAATCGCAAAAATACACAACCAAAAGCACAAAAAGAAGGAAATGAATAACCGCAGAATTATGAAAGCAAAGCCCCGTAAAATAAAGTTTTCACAAAGACTTCGGGCAGGCACAGCCGCACAGACAGAAGTCACAAATTCACCTGTAGAGATCTTAAGTAACACTGACAGTGACAACGATGAGGGATTATCTCCCAATCCCCTCAGTCAGGTGCCTTAAGACAATTGAATCCCCTGACAACTAACATTATAACTAAAGGTTTTCGGCAGAATATAAGCTATTGTGACCACGATGCCACTTCTATAGAATCTAACGCAATGAGCATAGGAAACAGCAAAATTCAAGATGTCTATCTAACTTTAGAGTTATCCAATCTCTTCCCATTAGGAAATGATCCTTTAAATCGGAAAATGGTACTTAATCTCATCCATACCCTTCCCCCCTTGAAAATGCTCTCATCCTCTGATCTAAAACTGATCTCTTTCCCAGATAAGGCTGATGTATTTACAGTCCAAGTAACTTCTGGTCAGGTTTTATTTAAGCAATTATTTTAAATGAGCGAGAAATCCTTCACAAGTATGGATACGGTGTGATTGGAATCAGGAAAAAGTCTTCACAGGCTTTATCGAAGGCTCCATTACTGCCCCAAAGGGAACCTCTGCATATTTTCCTGTCTTCTGATCAAAATAAGCCTCTACAAAGTCCATCGGATAGGTAAATCGACAAGCTAACAATTTGTATAACAGAAGAAGAACGATCAATATAGAATCATAATCTCTACGAAACTATAAATTCAAAAAAGGACAAATCCTGGTTCTGGCTTGCAGATAACCTAAATGCAAACAGACAGGAACAAGTTACAAAACGACCTTTTTAGCAAAGGCTCCATTTCCTCCATCAAATTTATCTTTTGGAATATTGCAGCCCTGATTCCCCCAAAACTATACAGTCTCCTTTAAAGCTCATCAGCAATAGTTTGCTTCCACGAATCCTGGCTACTTGGAAATTTTAAGTCAAAAGGACTATTTTTCTTTTGAAATTCCAGCAAAAAAGGTGAAAAGAGGCCACGCAAAGGGGGGTTTGATGATCTTACTGAAGGAAGATATAAACTGGAACTGTGAAAGAATTGACATGGGAAGCAACAACATACAATGCATAAGGATTCATACAGGCTATACAAATTCTCATACTAAAGAAACCATATTTCTTTTTAACCTCTATATTCCTCCCGGACCGGAATTCAATTTAATGCTTGTAAAAATATTTAACCCGATAGATTCAATACTAGAGTTGCGCGGTAGATATCAAATCCTCATCACAGGAAACTTCAATGCAAAAATCTCCAGCTATGCGATAAAAACTTGTAGAATTAAAGATGAAGAACTTGCCTGTACTATCCCATTCCCAATTTTTCCTGACGCCTTAAAAACAGACAGAAGAGGAAAGATGCTACTCGAACAAGCAATTGGAACTAGGGGAGTGATCTTAAATGGTAGGCTCGATGGGGATATACCGGCAAGCTACACAGAAAAGGATTCCACAGCAGTTCCATATTAGACTACATAATATGCAGCCATATTATGCAGCCCATCATTATATCAAAAATGCAATTACTTAGACTCCAAATTCTCACCTGATAGCGATCATGCGATATTCCATATGAATCTCAGTTTAAATTTCTCGATGACTCCCTCATGGTCGCTGTCTCGGATGAATGGTGAGTCGGTCTAGAATCTCGCCCCATAATGCTTTGCTGGGCCTTTGGTTGGCATTGTATGTTTGCCCATAACTTTGCTTGGGGTGGTCCTAGGAGGATGGGACCACCACCGAATCGTTCAGCATGATATGCTCTTTGTGTTCAGGGCATCTGCTTAGTCCTCCCCCTAAGTTAGGGGGGACCTCAAAATCATCACCTCTTTCATTGCCTGATATTTTTCAAAGCTCACTTTTGTGAATTGGTTATATGCTTTTTAGCATGTAAAGGTAAATTTATTTTATCAAAGGGTTGTGAGCACTGTAGCTAAGTCCAGAGTTTTTGCATGAATTCCGTGTTTTTTAGTATGTAAAGGTAAAGTTGTTTTTATCAAAGAGTTGAGGGTGCAGTAGCTAACTTCGCTACGAGTCGGAAGTCGAGATTTCCGTGTTTTCAATGTAATGCGTAGTTAGCAAATCTCCTCAGCCTCCGCTAGTGGAGCGGAGTTCATTGCCCACGGTTAGAATATTTCCAAAACAAAGGTAGTTCCATTTAGGGGTAGGAAACACCACACTCATTTTAAATGGCAACTAGATGGCACTGTAATTGAGGTGGTAAAAGCCTATACCTATCTTGGGCGAGTCTTTTCTCAAACCTTAGAAGTTCATTCTCATCTTCACCAGATGAACCAAAAAGTAGAAGAACACATTAACACCACAAGGAAATTCTACAATTATTCAGGCAAGAGGCATTTTCAAGCACTATTTGAAATACATGGGGCCAAAATTGCACCAACTCTAACCTATGCCACAGAGTATATTCCTTTAGTCAGATGGAACATTTTGAATATCAGCAAAGGTACATTTTTACGTAAATTAATGTTATTAAGTCAAGCCATCCCAGTACAGATCCTTCGCTTAGAATTTGCCATCGTAAGTGCATTTTCAACGGCCTTAGCCAATGTAATCAGATGGGCTTTCTAACTTTTGCAAGCAGAAGAAGGCTCTTTAAGGGCCTTACTGAGATCCGAAAGCTTTAAATCAGGGAAAAAACATGATACATTTCAAACAAATCTCAAGACTGCTTTACAATACTTTCAGTTTACCGAAGCCATTTATTCAATCCTGGTCTCCAGCACACCTGAAGCACTTTCTGAAAAATGCGACTCCTCGATTAAGTTTCGACCTTGACAAGGCATACTGCCTGCAATTATCTCATTATAACTCTATCACTTCTATGATTGAGTTTAAGTCCCCTCAACAATACACTAGTTTTAACTTGGAACATAATACTAGGAGATGTATTACTATGTTGTGCCTACGTCTACTTCCCTTAAAGGTTTTTACAAGACACTGGAATAACCTTAATGATGATAGTGGGTATGTGATAAATGCAATCACGGAACCCAGGACCTAGCACGTAGCTTATGGTTATGTTCAAGGAGGTAGTAGGGGCTCGAAACTGTTTTATAAAACCTAAAGTTTTTAGATATAACCTTTCCTCCTCCACCGATTTGATTGCTTTTTATAAATGTTCTCAGAATGAATTTGTTTGCTATAAATTGTACAAATCGATGAAATATGTTCTATTCTTTTTTAAATGTGATTTTTAAACTAAGCTTTAAAACATTTTATGGAAGAATTTTATGTATACGAATGGAATTATGTGCAATTGTTGATCTCATAAGAGATCTATATCAATAAAATTAAATTGAACTGAGTCGCAGCTAAGCCCGGGCGTAGTTTGCGTAGTAGCACTTCAACTACACGTAGCTATGCAAATTGCATAGCTGTGTGCTTGACTGCACTGTACAATAATTACCAAAAGCAAACTTGTACAAAGCAAGTTAAGATAAAATAAATATCTCTGTCTTTATATGCTAAAAATGCATATAGTCATTTCACTAAAGTGAAAACAAAGTTAACAAGCAGTGAGAGAGGTGATGATTTTGGTATCCTCACTAACTTAGGGAGAGAACTAACAACCAAGCAGATGTCTTGAAAACAAAAAGCACATCTTATTGAACGATTCCTCCTAGGACCACCTCAAGCATAGTTATGGGCAAAAATACATCCCAACTAAAGGCCCTGCAAAGCATTATGGGACGAGATTACAGTAGGCAGTGAATATTATAGTGTTCAATATCAAAATAATTCTACAAGAGCTGCAGTTCAACTAGTCGTTACTAGGTGTCGTCCCTCAAGAGTGAAATGCAAAAGTATTGAAAACCTTTCATGAAGCTTTTGCATTTGACTCGTGAGGGACGACACCTAGTAACGACTAGTTGAACTGCAGCTCTTTGTAGAATTATTTTGATATTGGACACTATAATATTCACTGCCCACTGCTAATCTCGTCCCATAATGCTTTGCAGGGCCTTTGGTTGGGATTGTATTTTTGCCCATAATCTGTGCTTGGGGTGGTCCTAGGAGGAAGGGACCACCATTGAATCGTTCACATGATATGCTTTTTGTGTTCAAGGCATCTGCTTGGTCCTCCCCCTAGGTTAGGGGGACTCCAAAATCATCACCTCTCTCATTGCTTGATATTTTATTGTCAAAATTCATTTTTGTGAATTGGTTATATGCTTTTGAGCATAAAAAATTGCTTTATCAAAGCATTTGAAGGAGTTTATTATTAAGCCTGGGCGTACTTAGTGCAGCTGTGGGTTTGACTGCACTGTACAATAATTAGCAAAAGCAAACTTGTACAGTGCAAGTTAAGATAAAATAAATATCTCTGTCTTTATATGCTAAAATTGCATATAGTCATTTCACTAAAGTGAAAACAAAAGTTATCAAGCAGTGAGAGAGGTGATGATTTTGGTATCCTCGCTAACTTAGGGAGAGAACCAAGCAGATGTCTTGAAAACAAAAAGCACATCTTATTGAATGATTAGGTGGTGGTCCCATCCTCTTAGGACCACTCCAAGCACAGTTATTGGCAAAAATACAATCCCAACCAAAGGCCCTGCAAAGCATTATGGACGAGATCAGTGGGCAGTGAATATTATAGTATCCAATATCAAAATAAT
The DNA here is from genome assembly GCA_963921515.1 of Calotriton arnoldi. Lineage (NCBI taxonomy): Eukaryota > Metazoa > Chordata > Amphibia > Caudata > Salamandridae > Calotriton > Calotriton arnoldi. The sequence continues at coordinate 881,322 of CAWUFW010007703.1, forward strand.
TCTACAAAGAGCTGCAGTTCCACTAGTCGCTACTAGGTGTCCCTCACGAGTCAAATGCAAAAGCTTCATTAAAGGTTTTCAATACTTTTGCATTTCACTCTTGAGGGACGACACCTAGTAACGACTCAGTTGAACTGCAGCTCTTTGTAGAATTATTTTGATATTGGACACTATAATATTCACTGCCCACTGCTAATCTCGTCCCATAATGCTTTGCAGGGCCTTTGGTTGGGATTGTATTTTTGCCCATAACTGTGCTTGGGGTGGTCCTAGGAGGAAGGGACCACCATTGAATCGTTCACATGATATGCTTTTTGTGTTCAAGGCATCTGCTTGGTCCTCCCCTAGGTTAGGGGACTCCAAAATCATCACCTCTCTCATTGCTTGATATTTTATTGTCAAAATTCATTTTTGTGAATTGGTTATATGCTTTTTAGCATAAAAAATTGCTTTATCAAAGCATTTGAAGGAGTTTATTATACTCCTGCTACGCTTATTAGCATAGTTATTCACTCTGCTACGTGCAATTTGCGTAGTGTGTAATAGCACAAACTTTGCATGCTTCGTGAGCGTAGCAAAGTATTATGCCCAGGGTTAGTCGCAGCTCCTGTAGGTAAGCGGGTCGTGGAGGGGCAAGTCAACAGATGATGGAATAGGATTTATTTATTTTTCCCTATTCTTCTGTCTGTCGGTTTTCCCCCTCCCCGCACCCCGCCCCACCACACTTACCTGCAGGAGTCACAACTGGTTGAAGTGGCTCCTAGCAAAAGTTCACTGGGCAACAACCCCAAAGGATGTTTTGAGCCAGTAAATGTCCAGACAGAGTCCATGTGGGGAACATGGTATGGGACATGTTGAGAAGAGGAGTAGTTCAGTTAGGAGGAGGACCACAATGTCATTAAGGAGGATAGGTCACATAGACAGCCCACAAATGTTCAAGGTGAACAGTGCAAAGTCAAAATGAGAACAGTGGCAGCAAATATTCCCTGGCATGTTGATCGACACAGGGTTAAGGAGAAACTGGCTATACGGCACAGATGCATACTACCGCAGACTTCTACATTGTAAAGAGGTACCATCCAGATCTTCCTCCTCTGATGTGTTTGTTGTCTCCCATGAGGGTGGTGTTGTAGATGCAGCAGCCAAGGGAGGCACACACACATCAGAACCGAATGCTGTGGAATACGTGCCAGCAGCAGCATTCATCTGTACCAAAACATGAGGCATCACTGCAGCAAGGAGGATCTGCTGGTTTTGCAACACAGCAGCAATGTCGCAGTGGTACGCAGCAAAGGCAGCCATGTTGTACTCCTGCTTCTGCTCATGGACTCTAAGATGGTTCTGATTGCCCCCAACTCTTTGGCCATGTCGCTGGTGCCACTTTGGCAGGGCAGTCATTTATGCCTCTGCCTCATAACACCAGCGATGTCAGCCGGGGACTGCTGGAGGCCACAGAGCAGAGAGTAGGTGCCTCTGATGGTGGCAGTGTTGTCCTTAAAGGGACTGAGGCACCCATGTCTCCCTCCAGGGTGGCTGCCGCAGTCTCCATCCTCGCCCGCATCTGATAAGCCAACTCCTGCTGGACTCCTACCGCAGTACGTTGGAAGGGAATGGTCGGGTCCCTGGAGTCCAGGGTTCTAGGAGGAATGGCAGGTGGTGCCTGTGGGTTGTTAGGCTGGGTATGAGGAGAAGTCACAATGCAACTGACCCTCCCGGTGTCCATAGTTGGTGTCCCACTCGAGTCCAGGAGCTCTTGTTCTGGTCAATGGTTGTTAGGTTGTTATCATCGCCATCATCACTGATATTTGGGACAGGGTGCTAGCCAGGAGGTGAGGGTTCATCCTCTGCAATGAGATGTGGAAATGCTATTGGTGATGTCTTGACACGTAGGACAGCTTTTACACAAGGATATGGATTGAAAATGGCACTGTATTTCCCCTTCTGATGACTGGATATCAGCATTGTCATCGCTACCATGGTGTGCCTACTCAGAGAGGATGGGAGCAACATGCAACAAAGTCTCAATGGGAATCAATGAGGGGAAGTAATTTAAAGAATAACCTAATTACACAGCAAAAATTTAATTACAAAAAGTCCCAAGAACACAGTTAAATGCATTTATAAAATCAGCAAAGAAAGGCAAGTAAGATTTTCACAGATCAGAATTCAGTATCAACCATGCTTTTAAAGGTGTGTACTAAATGTGGAGGTAAACACTTTGTGAAAATGTGGCTTGTGCAAGTTAACGGCATTTAGACTTTCATGACTGGAGGTCATCATCAGGACATTAACAACACACATTTGAATAATAGCTGCCTGGAAGGTTTCATAGGTATATGGGTGGATTCTGACAACACCTGAGAATCCACCAGCCGGCAGTCAGGGGTACAGATGTCTGAGTTGGGATAGTTACCAGGGGTTCAAACCTGCAGAATGGACTTGTAAGAAGGTTCCCCACGGAAGATGGTAGTCAAAATATTTAATTCAGGGGTCTTAGAAAGATACCCTGGATACAGGCGAGGGATCCAGATGGATGTCACCAGTTAACTGCTCAAACATCAATTACGTGGCGGCTGAAGGTGGAACCGCAATCCCAACATTGGGAAAAGTGTAGATATTAATTTCCATGGGGCAAGTCCTGACTGAATCAGACACTATTTTCCGAAGTTGTGTTGTTTATGTCCTGATGATGACCTCCAGTCATGAACGTCGAAATGCCACTGACTTGCTCAAGCTAAATTTGTCCTGTGAACTATGACATGATTTTCCAAAATGATCTCATAAATGTATTGATTCATGATTAACTCAGTTTTTATTTTTGGTCCAATACGCTGTAGCATTCTGTATCTTTATTTCACTTGTTTAACTTGCGCCTTTAGTATGTTTTCACAAGCACAAAGTGTTCAACTCCACATTTAGTACACAGCTTTAAAAGCATGGTTGATTCTGCATTCTGATTTGTGAAAATCTTACTCGCATTTCTTTGCTGATTTTACAAATGTATTTAACTGCATTCTTGGGAGTTTTTGTTATTATTTAATTTAATCTGTGTAATTATGTTATTCTTTAAATTACTTCCCCTCATTGATTCCCACTGAGACATTTTTGCATGTTGCTAGAACTACCCAGGTCTCGACTTGGACTAGGGTATGTACTGTGCTTGTTAATACATACTCAGAGAGGATGGGCCATCATAGTACTCTGAGTCCATTCACTGACGTTCATTCCATTTCCTCATGACCAGAGTTGGTTATCTGCAGAGTGTCACACATCGTTTTCATCAGACCCATGCACTAGTACATGTACATGCTCCCATGGCTGTTCCAAATTTGGTCCTGGCATCCAACTTACTGACACACAGTGATGGAACCCTGATCATACATTGACTCTCATGTGCCTACAACACCTACATTATCTGTGGCCATCTCCAATGGGCTGAAATGACAGGCAGTTATGGAGTGACATGTGTCAGGCAGCATCCCAGATGGTAGTAGTGCTGGGAATCGTGACATGTACCTACCCAGGGGCATGGTCATATAGAAATGTCAGAACATGGATGGCGGTGCCAGCACTTTATCTGCATGACCCTGGGTCATACCACAGACAAATGACAGCACTGTATTCACAAGGATGTGTTTTCCCTTGAGCTGGCACCTATAATGCTAGCAAAGCACCAACACAGAAACCCTTGTGCCATGGTGCACGTGTGCCTGCGTTGGCACACAGCTGTTCTTATTGCAGCGGCACAGGGGTGTGCACCCCTCAGTAAATATGGCCCATCCATGCAATTGTGAAATGATGCTGCTCTGCGCTGCTGATTTGTTAACATCGAAGACCTGGACCTTTTGACTTTAAAAATATGGTCCATAGTCCACTGCTGTACATAACTTGCATTCAATCCTGCACCCAGTCATATATATGTAGATGAGAGGAGTTTATGTGGTCCCTTCTATGGCAGCTGACATTGGTGTGCTCTGAGCCTACATGCCAGGACAGCTGCGTACCATGTAGTTTATTCTAGGGGAGTATGGACGTGAGTGTTGAAATGTCACTATATGTAAGTATTTCCCAAGGCCCACATACACCCCACCCCTCACGTATGTTTTTTCTCCTGTGAGATACCATTTGTATGCTAGGGGTTTGGAGTCTAGGTTAATATGCATGAGCCCAGGTTGGATAGAGGGGCATCTTTCATAGACATGTGGTGCAACACAGCGCAATTGCAATTGATGCAACATGCTGTGTGCAAAGGAAAGTGCAGGGTTGTGCTGTGTTTAGGACAATGCAATGCATCCCTGTGCTTTCCTTTCAGAGGGTGCACATTCACATGGCTTGCAGCAATGCAGTTACCCTTGAACCGTGGTGCAGGGGTGCATACTTTGGTGTACATCTGCTGTTTGTGCACCAGCACTGGCAGTTAAGACAGGAATGCACCATATCTTGTAGAAATGGCACATTGCTACCCTTTCATTATGAGGTAGGATATATATCTATTTATTTTTTTTGCAGATTAATATAGCGCAAACTCAACCCGAAGGTATTGGAGCGCTTTACATGAGCACCAGTTCCGTTACACAAGGACAAATTCATGTTTTTGGTGGGCACGGGGAGATTAAGTGACTTGCCCAGAATCACAGGTTGTGGACGTGACCCCGAGGCTCGAACCTTGGTTTCCAGCTCCAAAGTCGTCAATCTAGCCGTCAGACCACATCCTCTCCCCTAAATTTCCCAGCTAGAAGGCTTGCGACACTTCCTTACACTAACATATGATCAAAATGCCAATGAGCCATCCATTGATGTCATGCTTGAGCATAGATGAGCCAGGTGCCTATCGTTTGTCCCAGCTGACAGTGCGGTAGAGCCCTGGGACATAGCTGCCTGGACTGCACGGCATTACGTAGTTCCCCCCATTGGCTCTTGTTGGGACTTACCCTGTTGGTGTTGTAGTTGGCCATAGTCAGCACTATCCTGTCCCACAGCTCCAATCACTGACTCCTCACAGATGGCAGCAGACACCTGCTCCTCCAAAGAATCCAGCTCCTCCTGGGGTGCTGGACTACCACCGCTGGTCTGCAATGATGCCTGTAGATTACTTGCCAGTTTCTCCTTAGTTTTGCGCTTGGCATCATACCAGCGCTTCTTACAGTCCATCACTGTCCTTTTGACTTCACCAACGCTGTTCACCTTGTCCACTATGGACTGCCATATGGTCTTTTTCTTCCCCAATTACACATTGGAGCTGACAAAGAGCTGGTGTTGGTGCTCCGTCACCTCCGCTATCAGTATCTCATTTTCCTCCTGACTGAACTTCCTCTTCCTCTGGGACTCTGACTGCTCATTTTGGCTAGTAGTGAGTTGTTGTCCTGTGCTGTGCTGACTCCTGGCTGCTCTATAGCAACTTTCAGGTAAGTTTAAGTATTTTTTTTCTTTTCTTGGCAGCGTTTTTGTTGGGTTTTTTTCACGCTGGGTGCTGAAAAATGACATTCGAATGGCTAACGTGTATTTTCTCACCGCTAATTGGCAGAACTTCACTTTTTGTACTGCAGCATGCATTTTTTTATCGATTTCACGCTGACTTCAGCGTCAGTTTTTCAGCCGCTAAATCTTCCTAACGCCATGTAGTGCCATATTGTCAATACGTCGCTAACCTGGCATTAGGTAGTGTCGTAACGTACAAATAACATTTTTGTCACTCCACTGTGGCAAAACAGCAAAGTGAAATTTTTTTGTAAATATACCTCTTAGAAAAAGGAAAAACGAGGAGAAATGATAGTATTTCACCTTGTTCTCTTGAATGGCATTAGTTTTTGGGGCTGCCTCAGATTTACACCTCCTTGTAAATCTGGGGCAGCGTCAAAAGCAATGGGTGTTGCGGTGAAATGCCCACAGTAACATCCATTGCACACCCCTTTCACGCTAAGTGATGCGTGTAAAGGGGCCTTATTTACAAGGCGGCGTAAGCCACAAAAAGTGACTTAATGCCACTTTGTAAATATGGAGAAGGGCATATCGACACCAGAACGCTGCTAAAAGTGACAATCTGGTGCCGATATCTCCTTGTAAATATTCACCTAAGCTTTATATTTTGACTACAAGCATGGTCACCTGCTGTACACTCAGAACCTAAGAACGTAGGAGGCATTTAAGTATTTTGCCCTTTTGAAACGTTATGTAATGAACGTATAAGCAAATGTGGAACGTAATAATGATAGCATCTTTCATACAGCACTTTCTACCACACTTCTGCCTTTTCTAAGCACTATAAGTGGCAGCTGTTACTATTTCCCAATTTATGTTAATGTCACGATGGTTGTGAATACTATATGATTGGTGATTTTACTTGAGTTTCATTCCCATGACCACTCTCCTGACACTTCTCTGTAAATACCCACAATTCTAATATTGTCTGTAGTTTATGCGTGAGTAATGTAAGCATGCATATCATACACCAGGCACGCTAAGATTTATTATGTGCATACATTGCACGTTTTCCGCCTTGAGCCTGGGGATGGTGTGCATTCCACCTGATAAAAAATTGTAAATGACAGCTACGTTCCAGGGCACTGGAATTATGCTTCATGGGTGGACCAAATTATGAGGCATGCTTAACTTAATTATGCGGCGAGAAAAGATAAATTATATGCCATAATACGGCATAATTTGAGATAGTTATACTTAAGTATTTTGTCATTTTTACAAGTTAACACTGTCTGGGCAAACGTTTCACCTTATTAGTACACTTTTAACAACCAACTCCAGCTATAAGCATCTGAAAGGTGACCAGTCATCCACAGAAGAAGCCATGTTTTTACTAACTGTTAATCCATTTGAGATAGAAACAATTATTGTTGTTGGTAAAATATTGAAATTATACAGCTGATGATGGATTATGTGGCAAATGTGGCAAAGCCATAAATATGCATAAAACGCCATGGTAATGGCCACCCATTCGCTTTATTTTTGTGGCGCGGGCTATGTTCTCCTGGGGGCAAAAGGCATACGTGCGTGGACTAATTTTGCTGTTCAGTAGCATCTTGCTTGACGCCTCACGAGAAAGCGAAGAGGACACTGGAATGCCGGACCGTGCCTCAAGACGGCGGAGGCTACTACGAGTAGAAAACATAACATTACACATGCAAAAACCTACTTGATAACTTTTTATTGTGAATTGACGAAATATTCCGATTCAAGATTTTTTTAAAACAGCTGTTTTTCCCTGAAGTGATGAGCAATGCATCTGCATGAACCCCATGGAAACAAGCTGTCAAGCAAGATGGGGATAGCGTGTATAAATGTCTTTAATAAATAAACAGCATGCAGCATTCCCTTATAAGAATGTATTACAGAAGAGCAAATGTAACACAGAACAACACAATCCATGGATGGCAGAAAATATAAACACAAGATATAATTATCGAGACGAGATGAAAACCTTCAACCACAGGCAATGCTGATTTAAGAGAAAATGAAATCACGAAACTGATGTAATCCATTTTTAAAACTGGATGGCCTAAAGCCAAAGCAAACCCACAAGTCCACTGATCTACTCAGCCCTCTAAGGATTGTATCTCTCCTTTTAAATAAATCATACCAGAGAATGGAAAAGGCCCTCGAGCAAATGCTGTTCCTTCTCTCATACGAAAAATATATACATAATTTTAAAACAGCACTCAACTCAAGGTCCGAGGTGGATAGAGAATAATCTCAAAACGCGTTTTAAATCTACATGGCGGAGGGTGCTCGAACAATTTTTAGAGTGAGGGTGCTGCTATCAATAATATAACACTGAACTCATACCTTTAGTGAAAAATCCAAGGGGGATATTCTCATCACGTGCTATAAACATCGCCAAAATAGGCTAACGCAATTTTTCATATCGCCGTCTACCGCGGGAAAATAACTCTGTGTCAACGTCGTATTCTCAACACAGCTGTAACATGCGATAGTTTCCCGATAACGCCTCAAATGTCCGCGATATAACTACCGCAACGGCGATAAAAAAGGAAACCCGAACGTGTAAAAAGTTGCGATGGGCCCAACCGCGATAGAAAAAGTGGCGACAATCAGCGCCAGGCATGCAATTCCCACGTCAGGCGGGAAAAATCACCATAAAAGCTGCAAATAAAAAAAAAAAAAAAACATAACAACTGCGAAGCACAATGGAGGTAGCCGGAGCAAGTACAGAGGACAACCCGAACCCCACAAGCCCCACGGAGGACCAGCCTGGGACCTCAGGGTCAGGGAAGGGCAAGGAGAAGAAGAAGAGGAAGACGCGGTTCAGTCCGCAGGAAAACAGGATCCTGATAACGGAGGTGGTTGAACACCATCAACAACTGTTCGTCACCTCCACTGTGTCATTGGCAACTAAAAATACAATATGGCAGTCCATCCTGGACAAGGTGAATGCAGTCGGAGTGCTGAGGAGGACAATGGAAGAGCTCAAGAGGCGCTGGAATGATGTGAAGCGCAAAACCAAGCTGAAACTCGCAAACAACCGCAAAGCAGCAATGCAGACTGGGGGTGGGAGCCATGTGCCACAGGAGGAGCTGGATGAGATGGAGGAAATGGTGTCCACAGTTATCAGTGTGGAGACGGTGGCAGGAGTCGGGGGGACCATACACTGCTCAACATGACCTGACACAACAGCAACAGGGTGAGTAACCACCAGGGACTGGTGGGACGGGGGTAGATGGGCACAATGGCACACATGCCCAATGAAGTATAGCACACTGCACAACCACAATGACTCTGGATCATGTCCCTGATCTCCTTGCCATACTGCAGCACACATAGAAACAGCAAGTAGTCCCCCGTCCACAATGTGCCCAGAGGGGGCCCTCCCCACACATCACCAATCTCACAACAAACCCATGCACATGTGCTGAACCCAGCAAAGCTGCGGATCCGTGAGCCCCACTGACAATGCAAGTGACACTGCATGACAATGAGCATGTCTGCAGGCCACTCATCATGACATGTTGCACCCCACGACACCGAGGTGGCTGAGTGTGGTCCACATCCGTAAAGGAGCAGGTCACACACTGGCACATCCACATGCACAAACAACCCCTGACGTCAACAAGACATCTGCGGACAAACCATGCCCAAGAGTCCCAACTCCCACTAATTTACCCAAGTATGCAACATCTCAGCACTGCATAAGCAGAGAAGTCAAAGGCACACCGCCTGAAAGGAAGAAGGCCAAGCATCAATATTATAATACTGAACACTGAACTCATACCTTTTGTGAAAAATCCAAGGGGGATATTCTGATCACGTGCGATAAACATCGCCAAAATAGGCTAACGCAATTTTTCATATCGCCGTCTATCGCGGGAAAATAACTCTGTGTCAACGTCGTATTCTCAACACGGTGGTAACATGAGATAGTTTCCCGATAACGCCTCAAATGTCCGCGATACAACTACAGCGATGGCGATAAAAAAGGAAGCCTGAACGTGAAAAAAGTTGCGATGGGCCCAACCGCAATAGAAAAATCGGCGACAAGCAGCGCCAGGCTTGCAATTCCCACGTCAGGCGGGAAAAATCACCATAAAAGCTGCAAATAAGCAAAAAAAAAACCATAACAACTGCGAAGCACAATGGAGGTAGCCGGAGCAAGTACAGAGGACAACCCGAACCCCACAAGCCCCACGGAGGACCAGCCTGGGACCTCGGGGTCAGGGAAGGGCAAGGAGAAGAAGAAGAGGAAGACGAGGTTCAGTCCGCAGGAAAACAGGATCCTGATAACGGAGGTGGTCGAACACCATCAACAACTGTTCGTCACCTCCATTGTGTCATTGGCAACTAAAAATACAATATGGCAGTCCATCCTGAACAAGGTGAATGCAGTCGGAGTGCTGAGGAGGACAATGGAAGAGCTCAAGAGGCGCTGGAATGATGTGAAGCGCAAAACCAAGCTAAAACTCGCAAACAACCGCAAAGCAGCAATGCAGACTGGGGGTGGGAGCCCAGCGCCACAGGAGGAGCTGGATGAGATGGAGGAAATGGTGTCCACAGTTATCAGTGTGGAGACGGTGGCAGGAGTCGGGGGACCGGACACTGCTCAACATGACCTGACACAACAGCAACAGGGTGAGTAACCACCAGGGACTGGGGGGGCGGGGGGAGATGGGCACAATGGCACACAGGCACAATGAAGTATAGCACACTGCGCAACCACAATGACTCTGGATCATGTCCCTGATCTCCTTGCCATACTGCAGCACACATAGGAACAGCAAGTAGTCCCCCGTCCACAATGTGCCCAGAGGGGGCCCTTCCACACATCACCAATCTCACAACAAACCCATGCACATGTGCTGAACCCAGCAAAGCTGCGGATACGTGGGCCCCACTGACAATGCAAGTGACTCTGCATGATGATGAGCATGTCTGCAGGCCACTCATCATGACATGTTGCACCCCACGACACCGAGGTGGCTGAGTGTGGTCCACATCCGGAAAGGAGCAGGTCACACACTGACACATCCACGTGCACAAACAACCCCTGACGTCAACAAGACATCTGCGGACAAACCATGCCCAAGAGTCCCAACTCCCACCAAGAGCCCAATTTACCTAAGTATGCAACATCTCAGCACTGCATAAGCACAGAAGTCAAAGGCACACCGCCTGAAAGGGAGAAGGCCAAGCAAAGTCTGAGCTGCAGGGGTGACTCTCCCAAAATGCAGCACACACACAAGAATCAGAGCACATCAACATTGACAACAATGTGTCACAAACTGCAACACATTCACAACAGAACAGAGGACACAACTGCTGCCGCTAGTGTGTAGAAACTGGCCAATCACATTTGGCATAGCAGGAAACTGTGACATGATAATGGACAAGTACAACCCCACATCCCTGATGGTGCACATATGTCCACTGTCCCGCTTCAAATAGGCAGCTCCTCCTAAACAGTCACAATGTACATTGTCATGCAGTCTGATTGGAAATTTGGCCAATGCGTGAACATACATGGAACACACTGTTAAACTGCATCTCCCCATTACATTGCAGAGGGAGAATCATCATCTCCTGCAGAGCAGACCGAACACCTCCTCACTGATGACGAGGAGGACCTCCCCACCTTCGACACCGACGCCCTCCAAGAGCTCATGGACAGCTTTCACACCCCACCCCCAGGAGCAGGGCAGCCCAGCTGCATGGAGGAGACCCCACCCCCTGCACAGACCACACAGCAGGAAGCAGCCACCACCCCAGCTGTCTCCCAGGATCCCCACGACCAACACATGGCATTCCAACGCCGTGTGTTGGAGGGCCAGAAGGAGATGGCTGAGCAGGTGCGGGTGGGGTTCGACCTCATGGCAGCCAAACTAGATGCCATCCATGGGTGCCTACGTCCCATCAGGGACCACTTACAGTCCCTAACGGACACCCAAAGTCCGCTCCATGGTCTCCAACGAGCCATGGCTGACATCGCTGGAGTCATGACTCGGAGACAAGAACACGTCTAGTCAGAGTGGCTCCAGCGATCTCAGCCGGGAGTTGGGACACATGCGGAGGCTCATGAGGACATGGTGGAGATGGAGGCGGAAAGGATGGCTGCCACAGCTGCACATCAGCGACATGTAGCTGGGATCTTCCATGCCCTGCAGATCCTCATCATGGCATTGCTGCCACAAGGCCTGGCGCAGAAGAATGCTGCTGCTCCTACACCATCCACATCTCCGCCCCCTGATGTGTCAGTGCCCTACAGTGCGGCAGACATTCCACCTCCGGCACCTGATGTGTCACTGCCACACAGTGAGGCCGAAAATCCACCTCCGGCCCCTGATGTGTCAGTGCCACACATTGCTGCAGCCGTAACACCACCACCCACAGGTGAGGCACATCACACATCAGAGGACGATGATGTGGATGAGACTGCTGTTGTGGTAATGAGGAAGCAGTAGCATTCATCTCCGCCATATGGCCTGTTTCAGCTTTGTTTGGCCCTTTGCATCATCACCTTCCACTGTCCCCCGATACACTCTGCGGCACTCACCTTGGACCTCGACATGGACTGCCATATTCTGTTTGGTTACCAATGACACAGCAATCAGACTGTGGACTGAACACTTCCTCTTCCGATGAATTTGTCCTTCCCTAATGGACTCTGGATGGCCCTCCACGGGGCAACAATGTCAAGTGGGGTGTGCATGGCCCTGTACTACTCCAGCTGCAACACTCCACTGAATGTGAATAAAACATTCAAATTCACACAGATGGGTCATGTCTATGATCCTTCAAGTATGACAGTATGGATGAATGTAGGGTCACTGATTCCCCCTCACGTCCATTTTTCACATGTTGTGGGGCTTGGGTCACAGGGTGCAACATTGCTGATTGCGTTCCGGGTGGCGCAGACACTACAACGGAGACACACACATTGGTTACTTCCTTGTCCAGGCCAGAACTGAACCAAGCCCAGAGCCCCGGGCTCATTGTTCACACCCCTACGCTGGACTGGCATACGCCAGCCCATCCCACTCCACTTATGCTCACAGGGGGTGACGACACAGCTACATGTCCCAGGTCTTCCCTGTAGCGATCTGCTGGTCACTGGTCTAGTTGTCAGCATGCCACAGCCACTCCCCGAGGGCTGGTTTACACCCACACCACACCCATCCAGCACAGGCATCACGGGACATGTGACCCTGCCAATAAAAGGGGCCCACCACAGCACATCCCCCACTGCCGGTGGTGACATGATGGCGTCCGCATCCACGGAACTCAATCATAAAGGGTCCGTGACTTGCGTTGCACTGAGTTAGTGGCACCCGATGGCCTGGGTCCGGCACGGGCCTACCGCCACGTGGTGATGACTTGTGTTGCACTGAGTTAGTACCACCCGATGGCCTGCGTCCGGCACGGGCCTACCGCTACATGGCGATGACTTGCGGTGCACAGAGTTAGGCCCACCTTAAGAGCTGAGCGGGTGTGCAGCCTGCGATGATGCGTTGGCATCGATACGGCGTCCAGCAAATCAAGATTTGATTTGAATTGTGAGCCCTGCTGGACCGCAGTGTACGCGCAGGCAGCAGTCAGCACACACATGGCTCCGCTGTGCGGTGCCGCAGGGTGCGCTGGGGGCCTATGGCGCGGAATCCAGAGATCGGCTGAGAAGGTTGCACTGGCACGTGGAGGGCCCTCAAGGAGACACGCCGGTGGCAGCAGGTGAGCATTGAGGCCTAGGTGCGCAGGGGCGGGCAGTCATCGCTGGGCGGCGGACCGGTCTGGGGACCAGGGATAGGGTGCAGCAGGCGCACAGGATCGCTCAGGCACCACCGGTCACGGCGGCAACCTCGTGGCTGGGTGGGGGTGCCACCCTGGCAGACATGACCCTGCATGCGCTGACGAGATGTGCGCAGGTTGGCTTGGGACGTAGTCACCTCGTCCCCAGTGTGAATACGGCCGTTGAATGTGGTCGGGCACGTGTGTGTAGGCCTATGGTCACGATATGGTGGACACAGAGACACACGCAGTAGTTACTGTGGTGGCCATCCCGGAACTGGACCACGCCCAGGGCCCGGGCTATTCATTCGTGACATACGCCGGCCAAGGCCACTCCGCTCAGGCTTACAGGGGGGGACCACATGGCTACATGTCCAAGGTCTTCCACACTGCCTGGGGTAACCTGTTTGCGTCCACTGTCCACTACACTGCAAACACCAGCAGTAGATATCCACATGGGCATGTCTGTGCTCTGCATACTGCAGTCTGTCCAGCACATCTCCACCACACTTGGCATTGTGTCGTTTCTTATTGCTGGGTCACGTGCCTCCTTCGCACATTCTTGGTTCCCACCTCTCCCCACATTCTGCAATTGTGTGGCAGAGGGGCTCTGCCTTTTTGGATGGTATGTCTACATGTCTGGCCCCTGTTACCACGTTTACATGTGTTGTCGTGTCCGGTAGTTGGGCATGTTGGTTGGCATGTTGTATGTGATTATGTTACGTGTGCTCTCCCACAGTTGAGAGATGTGTGATTGTGGAGTTGAGGTGTGTGGTGTGTTCAGTTAGTACTTCCCAATGAGCAGTGCATTGCCATAGGTGCCATCCTGGGAGCGCTGGTTGATGATGGACTGTCGGAAGATGTATGTATCATGTACACTGCCTGTGAAGTTGGCGACGACATTGGTGAACTGTCCCCGGTGGTCCACTATTGCCTGCACATTGATGGAATATGTGTGCTTTCTGCAGCGGTAATTGTGTGCAGGGTCGGCAGGGGGCACAAGTGGTACATGTGTACAGTCAATTGCCCCCGACACGTGCTGTAAGGCAGCTATGGCGTAATTCCCTTGCATGGTCTCCAGCTGTTCATGCACAGCGTGTGGGAAGTGAAGGTTCAGGGGTATCAAGATGATACGAACCGTGATGTTTACAGGTATGATGAATCCTGCATAATGAGACCGTAACAGATGTTTGTGTGGCCGTAACCTTCCTTTTCTTTCCTGCGGAGGTTATGAGCACACGGACTTCTGTTACAGTATATTTGGACTGGATTCATCATACCTGTATGCATTCCGGTTTGTCCAAGTGCAATACACTGTATCAGATTACGTTTGTGACTATGAGGACACTTGACCATTGTCACCATTTCTCCAACAGTTTTCTGACTAATGATTTTGGGATATGGAATGGTATTGGGGAGTTCCCGCAGCATTTGCAGTTTATTGGATCCACACGTTGCCCTGGTGAAGTTCCCCGTTGAGAATGGAACGCGTTGGCTGAGCTTTTCGTCTTGTTGTTTATGTATTTGTAATAAAGTTCTGTTTTTCCACTACCGTTGACTACTGTACTTCATGACCTGGGGGGAGGGTCCGGGGGGTGGTTGCGGTGGGTGTTGTGGCCCTCTTGGGTCTCCAGGCTGCATGATCATTGTCTCCATGGCATCTGTTGGTCTTCAGTTGTGGCTCTAGGCTGGGCTCCCTTTCATACTGCAGGTTGTCGTCCTGCTTAACACCAGTAAAAGGCAGGTGTTGAATCCCTGCTGCTAACGCGCCTTATCGCCTGTTTTCGGATCGCATCGCAGATCTGGCTGGTCATTGAGAATATCGCTAAGTGGTGTTTTCGTGTGTTTTTGCACGGGAACGCCTACTCTGCATATCATTAGCGTTAGTTGTCGCTCTCATCCATGGTGATGAGTTTTGCGGCAGCTATCGCAGGAAAACTGGGGATGTTGGCAGTTTGCACCAGCTTGTGAATAGGGCGATAAGTCTATCGCCACTTTTGCAACGCTAAAGTGCCGGTAAATCGGCGATGGCTCCTTGAGAATATGCCCCCATGTGTCACAGGAAGAACAAGTGCACCCAATGAGTCACACGCATTAAATGGAGAGTGGTAAGTGTGTGGTATGTAGCCGATGGTGCATTCTGGAGCACAGTGTCACAACTAAAAGCATGGTGTGGTAGCGAGTGCACTGTCATTTACAAACAGCACATTTTCCATTGAAATGACCACAAAATTTGCACTGACTTGCAGTTTTACTGCTGAAACTATATAGAGCACAATCAATAATGTATGGAAATCGCATTCCAGCAAATATTTATCATTTGCACATCACCAAGTAAGGTGGTTTAATCTGTTTTGCTCCCATTAAAATCTTTGGGGCAGATTTACAAGAAACTGACATATCTGCAGAGATACGTCAGTTTCTCTGTGCCAGCCTGCGATACCCTTGCGCCACCATGGATGGGACGTATTTACAATACGGCGCCCCATGGCGCAAGAATTGACGCATTGCTGGACTCGTGTCGCAAGCACACCGCAACTCCAGCAGTGCATGTTGAGGCCTATACGTATTGTACTGCGTCACTCCTTACGCCTGCTTCAAGCAGGCGTAAGGTTTTAACGAAGAGGCGTCCTAGAAGTGGCGCAGTGAAATCTTGTAGATTTCACTGTGTCAATTTTACGAGACTTTCCTGCATGGAAACGCCCACTGTGCATATATTATACCTGACGCAGGTATAATGTGAGACAGGGCTTTACAACATGGCGCATCTCCCTAGATGCGTCACGTTGCAAATTGGCTGCATTGTTTACGCCACCGCTGCGTCGCAAAAGTGACGCAACGGCGGTGCAAAAGTGTCGCATGGGGCTTGTAAATCTGCCCCTTTGTTTCAATCTATTTTTATAATTACAAAAAAATGTGCTTAATTTTTGAAAACTGCTGATATATTTTTAAATAATTGTACAGTTCATTTAAAGGTATTTAAATGTTGTGTGATAGACACATATTTAAATCCTAAAGCCTTTCCTTTCATACTCCCTGTACCCCACCCATGCTGTCACTTTGCAGTCCGAGAAAGAAAGGTAAACCCCAATCTCCATGTTAAATAAATAAGCAGCCATTAGTCATTACACATATCCTGATGTTGGACTTCTGGCTTTGAAGGCACAGTAATATGTGACAGGATAAAATACAAAATGTAAAGGCATCCTTATTGCTCATTCATCTTCTGAACTCCAGCATGATTATTTTGGGATTCTGTTGCACCCCCAAACGCGACTTCCACCGCCTAAGGTTTACCTCAATCTACACATAATTGCTGAGCACAGTTTTCTCTTTGCCACACATTCCTATTCCTGTTGTAAACCCCTGAAAAGTTTATTGGATTTATGTACATCTGTAAATCATTTTTATATTGAAACTCCCAAACTCAATAAATAATAAATAAACAGAAACAGCTTTTAGCAAAAATGACATCCCAGTGCAAAGATAATTAAATAGATGTGTTCTGTTTCTTGAGCAAGGCCCTCCAGTCACAGCTTTATGTTTTCACTTCATGATACAGTCTTGATAAGATGGCTTTAGGACTTGATGAACAACGCAACGATGTTCTGATCATTCTGGGAAAACTCTTGATATGCTGGACGCAATGGAAATGATTTCCAGGCTGTTAGGGCCAAAGACCATCCCGTCCTCATGATAGCCTTGAGGACATGTCTCACATTTTTATAACCACATTCATAATTATGTTCTTCTTTAGAGAAAAAAAAATCGTAGGTACCGTCATAGACCTTAAACTAAGCATTGGAATATTTCGCAAGCTTCTTATCTGGAACTGCCTGTAAAACCTATACCTTTCTTAGAGCAACATAGGACTCACATTAAACATTTCCAAAGCTGATTTTTATCCGAGTCCATTCAGCTACTACCTTCCAAGCCAAGGCAATCTGTGTAAGTCAGGCAGGATTAATGCAAGTAGAGGTTCTCTCCACAGTCGTGCAAACATCTGTTGCTGAATGTATTTGTCTACCCATGTAAAATCCTTTTCAAACTACAGCAGATTGTTGTTAATGTAATATACTTCCATTGAGTAACAACTTCTGTCTTATTGAAGATGTAATCCATTTCAGCATACAAGCATTGCATGGAATTATCCTGTTCTTGCTCTGCTTGGCACAGTTAACGTGGAAAACTTGGGTCCCTCGGTTTACTGTCATATGTAGACTGCAATCTCATTAAGCTTGTGTAAGAAGATTTCACTGCCTTTTTCAAATGATCTGTTACAAAACATATATTGGTCAAAAGATTCTACTTTAAAAATGCCTACCTGCAAGGGACCCCTTCCCCTTTATGAATGGTTGTACAAGCATTTTTAAGAGCAGGCAGTGGTCCCACGGACCACTGCCTTGTCTTAAAAATTAAAAAAGAAAACTTTTCATTTTACTTTTTTGTAAAGTATCTCGTTTTCCTTTAAGGAAAATGGCCTGCTTTACAAAAAAAAAAAGATTGCTTTATTTAAAAGCAATCACGGACATGGTGGTGTGCTAACCTCAGCAGGCCACCATCCCCGTGATTTTTGCGATTCCTGGGGGGTCGCAAATTGCGATCTACCTCATTAATGTTAATGAGGTAGAGTGATTTGCGACCCTCTAGGAATCACAATCTGAAACTCTTTGAGTTTCATGCATTGTAAATTGTAATTACATAATTTCGATTCTCAGGAATTCGCAATTAGGTATTTGCAATTTTCAATTTGGATGCATGTGCCCCAACGTTACTTTTTTGGAGCTCTTCCTCTCATCGTCGAGTGAGGCATCTCATCAGGCTGCATTATAAGTTGACAACGGCGGTTTGGTTAAGTGCAAGGCCTCTGTAAAATCCTGGAGGTCTTGAGCTCCAGAGTTTTCAGCAGGACGAACCTGAAATCCAAGCCTGTTCGTGATTCAACGTCGGTGGCTTGACTGTCGACAACGGGTCAGGCCCCTTATTGAGCTGTTTACCAAAAATTCTCCAAAGGTCTCCAAACTTCTAGAAATTCTTCGAGAAGGTCCTTTTAGGGTTCCAAAGTGTGCACAACACCAATTCAAGGTTCCAGAAGCTCTCAGATGCTCCTTGGGTTGTTGGAAAGACATCTCCCACAGTGCACCTGGCCAAATCCTTTAAAGTCCAGCTGAAGGTGGTCAGCTAGTTTCTTCTTGCTGAAGATGATGCAGGTGGAGCTCTTTTAACCTCTTGCTTTCAGGTAGTCCACGCCTTCACTTTTCAAAGCAAGGCAAAGTCCTTATGGGCTAGAGACCAGAATGTGCAACAAATGATGCCTGATAAGGACGGGGGGTTCAGCAGGGCAGTCCTTCTTCTTCTTGTATTTTCAGGCAGGGATCTGAGTTACTGGGAAGAGCTCCTATATTTATCTAGTGTTCGTGGGTGACAAGCAGAGGGGCACCCCTGACCAATGTATGCCACCCAGATGTATTACAGTTTCCTCCAAAGTGTGGCATATTCTTGTCCCAGAAAGTGCTGTTTGGCAAAATCCAAAATGGAGAAACTCTCTCCTGTAGATTAAGTTCTGGCCAAGACAACCCAGTGGTGTGGCTAGCTTTCCCTAACTTTATCCTCCAACTCCTCTGCTAATTCAATTACTAGGGCTCCTTGTTGGCTGGGGTTCAGAAGTGGGGGTGAGCCTCTGTCCAGTAGTAACTGTCATTCCCTCTTTGAAGACCAGTTTGGCTACTCCACCCTCATCCTGCCTTTTGCTCTGTGGCTGCAGATCTCCTCCCACCAGATGTCCTTTGTCTCTCCGCAGGCCACTTTACACCTCATCAGAGCAGTTTGGCTAAGTCTGTCAAAGGCTGGCCAATCATGAGAGCCAACTAGAAGGCTGGATTTTGGCACATCAGAAAAGCAAGTTCTATAGCTTGTTTTTAGTAATAGTTATAGTAAATCCAACTTCTGCAAGTTGTTGGGTTTATCATAACTATTCTTTTAAGTCTTTGAATTATCATTTTAGCTCACTCCTGTTTATAGTTATACTTTATTAAAGTATTCTCATGTTAGACAATGGAGCTAATATACTACAATGGGAAAATTGAATTGGCAGTTGTTCCCTCGCCAGGGCATATGAAACATCTTTTATAATGTCCCTGATTATTTTAGCATTGCACCCTAAACTTGGGGCACCTAGGGTAGATCTTAGGGGTGACTTATATGTAAAAATAAGGTAGTTTGAGACTTTGGAAGTACCTTTAGTTCCAAAGTCGAATTTGGACATAGTTTTATTTTAAAAGCAGCTTGCACAGCAGGGCTGGCTTTTAAAATGACAACAGGCAACACAACAGTGCACAAGTAAGTGCATTAAATCTACTGAGCCTCTAAACCTACAGGTCCTACCATAAATTAGGGGCTTACAGGTAGGTTGTTATACCAATTGTAATTACACCTGATAACCATATATCTTTTAAACAGAGCTCAGGCCCTGGGTCTGGTTAGGAGAGCCCAGGGCACTATCAGAGTCAGTACCCACCAGTTTCAGTCAATAAATGGGGGTGGCAAGGGCACAAAGGATGACCTTCTCACAGATACTATATTTTGGACTCCCAAACAAAGCATGCAATGTCATACCACGTATTATAGAAGAATATCATAAATTCCAAAGACTCAAAATATACTCAGTCTCAGTTCAACAGAATATATTTCTAGGCAACAACAATTTTTACAGTGGTGGGAGGAATCTGGGTGGGGAGGTCTCAGGACATTCCAGAGGGATTTGATCTGCCAGCAGGGGGGAACACTAATTAACCCTTCTAGTTAGGACATCTGAAAGAAGAATCCCATTAAGGCTGGTTCTGGCAAATTCTGAAACATAAATCCATATATGGCTATCTCTGACTCTTGATATGTGTTTATGACCCAGGAATTGATAGGGAATCACATATCAATCAATCTTCTGCCATGCACCGATCAAAAATTACATCTTAGGCACACTTTATACAAAGTGCGAACAAGATTAAACTCTAAAAGTGTACACCTCAGCTAAGAAGAAATGGCGCATATCTTTTTATGATACCAATTTTATTTAAAAGGATTTAGCAGGCCACAACCAGTGAAGTCGACATCCTATTTGCAATAGTGCTCCCTGTGCATAGATACCAGGCTGCATCAGGCAACTGTCTTCCTCACTCAGCCTGATCATGTGTATATATGTGTGTGCACATGTGCTCACATGCAGCCTGTGCAGAGTCTCTTCCCCCTGCTGCACAGCAGTGAGCCTTATTTTAAAAGGTGGGCACTCAATGTTAAAGTTCAATCCCATGTACGTCTATTAGGGGGCACCTGGGGTCACACCTGCAACCCCAAGCTTTCCCACTGTGACCCCTGGCAGAGTGCTTGAGACCCCTAGGGTTGGACTGATATACACAGCATAACGGAAAGTGATAGGGCTATTTTCCAAAGACAAAAAGTGTATTTTGGAAAAGGTTGCAGGGCCTGATCATCATTAAAGCAAAGCAGTGAATAAGTCATAAATAAAGGCCTGTGCACTCGGCTGTTATTTGGTTTTAGAATTGTTTTTAAAGTTTTTCAATGAAAAGAAACAAGTCACTAGTTCAAGCAGGAGGCAATTAACCAGTAAGCTGGTGCTTCTTCTATGGCTCTCTGGTAACCTAGAGAGCTCCTCCTTTAGATGTGTGTGCTGAATATGAGAGGTGTTTCTCATGGAGCAGATGACTGCAATGCCATGTCTGTAAACATGCCAGCAGCTCCAATGATATGAAAGTGATGTACCAGTGCCAGCTGAGCCAAGTTGCCAGGCATTGAACAGATCCTAAGTATTTCTTTTGCCCCACTGCCAGCTTGAACCAGTGTCTACAGAATATAATCAGATCTCCAGCAGGTCAGTCTTCACTTATTTCTGCCATTATGTCTTATAATTGACAAAAAAAATGCAATTTGAGGAGCTTTTCCTGTCATTTCCCTTTGAAATGATTAAATAGCAAGGCAAGGTTAGGAAGCTTTTGTATGCTCTTTATTTAGGACTGAAATAAAGAGTCCAAATATGTTTATAAAAAGGTATATAACGCCCTGTAAAAAATACGAAAGTGTGAACTAGTGTGAGAAATACTAATGAGTTACAGTAGTAGAACATATTTATATGTTAGAGTTACAGTGGTATTCCAGGTGACCAGTAATAAATGGCTTATGGATCAGCTTGCGTATATGCAGTTACCTTTCCATGTAAGGAGTGTTCAGTAAGGCCTCAGGGGAAAGGAAATTATGCCAATAAGGCTGTAGCCAATTTTAACATTTTTAGTGGGGATCACAAGGATTTTACTTCTAGTTAGAATGGGTAAAATGCATAGAGTTTGATTGCCATCAAAACAGATTGGGTGAAAATTAGGGAGACATCATGCAAAGGATGGTAAATTCCTACTTAACCCCTTCCTCACCAGAAGAAGACAGGAAGAGCGACCCACTCCCATGGTAATTTTTATTTCTAAGGCAGAAAACCTGGAAAGACCGTCAGCATTAGTGTGGTCAGTTCCAGGGTGGTGTTCCATTTTGAAGACCACAGTTCAAGATACTGTCCCTGCATTTACATGAGGCACCTCAGAGGCCTGTGGTCTGTCTCAACCCAAAATTGAGTACCTACCAGATATAGTCTCAGTTTCTTCTGCGACAGACCATAGCAAATGCTCCCCTTTTAAAACCACTCCACCTTTGTTAACAAAAGGAGTGGGAGGTAAACTCTGCTCCGCCGGCAGAGTTTGCTGAGTTTTGCCACTCTGTGCCCCGCTTGAAGCACGGAGCTCGACAAAAGCTCAGCTGACCACTGCTTGGCCGAGTTTACCTGCGCACCCTAAGCAGGGCCAACTTCAGAATGTGTCACCTTTCACCTCGCAAGCTCGTAGCCATTCAGGTGAGTTGAAACATAATCTACAATGTAGAGAGAATTTATAGTGCTCTTGGCAATATAGACTCCTGCGCTGGCATTGGATGAGGGGAGCTCTGTCCAGGTGATGATTGGTGGTTGAGCCTTGGAGATTGAGCAGCAGTGCCGCACGCGCTATTGGGCGTGCTTTGGAGTGGACTATTGGCTGAAGATGTCTCCAGCAAAAGTTGTAGCACTCCCTAGCTCAGCACTGAGCTGCTGCGGGACCCACCTCCCTTAGACTGACATGCTCTAATGATGTTAGTAGAGGGACGTTGACTGAGTCTTTACTGTGCAGCTGTCTGTTCCGGTAAGGTCTGGGTCTTACTGTGAACGGGAACAGCTCTGGTGAGTAGTCTCCCCCAGACAGCTCTGTCTTTCCCTGCAGAGGAGGCAGCTTCTGTGCCACAGTCAACCACAGAGAGATGCCCAGGCTGTACCTACATCATGAGGAATGCAGGTAAGCGTGGCCGGCATTGTAGTGGACAGTGCTAGGGCACTGGGTGTGAAGCATGAAGGTTGGCTTGGATAGTGCCAGAGGCAATGAAACCTTCTGCAGCATGGGTGCTACCGTTGTTTTTTCTTGTGTGGGGTGCATATGGAGAGTGTGGCGTGCACAATACGTGTACTTCAAAGTCCTCTGAAGTGCTTCTAGGAGCTATGTTCTATGCCACCAGCATCTAATGCTGATGGACATATCTGAAATTACCAGGTGATAGCATGATATAGGGATTGTCTCTGTAATCACACACATTTCTCGTTGTCAATTGAGGTCCCACCAAATGACAGTACAGATATCTTGTTTATTGAGGAACACTTCTAAATGGTCATACATGCAGCAGCCGACACATGTTTCATCCTCCTGGACTTTTTCTAGGCTGTAAAAGCATGTGCAACAATCATTTGTACCTTTTTGTACATAAAAATCATATTCCTAAAAATCAGACCCATACCATGTGGATATACCATCACTTATTGCCCATGTAAAATTACTGCAATATGAACAAATGATAGAAGATGCACCGCAAGTAAAATGGTGAATGTTAGCAGATTGGTGGAATACACTCCATAATCGGAAGCATCTTTGGAGGATATCCGCTCATCCTGTTTCTAGTAGCAGGTATCCTGATTGTTTTATATTTTCTACGCAATGGACGTCCCAGTCACCAAGGAGATGGAAAGAGCACTCCTGGAGCGTAAATACCGTGACTGCATGGTACATCTAGGCACGACTCGCCTAAGGGAACTAAGTGCATCTTGGTTCTTGTCATTTCGACCAGTCTGGATGGACTGCATCTTACCTGTCATCCGATGCCTGTTTTGCGGAGAAGAATGCGTGAATGCTTTAATGGACCCGATAACGGCCCATGTTCTGCAGTGTCCTCAGATTATTCCGATGTTGATGGCGGCATTCCTTGAGCCCTCACAGGTAGTAACAGCAACTGTTGGTGTGGACACCGGCTCCTCCTCTGACACCCAGGCTTTGGACGGTGCACAGATGCCCCAGCACCGGCTGCGGACAGTGTGGAACATCATCTGTGCTCCATTGACGTACTCTGCGAGGTGCTACAGGGGCCGTCTACTGCGGAAGCAAGCAACGAAAATGTTGCGTCTACCAGCCAGGACACATAAACATTTGACTAATTTGGCTCGTCGTGTGCAGGAAGAAATTCGCCCTTTTTTAAAGACAAGCTCAAATTTGGAACTCAAAACAAAAATTTACATTCCTTTCATTTATTGGGCATACATGGCTTTCTAATGCTTATAGTGCTTCGGACTATAACTCAGACACTTTAGAGCTATGGCTTGAAAAGTTTTTTTAGACAGTTTTAAGTATTTTTCTAAATGTTTTTAGAAATTTTAAATGTTTTTAGCTAACCAAATGTTTTCAAACTTTGTGCGTACCAATATCTAGTTAGGCTAGTAGTACGGCAATAAGTTACATATGTCTTCCAGTCGGAAGAGGAGTGGGTGTTATATTCCATATAGGTACCCTATATAGGCCCAGGGAACATTGCAACCTTTCACCTATATTCTTCCCTACATTACATACATAACAGTTCATAGGGACTGACCTTTTACCTACATACGACACTGCATTCAGAACGCGGGTTTCCCCCTAGTTCGAATCTCATACATTATGCATGAGGCTGCTTGGAAGCACAGCAGGACTAACATCTCCTGTATAATATCTCTGTATAAAGTTCAGGCCCGATGTCATCCTTTAGGTCGACACAGTAACACAGCAAGGTAGGACACCTATGGGTATATATACATCACATCTTGCTTAGAAAGACAGAGGAGACCGAGACTTCCCGGCTGACACACTTACCAGAGACGCTGAGGTTCCTGCATGCAGACACTCCAGCTCGCAGTGGTCCAACATCCCTCGCGGGGTGTCCAACTCGAGACCAGTACGGGATCCCATATTCTCTCATTCTCAGGTAATGCAGTTGACTAGATCCTAGAGGGATTCTTGGCATAACACCTACACAGATGCTAGGTACATTTAGGTACATTTAGGAACATCTAGTTAGGAAGGCATTGTAGGAGTACGCACTTTTTATCATGTGTTTTATGTACTTGTGTATATTCATGATTTCTGCAAGATGGTAGAACTTTACCATCCCTTTACTTTCGTAGTACTTCTAATCATATATCTCTGCTACTGTCTAATGGTTGTTGCAGCTCATCTATTCTACACTAGAATAACAACTGTTCAATAAATACTTATTTAAAACGCCCAGCCTGTTTATTCTGTGTAACTCTCTGAGACAAACTAAGTAAGCACGAGTGACTGAGCGAAAGGTAGTAAATTGTTTCCACGATTCTGAGGGATCAGGGTTGTCATGTTCTGAGGTTGCCAGAATCTATTCTCTCCTTGGTAAGAGGAGATTATAGTGGCACTGTGAGCTAGCTGATACAGACAGGCTAACGTATCCGGTGGGGGTGCACGGAATCAGTCCACCACCAATCCCACAGTTTATGTTATCCAAACGTGCAGATCCTGTATAGGTGATATAGGAACTACATGACAACCCAAGTATGAGAATCAAGATTCTTGAAGTTCCTGAACTTCTCCCTGTACTGTTCAGTGTGAGCCCATACCCGAGGCATAAAGCCTCCTTCATGTGGGGATAGGTCATGTTACCTGCCTCCCCCAAAGGTGTCACGGTGTTCCTCCCAGTGGCCTCAAAGTGTCTCCACGGACCCGCCCCCAGTGCTTCTCAGATACCTCATTCATTCGCAGTGCTGCCTCATAAGATTCAAACCATGCATAAACATCCTCACCCTTCTGGTAGCTCTGTACTAGATTCTTGGGTATGTAGACCTTACCTCCTTGCACTGGTTGTATGCTGCCACCATTTAAACTGGACTCCACTTGCTTGGCTTTTATGTCCAGTTCCCTCATGCTCAACTCATGAGCCAAAAGCAATTTCTTTTCCTCCAAAGCGCGAGCGTTTTTGCTCTCCTCTGCCATCTTTTCCCTCCATGGCAGCCTTTGGTTCTCCATTTCCAATTGCTTCATCTTAAACTTTAAGATCTCTATTTCATGGTTCCTGACCCTTTGGTTTTCCTCCAGCTCCTTTGGGGAAAGACTTCTAGTGCAATAGATGCTGCCAGCCCTGGCGGCTACTCTTGACACAGGTAGATCCTGTGACCTGAAACCATCCCCTTGTGTGTCCTCATCCACCTCTGCATCCTTTGTCTCCCCAGCCTTTTTGGCCTCCTACCAGGCCCTTAAGGCCTTCTGTAGCTGCTCCTTCTTGGAGCTGCTCTTAATGGGACATCCAAAATCTTTGCAAAATTGCTTGAGCTGATCTCCTTTGTAGGTATGCAACACTTCAATATCAAACTCCTATTCTGCCATCTCACTTGCTGGTTTGCCCTTTTGAGACATGATGCGTGGATACTTTAAGGGTAACTCAAAAATAGAACCAAAAAGAAAAATAGTACCCATATGTGGTTGCGTAGTGGTCTATGTGCAATAATGAATCACTGTGGTAGTGCACAAACGCAAGTCCTGTCCTCACCGCTGACAACCAATGTTAGAAATGGGATTTCTGGTTGGCTAGGGCTTGTGCCTAAGCCAGGCAGAAATCACCACTCTTGTCAGGCAAGGGAGATACACACTGAAGATAACCCCTGCTCACCCCCTTGGTAGATTGGCACGAGCAGTCAGGCTTATCTCATAGGCAATGTGTAAAGCGTTTGCGCACCACACACTCACGCTTGCACCAATGTCACCTTAGACCCACCACAAAGGACACTCCACACTGAGGTATGTAAAAAAATATATATATCCTTTATGTTGCTTTTCAAAAGAAGCAAACATAATGGGGCAACCCAGTGTCCCTCAGAACCTGGGTATACGTATAAAAATAGAAAAAGGGTTCTGTCTGGGTTTTTTCAATTGCTTAGGATAAGTAGCGACAGCTTACTTCCAACACATATTAATGATTTGAAAAAGAATAATAAATATGTAGCACACACCAAAATTAGAATTCAATTTTGTATTCGAAAAAAATAAATCAGGCAAACATGGCTGTCGCAATTTACAATTTCAATTGCAATGTGAAATACGTGACTGTGGTGAAAAAGTGACATGTGGTGATTGGTGATAAAGACAGTACACTATATACAGAAATGATTGAACGTGCAGTAGAGGGGGGGAGAAAAATCTTTTCATATGTCCTTATTATTTTTGCACATATGTTGCAGGACCCAATGAAAAATAGAACTGTGATCCTGGGCGTTGTGTGGACATATACAGTACGCCGACGCTTCGACCCTAAAAGTTGCGCAAAGGTGGGATGAGTCAAGGTGGGTCTTCTTCAAGGCAGGAGGGGGGGGGATGGGCAGCCAAAAGGAGATTATCAATTGCCTCCAACTCAAAATATGGGTTTGCAAAAAATCCACATGTACCTCCACCAGCCGGTTGGAGCGCTTATTCAGTAAATGACTTGCACCAGTTGTTTGAAGTCCTGTTTTAAATGCCAGTCCGGTGAATTTCGTGATCTAGCAGAGAAACATCCGTCCGTCTGTGGCTTTCCTCGAGACTTTTAGGGTCGAAACGTCCCCCCCTCTACTGCACGTTCAATCATTTCTGTATATAGTGTACTGTCTTTATCACCAATCACCACGTGTCACTTTTTCACCACAGTCACGTATTTCACATTGCAATTGAAATTGTAAATTGCGACAGCCATGTTTGCCTGATTTATTTTTTTCGGAATACAAAATTGAATTCTAATTTTGGTGTGTGCTACATATTTATTATTCTTTTACAAATCATTAATATGTGTTGGAAGTAAGCTTTCGCTACTTATCCTAAGCAATTGAAAAAACCCGACAGAACCGCTTTTCAAAAGAATGCAGTAGTTTCATAAATCACGTTTAGCAAATACCTGTTCCTTGTACTGTGACCCATCCCAGGAATGAGTCCCGGTACTGCGCTTAACCTCAGCAGCTGTATCTGAAGAGCGCTAGAACATCTAAGCTCACACCTAAAGCCCTCCAACCCCTCTATCTCCCCTTTCTTCACTCCTTATACATCCCTTTGTACCTTTCTGTGATGCATGCCTACGCTGAACACCCTTCCTCACACCCTTCCACACTGTCTGCCACCACATGAATCATCAGTCACTACTCACAATCACTCAATAATATATCACTCATTGGTGCAATATTTAGTTACCTTTTCCAATCTAAGCACTGTGGTAGGTACACAATTGTATCTCCTTTTTGATGCAGACAAAACATTGGAATTTGGCAGTCTTGTAAATCAAATTATCTTTACTGGGGCAGCCCTGCTAGGGGATGAAAAAAGAAGGATAGTCATGGGAATTAGACAGGCATTGTTTCCAATGTCCATGAAGGGAATGTGAAGGATTCTTCACTGCACACTGGTCCAACTCCAATCCGGCCATATATGTGCCTAATAATGGTGGGGTTGCATAAGTCAGACAAAAACATAATGTTCCACTGGCTATATCTTTTTATTTTTTGGGGGGGCAAAGCAGTCTGACAATAAAAATTTTTTAAATTCTGTGGTGGCCTACTGTCGGTCAAAGAAGTATAGTCTGTCCTCAAACCTAGGTGGTTCACCCAGAAGTTGGTCATTGTGATCTAACACACCTGCGTCTGACCAATCACCCTCATCCTCCTCTTGCGGTTTTCTAGGAACAGTGTTGTTGTGTGGTATGAAGTGTTGGTTCATTCTGATCATGGTCAATCTCTCCATGTTTTGAGGCAAGAGACTGCTTCTTTTCAATGTGACAACTGTGCCAGCTACAGTGAACACACACTCAGCAGAGACACTGGCCATTAGACAAGCTAGATTCTTTTTTGCCAGACTGCTGAGATCTGGCCATTGGTGTATCTTCCCATACCAATACTTCAATGGGTTTTGATCAGCATAAACCTCTCTTGGGTTATCCAGATAATCCTGGAACGTCCTCTGAATGGTAATTGGTGCTACCACTTGCTCAACCTCTTTTGCCTTCACCTCTGCACTGGATTTAAGACCTTCAAATTGAAACCAACCCAATGCAGAGCTTTTGGCCGATTGTTGTATTCCTGTTGTTGTTATTGCAGCCAGTGTTATTGTTGCTGGTGTTGGCTGCTATGGGACAACAGGACTGCCCTCTACAGGAGTTAAAGGAGGCATCCCAGAACTTCTGCCAGGGGTTAGAACTCTAATTTCCAGCTGTTCTTCTTTTAGGTCTCTCACTCACTGAACAATTCATGTCTTGTATTCTGAAACATCCCCTTCTGAAAAAGGAATGAAAGTGGACAATATTTTTTGTACCATGGATTAAGTATTGTGGCACTGATGCACTCTTTTGATGGTGTGATGTCTCTTTGCAGTCTTGTATTATCAGCAAAGCGAAGGATTAAGCTCTGAACCAAATTAAATGCATCTTCGCACACCTGCAAAGCTTCCAGCCATCATTTTTAACTGGTCCTGTAGAGGATGCAACCGGATAGCTTGGCCCATCGTACTGTCCTCCTTGCTGACTTCCTGTGTGAATTACTCAAAATGTAGCAGCATTCCCTATCAGGCATTTGACTAGGCCCCATTTGTCCATCACAACAGACCTGTTTTTCACAGTTGCATCCCCTCTTCTTTGAATGACATATTCATTGATCGGTTTTTACTGCTCAAACAGACGTTGCAAATGTAATAGGTCAAGTTTCAAAATGTTGGCACCTTCTGGATGATGGCTTTAACTGGTATTCTAATAGCACACTGAATGATCCTCAACTTCTTCGGCCTTTAAAAGAATGACTGAAATGAGAGCAGATTCTTCTACAGGTGGTCAGCAAGTTGCTGACTATGTTTTAGAGAATGTCCTGCACAATGAGGTTAATGCAATGTGCCAAACACAGGACCCTGAAATATTTACCATCTGCCAAGGCCTTAACTATATTACTGCCAATGTCTGTGGCAACAAATCTAATTCTGAGACAAAGCCATTCAAACACCTTGCTGTTTAAGTCTTCCAAGATGTTTGCAGCAGTATGGGATTTCTCCATGGCAAACATGGCTACTGTTGCATGCCACCAAGTGCCCTTTAAACTTTCTTCAGTGCTGAGACCTATAAATACCTGCTACCTAACCCCCATAAAAGAGATCATGTGTGCAGTGATACACATGTAATCAGTGACTTTACAACTGTTCCACATGTCTCTCATCAGGTGGACAGTGTGAACAGCACTCTGCTGCAAAGCGTGTCCAACCAATTGCAGCACATCGTAATGGAGCACTGGAACAGCAACTCTGGCAAAATAGGTCCAGCAGGGAACCTTCCCTTTCAGGCAGATGGCCACCACAAACTCTAAAAAAACACTTCTCCCACAAAAGAAAAAGGGAGGAGATCCAGCTCTAACATTTTAGTCAGCTTCTCGTTGTACAAAAGTGCCAAGTGGTGGTTTCGTTCATAGGGCCTCTGATGCCTAAACATGCCCGTAAGAGTAGCCTGGATTTTTTTTGTGGTGCCCCTGATGCAGGCATCTTCCAGAGAGAACAAAAAGGTGGTAGACTCAATGTGCATTTTGGGGCAGTAATTGTATGCTGTTGTTGAGGTGTCTCCATCTGACTCTTGTGCCATTGCGTGGTTGCTGAGGCGGGTAATACTGGTGCAGTGTCGGGGACAGTGCAGCTTTGCATATAGAGCATTTCACCATCTTCTTCTTCATCACCTTCCCCTCCTACTGTGATTAGAGCTGACCCCACTTTCTCATCAACACCACCACCTGAAGCAATTTGCTTATGGTGCACCTCCCACCGATTGCATAGTGTTTTTTATAAGGGTTGTTTGGCCTCCAGTACCATAGTGTGGTTCAGGCTTCCCTCAACGAACACTCTAGTGGCAAATAGAGCATATTGCAATGTCATTCTCCTGCTTGCTAATCGTAAAAAAAGTCCCAAACTGGGGAGGTGAACTTTTTCAGTGGGCCACTGGTACAACTGCCAATGCCCGAAGAACTGGAGGCAGTCGGGTGTGTCACGATTGGCTCTCTGCAGCGCCTACTTCTACTGAGCTAGTGATGGATGCAGATCTCAGAGGGGGCTTACAAATACGGAAGCTGGTGGTGGTGCCACATTCCTTTGAGAAGTTTAAATATGAGGGGTAATGTCAGTCTCCCCATGGGACAGCACCCATGACAATGACTGTCCCGTCATTTTCATACCCTTCTATAATTGTAAGGCTTTCAGGAAATGTCCTTTTCCTGATCCTCTCGTGGCATTTTTTAGACTCAGCCATGGCCCAATTCGTGTCCAGGTCATCAGAAGAGGGGCTAGGAGAAGATGGTGGGGTGCCCTTACTTTTTCTTGCTGAAGATCCAAAAGCCAATGGTTCTAAAAGAGGAGGTGTTTGCTCAGCAGGAAGCACAGCATAATGTTCTCCTCCTACTTCTGGAAGATCTACTATCACTGGCTGCGGCTGTTGTCCACTGTGCTCAGTTTCCGGCAACAATTGGGTACTACTTTGCGAAAGAGACAAATCCAATTCAATGTCATTGCTTAACGGTGTTGCCATAATTTCAGTGGCGCGCTGCCAGACATAGGCTTGGACTTAGGGTCAGGTTATGCTGTTGATGCAGGAATGCAGCTTGCTCCCCAGAGGCTGGTGTGGCAGGCACAAGTTTGCAGAAAAAGGTTCCAGTCGACAAGCTAGTGGTGGAAAGCTGCTTCTTCTCACTGGCCACATTCTTGGCAGCATCTTTCTTTTGGGCCATCTTGAAGCTGCCAATTGGCAGTGGCACTTAGCTGCACAGGCAGAAGAGATTGGATGACTCACATCACATGTTATATGGTCACGTCACTTTGTACAGGCCTTCTGTCTGCCACTACTCTGGGTGATGCCTCGTGTGCATCTAAAATCAAACAAGAAAGAAAAACATTTGATGAAACATGGAATTGCTGCAGTTTGAAACCAGTACAGACAAAGACAATGTTATTTAGTGTGATTACTTAAGTTATTATCATAAATGGGTATCAGCAATAGTGTATCCATTCCAAAGTCAAACCAATCCACCATAACATAAATATTTCATTTCTAATCAGCTTAACAACATACAGATGTAAATGATTGCTTTATGTGCATCTAAGCCAGGACGACACCTATGGCAGTCAGGGAGGTGCAGGGGAAAATGGAATATAAAAAAATACATACATCAATGCTGGAGTGCACCTATAGCAGGCAAGGGGGTCCAGGGGGAAATGGAATGATCCTTAAAAAATTAATGCTGATGTGCTTGTACTTATGGCAGGCAGGAGGTCCAGGTGAAAATAGAATAATATTTAAAAAATGAATAGTGTTGTGCGGCGGTGTGCCTATGCCAGGCAGGTGATGGATTGGTGGATGAATAGGTGGAAAATGTTTTTTTTTTTAAAAGAAAAATGTATTAAAAAATGAAATAAAAGTTAAAAAAATTAAATACAATTTAAAAAAATGAAAATAACACAAAAAAAATGCTAGTGTACTAGGGGACTAAGAGAAACCCTTCGGGAGGCAACAAGGTGCAAGTAAAAAATGCAAAAAAATTATATAATATAAAATACTTTTCATAATCATAGTACACATATAATACAATGATTACCATACATTGTTAAACTGATATTAGAGAGAAGTAAAACATTGGACAAAAAAAAGGCATAGCCCTCTACTAACAATCTCCCTAGAAAATAGTTTTGAATGATACCTGGAAAAAAGTAAACTAAGGATGGCTGCACAAAATGGATGCTGCCCACATGGTCAAACAACAAAAAGCAAGGAGGCATGGCCACAACAAAGAACTTATGCAGGAAAATGGCAAAAGCACACTGGCTGGCTACACAACATGGCCACTGGTAACATGGCTAATCTACAACAACCAGCAAGGAGGCATGGCTATAACAAAGAACACATGCAGGAAAATGGCAAAAGCATACTGGCTGGCTACACAAAATAGCCACTGGTAACATAGCTAATCTACAACAACCAGCAAGGAGGCATGGCTATAACAAAGAACACATGCAGGCCACTGGCAAAAACACACTGGCTGGCTACAACAAAATGGCCAGCAGCCACATGGTTAAAGAACAACAACTAGCAAGGAGGCATGGCCACAACAAAGAACACATGCAGGCCTATGGCAAAATCACACTGGCTGCCTACACAAAATGTCCACAAGCCACATGGTCAAACAACAACAACCAGCAAGGAGGCATGGCCACAACAAAGAACACATGCAGGCTGATGGCAAAAGCAAACTGGCTGGCTACACAAAATCGACACAGACCATATGGTCAAACAACAAGAAAGAAAGCCTGAAAAATAAAGAACACATGCAGGCTTATGGACACCAATTACACAAAATGGTAGGCTTGATTCTGCTGCTGCCAGTCTACACAGGGTGGGCCTTAATCTGTGTGTTCACGTGCCACTGCAATGGAAGGCCCAATAGGTGCTGCAGTCCACATGCAGCCTTAAACTTTCCATGCCTGGCGTGTATTTCTGCGCCATACACGATGGCCTTATAGAAAGGTTAATTCCGCCAGTCATGTTTAAAACAATTTTGACATGTGTAGAGTGTAACCTTGGGCATAGTTCGCGTAGTAGCGCTACGCGTAGCTACGCGAAGTGCACTTCGCACTACGCGAGCTACGCGTAGCACTACGCGAACTGCGTAGTGCGGTAGGAAATGCTGTTCGCGATGATTGCACAGTGCCAGATGCTTGTCCGCACTGTGCAATCATTGCAAATGGCATCTTGCACAGTGCAAGTGATCGTTTTCTGCCGCTCGAGTAGATTTGTACTCGAGTGGCAGCTTTCTCAACGCGAACTGGTAGTTTCTCATCGCGAGCGGTCGCGAGCATACGCGACCACTCGCAATGAGAAACCTGACCTCCCCACGTTGAGAATCTCACCGGGAGGTTTATTTTCCACGCTCGTGATCGGCAACTTGATGTTGCTGATCGCGAACGAGGAAAAAGTCTCGCCGGGATGTCATTTTGCTCGCTCGCGGTCGCCAACTTGATGTTGAGGACCGCGAGCAAGCAAAAAATGACCGCCACGCTACGCGTGTTTGCACTGTGCTACGTGCAATTCGCGTAGTGCGAAGTAGCGCAAACTTCGCAAACTACGCGAGCGTAGCGTAGTACTTCGCCCAGGGTTAGTAGAGTGGGAGCAAAGGCCCTTTGTTCTTGTTTAGCAGGGGTAACGTTCTAATTCCAGCAAAACAGATATGGCAAAAATTGGGGAGTATCACACAAAAGATGTTTATTTCCTAAAATCACCATTACAAATCTTTTCCTTATTTGCTAATCCCATTTTAGGAGTCAAAAATGTTTTTCTGACTCCTAAAATGGGATTCCTAATAGATACAAATTAGGTATCTAGGTGAGGTTTGTTATAGTTGTCCCTTTCAAATACTAAATCTGCATCTAAAGTACCAATATTTTGAAACCACAATCTGGTTACAAAAGATTGATTTTTCTTTTGCAGACACCTCAAAGGAGGAGGTAATGCAATGTAGTATAAGGAAAATGTAATGCCATTTTATTTTTTAGCACTAGTGTTCATCCCCAATAGGCCATCAAAGACTAAGCAGGTCAGTGAGATCAACTGTGTGACTCAACAAAAAGCCAAGTTTTTAGCTGCTTCCTAAATTACAGCAGATTGGATTGGGAGCGCAAAGTTAGAGGCAGAGAGTTGCAGATTTTACTAGCACAGGAGGAGAAAGTCCTGTCACCCCATATAGCTTTGTTTATTCTGGGGACAGTTACCATTCTGGCTCAACTAGATCTGAGAACCCTGCTAGGAGAATGCCAGGAGAAAGCTTTCTGAAAATATTCTGGTCCAGTCCAGTGAAGAGCTTCATGGGCCAGACATAATGCTTTGAAATTGATCCTATTCCTAACTGGAAGCCAGTGTAGGCCCTGCAAAGATTGAGAAATGGGAGCAAACATTGGAATTTTCAGAAGCAGTTTGGCGGCTGCATTTTGCAGAGATTGAAGTTTTTTCATCAGATGCTTATAAGTGCCCAGATACAAAGCATTGCACTAGTCAATCCTTGAGATAACAAGCGCAACCATAACTGACTTTTGCAGTTCCAAAGGAATGAACGGAAAGACCTTCTTTAAAATCCTAAGCAGAAAAAAGCAAGAGGAGGTGATTTGGTTTATTTGCATTGAGAAGCACAGTTTGGTGTCAAAAATGACTCCCAAAATTTGAGTAGGAGAAGGAAGGGAGCCAAGATCGGATGGCCACCAAGAAGAATTCCAGTAGGTAGAATGATTCTCGAAAAGCAAAACCTCAGTTTTATCTGAGTTTAGCTTCATGCAGTTACTATGCATCTAGTTTGCAATGTGAGACATGCAACTCCAAACTTTTTCTGCCACCTCTTCAACATCAGATGATATTGACACCACAATTTGTGTTGTCGCGTAGGAAAATACTGCAAAGCCAAAACTGCGTATAAGATGGGCCAGAGGGGTAACATAAATATTGAAAAGCATGGGGCTAAGAGAGGACCCCTGAAGCACCCCACAAGGGAGGGAGAAGGGGTCCAAGATAAAATCTACCAGTGTCATTACCAGCTCCTATTCGCACAACAACTAGCTCAGCAGGGCCAGTGCTGAATTCCTGAAGCCCAGCACCGGGAGCCGGTTAATTATGAGTGAGTGGTGGACCGTATCGAAGGTGGCAGATAAATCTCCTAAAATCAATGCCACCTGTCCCCCCTTGTCAACCATCATTCTCAGTTCTTCAGAGGCTGCCACCAGGGCCGACTCAGTACAGTGGATAGCACTGAAACCGTACTGTGAAGAATCAAGAAGCTGGTTAGCATCTAAAAAAGATAGAATTTCCTCATTCATAGCTCTCTATAGGATTTTGACCAGAAGCGGAAGGCGTGATATAAGCCTATAGCTTTTTACATCTTTCAGATCCAGTGAAGGTTTTTTCACCAAAGGAACAATAGATGCTTTTTTCCAGATTGCTGGTAACTGCCCTGTAATCAAAATTTTATTTAGTAAATCCATAAGAGGACTAGCTACTGTCCTTGAAATCTCATTTAAGACCTGCGGAGGACAGGGGTCTGAAGGAGCCCCGACTTGGTAGAGTTAATTAGAGTAATCACTTTTTCTTTGGTAAATGAGCTCAATTCTTCAAACTTTATAGAGTCTGCGCCACTGTAGGATTGTTGAGTGTCCACAACCCTAACGGTGGCCAAATCTCCCTCTACATAGAAGGTATTCTGATTTTGACTGAAATCCTGAAAGATAAGATTTACCTTGGCCTTAAAGAACTAAGCCAGCTTATTACAGAAAGATTGATCTGGGTTAAAAGTGCTGCCATTGCTAAAATTTAACAGTTTTGAATAGCTCCCTGGTAGTATCCTTGGCTAAGCTTATCTTTTCAGTAAAGTATTAGGGGGCATATTATCAACGGCCAGCGATAATTATCGCTGGCCGTGCTTAGCGATAATTCTGTAATCGCAGG
This sequence comes from Calotriton arnoldi, assembly GCA_963921515.1. Taxonomy (NCBI): domain Eukaryota; kingdom Metazoa; phylum Chordata; class Amphibia; order Caudata; family Salamandridae; genus Calotriton; species Calotriton arnoldi. The sequence continues at coordinate 917,478 of CAWUFW010007703.1, forward strand.
CTATCTCTGGAATTTATCGCCCTGGTAGCGCGTTATTAACAACACGTTTCTCCAGGGCGATAAAAATTCCAGAGATAGCGAGGTTATCGCCGTTTTGCAGGGAACATCGCTGGTTTTCCAGCGATGTTACCTGCAAAACGGCGATAACCTAGCTGATACGACCCAGAGGGTCGTATCAGCATAATCCACCCCAATGTTAGGGATAGGTAAGTCTGCATTTTAGCAGACGTTAGTTTTTGGAGAAAACAGCGGTTTTCTCCAAAAACTAACTTGTGCTAAAATGCTGGGGCAGCCTTGTAAATATCGCGATGTGAACATCAGCGATATTTGCAAGGTAGTCCATCCGGGGTACGCCCACTTTGCATCTCATTAGAGATGCAAAGGGAAGCGTTAGGAAAAGGGTGCTAACATGCGATTATGCATGTTAGCACCCTCTTGTAAATAGGGCGATAGTTTTATCTCCGCTTTTTTGGCTTTTTAAGCCAAAAAAGCGGAGATAAAGCCCTTGTAAATATGCCCCTTAGACTTTACTGCAATGATTAGTGCCTTATACTGCTCAAGAAGCAGTTTGTATTTAGTTTTTTCTAGCGAGCAATATTCTTTCCTGCATCCACGCTCTTGGTGTCTACATTTCTGTTTTAGAGCTTTGAATTCTTGTGAGTACCAAGAGGCATATGGATTTTTCCTATGGCTATTTATTAGTTTTTCAGGAACTAATCGAAAAGCTGCAGATTCTAACCAGTTTGTGTAATTCACAGCAGCAGTTTCCACATTATTATGTAACCCTTTCATAAAACATAAGGGGGTCCGTTGGCACCTCTTTCCCTTTTTGAACGTAAAAGAAAAATCTATTTAAGAGAAGGTAGTGGTCCAGGGGAACACTGCCTCCTTTAAAAAAGATTTTTTAAAAGATAAACTTATATGTTTTAAATTTAGTCCCATTTCCTTCAAGAAAAGGTGCTGCAATTAACAAAAACATTTTTTTGTACAAAGCAATCACGAACAGTATGGTCTGCTAACCCGAGCAAACTACCTTCCATGTGATGGCCTCCGATCACATTGAGTCAAAATATGTTACCTACCTCAGTAATATCCGACCCACTACAATTTGGGACTTTAAGAACCAACTTTTTAGAGCATTGACAATTTTCTTTAAATTACTTTACTGGTTGCAAATTGCAATCATTATTTTGCAACCGATAATTAATACATATGGCCCCTAGGCTTCCTCTTTCAGAGCATTAAATATTGTATTGCCTAACTAGTATAAAATATTAACCCTGGGCGTAAAACTCTGCTAAGCTCGCAGAGTTTGCGGAGTTTTGGCAACTCCGACTTCCGCTTAGAACGCGGAGTTGCCGAAAAACTCCGCACTCCGCAACGGAGCAGAGTTTTTTTGAGTTGGCACGCCTGAAACGCGTTTTTTGGCGCGCACGGGAGCGACTTACCAGGTGTGTGCAATCGCCGATGAGATTTTCTGAGCCATTTGCGAGCGCCACGAGATTTGCTAGGCGGCCGCATGGTCCCGCGATTGTTTGCAGTTGCCAACACGTCATTCGAGCGCGCCAGCGGACTTCCAGCGGGGTTTTTGTGAAGAACGCGATCCCGAACGCACAGGATCTACAGTGACTGCAATCTGGAGAAGGTTCTCTCCCCAAGCAGCATCAAATCTTTCTTGAAATGACAATTTGGAGTAGACAAAATCCTCAAATTAACATTTGGCTGTACTTTTTTGTGCAAGGAGTCCTTTTTCTCTCTTTTTTTTTTCAAGAGGAAGGAAGTGCCCTAGATTTTCCAACTTCCTGTCCCTGTCTAGCAGGCTTCTCTCAGTGATTTGTCCATCTCCTGGTCACTTTTCATTTGAATTTGGAGCTGGAAGGATCACTCTTCGTGTCTGCTGCATAATATATCATTAGATTTAATGACTTTGAATTTGAGATTTCACAAGTAAGTTGGAAAACTGGTATTGTTGTTTGATTGGGGCCATGCACCTAGATGTATTTGTACTTTTAATTGATTTTTTAAAATTTATTGTGGTGGGTAGCCTGTAGCTTCAGTAGGGGCCTAGTTGTTTCTTTGTAAGTAATTGTTCTTCTTTTATAAAGGAAACATGTTGTACACTTCACTACATTTTCTCGATGTTTTGCTTTTGAAATCAATTTGCAATATTTATTTAGCAGTAGTCTTCCAATAAGCCTTTCTCAGCCAGTAGGGAAGAGGTACTCATGGGTGCATGAAACAACAACTGTTTCTGTCATTTAGGACATCAATGGCATTGGATTGAAATACAAAATGTGTTTTTTTTGTGGTATTTCACATTTCTTTCATGAGATGTGTTGTTTAGCATGCCTCCTTTGTCTGGGCAGTGTGTAAGCGTGTTTGTAATAGTAGGCCCCAGCATTTGCCTTTGCTCCCCATGTGGCCAGGTGCCATTTTGTAAAGTCTGTGTCCATAGGCCTGCTTGTGTTGTTTTCCAGGCCTCCTGCTTCTTGTTGTGACCATGTGGCTGGTGGCCATTTTGTGGAGGCAGTCAGTGTGCTTTTTTTGCCGTAGGCCTGCATGTCTTCCCTTCATTCCTCTTGGCATATTGCTTCTTGTTGTGGTGGCCTGGCCATGTGGCTGGTGGCCATTTTGTGAAGGCAGCCAGTGTGCTTTTGCCATAGGCCTGCATTGTCTTCCCTCTGTAGGCTTATTGCTTCTTGTGGTGGCCTGGCCATGTGGCTGGTGGCCATTTTGTGAAGGCAGCCAGTGTGTTTTTGCCATAGGCCTGCATTGTCTTCCCTTTGTAGGCTTATTATTGCTTCTTCTTGTGACCTGGCCATGTAGCTGGCAACCATTTTGTAAAGGCAGCCAGTGTGCTTCTGCCTAGGCTTGCATGCCTTCTTTTTGGTGGCTATGTTTTCTTGCTGGTTGTTGTTTTGCATGCATTTTTTTTCTTTTATTCAGTAAAAATGTAGCACAATTCACTTCATTTTCTCCATGTTTTTAATAAATTTGCAATGTTGATTTGAATTGATTCACTATGTGGCCTAGACTACCCATGTGCTTTCCAGCCAAAAGACCCAGAGCTACTCATGGGTGCATGAAACAACTGTTTCTGTGGTGTCTGTTTAATTTAAACATCATTTTGGCCATGGATGTCATTGGATTAAAATACAAAATATGTTTTTTTGTGGTATTTCACTTTTTTCATGGGTTAAATTAATTTAATGCCTTTGTTGGATGTGTGTGGTTGTAAGTAACTTGAAAACTTTTTTAGCCCTGCGAATTTTTGTTTTTGGCATTGTTGCATTAAAGATGTGTTGTTTAGCAAGCATGCCTACTTTGTCTGGCCAGTGTGTGAGTGTGTTTGCAAGTAGGCAAGCAATGTATTTGCCTTGGTTCCCCAGGACCATGTGGCACTGGCGGGGGCCATTTGGTAAAGGCTGTGTCCTCCTTAGGCCTGCTTGTGTTCATTGTTTTCCAGTCCTCCTGCTTCTTGTTAAGGTGGCCTGGCCAAGTGGCTGCCAGTCACTTTGTGAAGGGCAGTCAGTGTGCTTTAGCCATAGGTCTGCATATCTTCCCTTTATTCCCCTTGGCTTATTGCTTCTTGTTGTGGCCAGCCATTTTTGTGCGTTCCGCCAGTGTGCCCCTTTGTCATATGCTTGCATGGATGGTTGATCAATGAGATAAGCAGCTTGATAAATTAATAATTAGACGCTTGAGGGTAATTTTTATTTTTTACTTTAAGGATTGACGCACCATGTTAGGGATAGGGAAGGTTGGAACAGTGCTGGAGTTGCGTCGCGCTTGCGACACAACTTCAGCACTGCGCCAACCTTCCGCCAGCAGATGCGTCACGCATCTGCTTATCCTTGCGCCACGATGCGCCGCATTGTAAATGTGGCGCATCGGAAGTGGCGCAAGGGTAAACTTGCGTGACGCATTTTCCCTGGCGCATCCCTGCTGATATGCAGGGATGCGCCAGGGAACGTAAATATGCCCCTGCAAGTGTTGTTGGTGGAGGGGATGAAGATCTGATCACGTTGGAAGGTGAAAACTAGGGAGACATTTTCTCCGTTACACAAAGCAGCCCTGTCCCCAGCTGTGCAGTGGTGTCCGCCCACATCATCATCAGCAACATTGCAATGGCACAAGAGTCAGGTCGAGACATCAAGGGGTCCAAGGCGAGAGAGTATCGCAACAAAAAAACTCACATTGAGCCAAACAATATCTGGTCTCAAGTCACCTGCATCAGTGGCACCAGAAAAGAAAAAAATCCAGGCTACCATTCTCAGCATGTTTAGGCTGGAGGGGCAGTACGAACACAACCACCCAACGGCACGTTTGTACAACACGAAGCTGGTTAAAATATTAGAGCTGGGCCTCCTCCCGTTTTCTTTTGTGGAAGGGGTGGGTTTTCTTGAATTCGTGGCAGCCATCTGCCCGAAATGGAAGGTTCCCAGCCGGCCCTATTTCGCCAGAGTTGCTGTTCCAGCACTACATCACGACATGCTAGAATTGCTTGGACAAGCTTTGCAGCAGAGTGCTGTTCACACTACCCACCTGACGACAGACATGTGGACCTGTTGGCAAGCTACTGATTAAATGTGCATCACTGCAGACTGGATCTCTTTTGTGGGGGATCGAGAAAAGATATCTGCTGACATTTTTAATGGAGCTCGGAAACATGCTACAGAAGCCGTGTTCGCCATGGAGAAATCCCATACTGCTGAAAACATTTTGGAAGACTTTAACACTAAGGTCTTTGAATGGCTGCGACCAAGAGGGCTTAACATTTGTTTTGTTGCCACGGACAATGGCAGTAATGTAGTTAGGGCCATGGCAGATGGTGGCTATTTTAGGGTCCTGTGTTTGGCGCACTGCATTAACATCATTGTTCAAGACTTTCTGAAAAAAGATGACTGCATCAGCAACTTTATGACCACCTGCAGAAGAATCTGCACACATTTCAGCCATTCTTTTAAAGCCCTGAAGCAGCTGAGGATCATTCAACATGATAATAGAATGCCAGTTAAAGCACTCATCCAGGAGGTGCCAACATGTTGGAACTCAACTTATTACATGCTTGAACGTCTGTTTGAGCAGTACAGACCAATCAATGAATATGTCATGCAAAGAGGGAATGCAACTGTGAAAGGCATGATCATTGAGATGGACCAATGGGGCCTACTTAAATGTCTGACAGAGATGCTGCTTCCTTTCGAGGTCTTGACACGTGAAGTCAGCAAGGAGGGCTATGCCATGGGCCAAGCTATCCCATTGTTGCACATGCTACAGGAATAGCTAAAGGAGGTGTCTGCAATGTACGCAGGTGCGAGAAAAAAAAAGAAGCATACGAGTTGATGGAGACCTTAATCCTTTGCTTATCTGAAAATACAAGGGTGCAAAGAGGCATTGTTTCATTCAACCATTAAATTTGTGCCACAATTCTTGATCCACTTTCATTCCTTTTTCAGACGGGGATGTTGCCAACTACAAAACTTTGATAGCTGTGCAAGCCAGTCAGCTAGAAAAAGAACAACTGGGAATTAGAGGCCCGCTCCTTCAGGGCACAACAAGTACTGCAGGGCAGCCTTCAAGTTCAACTTCAGAGTCTGAGGGCAGTGCGGTTGGCTCACAGAAGCCAAAACCACCAACAACAGCAAGAACAACAGGAACAGGAGCATCAGCCCCAAAATCGGCAAGGGAATGGGTTCTACTGGCAGGGCTTAAGTCCAATGCTGAGGCAAAGGCAAAAGAGGCCGAGCAAAGCGGAGCACCCATGACCATTGAGCGGATGGTCCAGGCCTATCTGGATGGTCCAACAGAGGTCTACTTTGACCAAAACCCATTGCTGTATTGGTATGGGAAAAGGCGCCAATGGGCAGTGCTCATCAGGCTGGAGATAAACTATATGGCTTGCCCCGTAGCAAGTGTCTCTGCTGAGCGTGTTTCAGTGTTGCTGGAGCCGTTCAGACAGTGATAAGGACCAGTCTCTTGCTCCAAAACGTGGAGAGGTTAACCATGATCAAAATGAACCAGCACTTTATACCACCGGATTACACCATACCTGAAGTACCACAGCAGGAAGATGATGACAGCGACTCAGGTCATGGAGGTAGTGTGTTAAGTGACCTACTTCTAAGCGAACCACCAGAGTCGAGCTCTACTTCCCTGACAACTAGGCTTTTGAGTTACTTTCTTTCTTTCTTTGATGCCCCCCCAAAAAAAGCCAAAATGATATAGCTAAGGAACATTATTTACTTTATTATTGGTGTGTGTCACTATCTTTCTGGTTCACAAATCCATTCCCACCGCCGTACTTTTATTGCTGGATTGGAGTTGCAACTGTGTGCAGTCAGTGGAGAACTAAGTCCACTCCTGACTCGCCCTAAAGCCATTTCCCTCAAGCCAGATGTGTGCCTGCCTCCAACCCTGGGCACTGACTATCTATCTTTCCTTTCCTAACCTAGAGGGACTGCCCCAGAAGAACAGGTAAATGATGGCATTCATTGCACGCTGAGTGACTGTTGTTTGTTGTCAATGATGTCTACTAATCTACATACAAAAAAGTGACACAAGTCAATCTTTCCTTTCTTGTTGTTCAATAACAAAATTGTACTACTGCAGGCCAATCTATTGCATTTTGAGTGGCGACGAGTCTGGCCTCACTCGGGACAATGTTGGTATGGAGTTGGACACCATACTCGCAGTCAGAGTCAGGAGGACCAGAGATGATTGATGGAATACCCTAGGTCGTGGGCGTAAGCGTGACTACTTTGAGAAATGCCACAGAAGAAGATGGAAGTTTTCAAGTTCACTGAAACCAACCGATTTGGATGATGATGACTTTGAAGTGGCTTAAAGGGAAACAACAACACCAGACCCACATGTCTTTGTAGTAGTGGTGGTGAGTGTGGTGTGACTGAGAGCGGTGCATTGATTTTTTTCTTCATTTGGAAATTGCTCTGTTGCTATGTGTGTGTATGACTGTGTGCTCAGTGCTCTCTGGCTCAAATTTGAAGCTTAGTGGAGGTTGGGTGGGGGGGCTGTTGTTGGAGATAACTGCCGGAAACATACATGATTTAGCCATGCTGCCTCTGAAAGTCTTCTTGTTGCAATATCCTTTTTGTTTTTCCATCTACAGGTCCTTTACCCTGCGCCATAATGGAAAAACAACTTACACTTACCTTACCAAACCGCATCCGCCAGGCACCCAAGATTGACGGGCAGACAGTCCAAGAGGAATGCGGAGATGCAACTCCCAACTTGGCAATACAGTATCATTTTATTCTCTTCAACCATTACGACTGTGTGTGTTGTTTATGTTTGCTTATTTGACTCCTACAGATATTTTAATTTTATTTGCTATCTTTCAAAGCCCGGTACAACAGAACATAATGTATTTAACTTGGGTCTCTGTGGGGGCAGACAGACAGTTGCATAATTAATATGCATAATTAATATACTGCCCTGTACTGGTTTAGTACTACTCATCATCTTGCATGCATTTCCTTTTCCTCCCATAACAGATTTATGATGGTCGGCTGCCAAGATGAATGTGTTATCCATGTTATCCATGTGTAGTGTTTGTCTTTGTCAAACCTTTCCCTCAAATCCCCCTTCCCAACCATTCATCATACCCCTAACCCTCTTTCCCCAGGCTGTGTGATTTATTGAGGTGTGACTTAACAATTTACACCATTAATTGATCACACACTTGGTGGGGCGGATGTGGTGAAAGCAACACCAACTCAGTGCAGGGTGAGGAGGATCTTATTCTTATTCTTAAGCTCATATAGCCCACACTGGCAGTATATATTAACCACCCCTGCACAATGTATGATATTTGTTTTCAGAGGAACATCTCATTGCCAGCATCATCATTCAGGCAGTGTATTAATTTGCATCTAAGTTTAAGCTTGTCTACTTCATACTGTTCATATTAGTTCAACATTTTTCTGATTGTTCTGATTAATTCAGTTTTTCATTGCTTATCATACTCTCTTCTTGTGTCTGAGTTTGTTGTAGTAGTCTAGTCTCTGGTGACTGTCATCAAGCTCCATATAATAACGTCATTAACCTAGTTTTTTTATTTCAATTTGTTAACTTCCCTTTCGATGAATAGTCCCCACTCTCTGAGTCCTTATCCTACAGTTCTAGTTCGCCTAGTTCACCTAGGGAGGGAGTGGGACCTCACTTCAGTTCTGATGAGTTTCCCTTCAATATCAAAAGAAATGATAGCAATGCATGCTGCTACTACTACCACCACCATAGCACCTTGCGAAACCATGCAGCCCTTGCTTCATCTAATCAGGTAAGAGAAGTGAACTGTGGTTTATTGATTCATTGTTGAACGGCAATCATTCTATACAATGTAAATTCACCCCGAGTCCTTAGGGGTTAATAATAATATATAGAAACAGAGTAGACTGCAGACACTAGGAGGAGAGAGTAGTAGGACAAGGGAGGGTACCGCTTCGCTATTTTGTTTACACTATCAGCAGATTTTTTAAACTGGCTGCGGCAAAGGCAGCAGTTTGAAGTAAAATAATAACCCCACAAATTGTTTTTTAAATCATTCATAACCATAAAATGTAAAAGTATGAAAAGTTTATTCCCTGAACAAATCTAAACCAAACCCACAACTGGCCCACCCCTCTCCCTAACCCCAACCAATGTCCAAGTAATGTCGAAGAGTAAAATGTCCATAAATAAAGAAAAAACAAACAATCGCCCGACTCCCACCCACCCAAAAACAGATTAAAAAAGGGTCTGAAGAGGGCACTAACGGCAGGTTAGGAGCTTCTTCAGGTGCCTGTCCATCCATTCCTGCCTGGATTTAATATTCGCCAGCCTTAGCATGATGCTGCGCTCAAATCGGCAGAAATAAGGGGGAGCAGCAGTGATGGTGGAATGGCAGGGGGCACCCATTGGAGCGTGGCGACACTGTGCTGGGGTGGTTGTTGTGGCCTGGCTGGGGCCCCGGGGCATCTGCAGCAGCTTCTGCCTCCTTATCCTACAAGGCCACTAGCCACCGGTACTCAGCCCTGATGGCCTCCAATTTCTGCTGCCGTGTGCAGGCTGCAATCTCCTGCCTGCTAGGTGTTTTTGAATCAGCAGCAGGAGTAGCTACATATCAAGAAAGAAAAAATACAAATTGTAAACAATGCTCTAAACAAAACACATAGAAAATTATGCCATGGGTATGGAGGGAGGGAGGTGATTGATGATGGATAGGTAGGAAGGATACATAATGTTGCGCTTTAAAGCAACTGTGAGTCAAGGGAGGAGTCTGAAATACCACCTCTTAAACCCTTTAAATAAAAAAAACCTCGAAAAAACCATTCCAGGCAAGTAAAGGTGAGAAGAACACCACTACAGAGGAAAACCCTAGTCCCTTATTCTCCTTCCCAAGGATTTTTCCATTCATCATTGCATTGTTCTTCTAGGATTTTATTTTTTATTCTTCACCCTTGGCTTTGCTGCTCACCTCCATTTACGTTTTACATTCTCTCAATCCACTCTTCACCATTGAAACTACCCATCCATCCAAATAGCCATCCATCCAAACATGGCTCTCTGTCTCACTGTAGTCTCATCTCAAGTACAAAACTTTCAGCAACATACATTTGACATTTACCCACCCATGCGTCTATTTCAATCAAAAGAAACCACCACAGGATTCCAATCACCCAGGCAGGCATCCTTTCATACATACACTTTCACCCACCCAGGCAAGCTTCCTACCCGTTTACCTTTCATCCATCCTTAACCCACCCATACATCCTAGCTATCAGCCACCTATAGTGTTTATGCATCCGGTGCTTTTATCCATGCATCCTTCTCTTTCAGTCATATATATTAAATTTCACCCATCCTTTCCCCTTTCATCCTTCCCTTTTCCATAAACCCATAGTTAAAGTTCTTGTTCATGAAACGTTCTCTGCTGAGTTGAAGATAGGGGCAGTCATTAGTTACTCAGCTCAACTCCTGCCGTGTTCACCTGCTGTTCACAAGTCAATAACACTACACCTTTACAATGAGTTTATAATTCATTGTCAATAAGCAAGCAATATGACTTACCACTGCCCGCCACTGCCGCTGGCTCACCCCCTTCCGCTGCCACATCTGCAGACTGGCTGGCGCCGTCACTGATGGTTCTGGCACTGGTGGTTGGTGCAGCTAGAAAATTTCTTAGATGCCAGATACGCCCCCCCTCTCAATAGATTTATAGCAAAATAAAAATACACCACACACATCATTCACTACAATTTGGATACGTTACAGACAGTATCTTCTATCAACAATATCAGGCTGGGCATTTTGTTGGTGGCAATTTTAAAAAAAGCCTCAAGTCAAGAGACAAGCTGTTAAGGAGTGGCTGGAGCTATTGATTAATTAATCTGATGTTTTGAGAGAAAATTGCAAATGCAATTCTCCTTGTACTTCCTCCCAGACATGGTGCACACTGTCATCAGTTCACCAACTGCTGCTAATAATACTAGGCCTAGCTAATAAGAAGACACAATGTTGGGGTGTCCAACGTGACCATGGCCACTCTCTTGTTTTAGTGATTGAGCCTTCTCATCTCAACATACATGCGTAGAATACCTTACTTGGGCAATGGGCATGCAAACTGCACAGCAGAGGAGGAGTAGTAGTAGTAGTAGTAGAAGTAGTAGTATGTGACCAATGGGTTCTCTGAGTTTTAGAGTACCACCACTCATCCGTCCACAAAAGGGGAGAGGGAAAGCTGACTGAAAAGGCAGAAATAATGTAGCTACAGACACACTAGTAAGTAACTACAGACTAGAGACAGTTTGACGTAAAGTACAGAAAATTGAAATATAGAAAATAAATAAATAGGATAATGCAGGGATAACAAGAATTTAGATCGAAGAGGATTTGGAAAAAAAATATAAAACGGGTAGATGCCATCTGTCGAGGAACTCTGGGAGGCACCTCCAACTCCCGGACCCTCACCCGCCTCAGCCCTCTTCTTCCCCCTAGATGCTGATGTAAAACATAAAGACAAAAAAATATTAGTAATCAATAAATATCCCCCCAAAATATTTTTTGACAGGAAAAGGTAATCGCAATAACATTGAACTTTTCTAAATCAGATCAACTAGTAGTAGTATATCGCAGACCATCCTATCCTATTCCAAATTTCCACAACCTACCTACCTAGCCCTATTCCAAATTTAGTATACCACATTTTGGCATTACTAATAATAAATTGCAATGAATGATGTTTGCTTCTTCTCAAATCTCATTCGCAATCTCTCAACCCCTTTGACGGGCCAATTCACTACACTAAGGGCCTTATTAATGATTACAACGATGTCAGGCGGACGCCGTTCCGGTTCTGGAACCGCCCAACCTTAGGTCGGCGCTGCAGTCACAGAGACCGCACTAGTCTATTACGAATCGATGCGATCGCCCATAGGCCATAGGACGGTCGCAAACCTCCATTTGTCAATGGAAGTTTGCGTGGCAGGCGGAAAAGCCCTACAGCACAAGCTTCCTTTTAAAAATGAATGTTGTTGTTCACAAACATCTCTGCACCGTTCATGTGGCATGCACCTTGCAGTTACGAAATTACAAATGACTAATTACAGAACTTCTTACATAAGAATCACAATGAATGAATGAATAATCGACTTGTAGAGCGTGAACAATGCCCAAGGGTGTCAAGGCGCTGATAGCGGAAAACCCGGTCAGGGGAAGGTAGATAACAATACTTTGAAAGATTAGAGGGCAAAAAGCCAGGTCTTTAATGATTTACGAAAGAGGGGATGTGACTCTAGACAAGAAATTGATATAGGTAGGGTGTTCCAGAGTTTGGATATAGCCACAGCACTTTGCCTTTCTGAACCTGGATACTACCAACCAGTTTTTGTTGGCAGAGCGCAGCTGTCTGGCAGGGACATAGCGCCGGAACAGGTATTTTATGCCTTCTGGGCCTAAGTTAAAAAGTGCCCTAGGAACAATACATAGGGCCTTAAACAGAATTTGATTTTTGGCAGAAAGCCAATTTAGTTTTCGAATGGCAGCGGAGATCGAATGAAATTTTGGAAGGTCTAAAATCAATCTCGCTGCAGCATTCTGGACAAGCTGCAACTTATGAATGGATCCTTTGTTAATGTCCAGGTAAAGGGCATAGCAATGATCCAATCTGGACAGAATCTGGGCAACCGCTACGTGTTTTCACGATGGAAGAGATAGAGAAGGAAAGATCTTCCTCAGGGTCCTAATAACCCAAAAACAGGATGAAACCATTCTGTTCACTTGAGGGTTGAAAGAAAGCTTGTTGTCAATTATGACCCCAAGATTTTTTGCCGCAGCAACGGGCCGAGGGCATGTTCTAAGCATTTCTGGCCACCATTAATGGATCCATATATTTTGTTGGTGGCGGAAGATCAGAACTTCAGTTTTGTCCCCATTGAGTCGGAGAAAGCTGTTGGCCATACAGGAGGCAACAGCCTGCATGCAGCTCTTAAAATTAGCTGCTGAGGCCTTTAGATTTTTTGTAATGGACATAAATATTTGTGTGTCGTCAGCATAAGATAGGGCCTCCAACCCAAAGGATCGGATCATCTGGCCAGGGGGCAGACATATATATTGAACAGGGTAGGACTTAAGGAGGAGCCTTGCGGGACTCCACAGAAAGTAGATATAGGATCAGAATAGAATTGGTTCATCTTTACTTTCTGTGACCTGTCTGTAAGGAATGAGACCAAAAGCTCCAAAGTAGAGTCTGACACCCCGATTTCCTGAAGACAGTCAGTTAGCCTTGCCGAAGAGATGGTGTCGAAGGCCGCAGATAAATCTAACAGTATCAGCAATGAAGTGTACCTGGCTTCAACTTTGGTACAAATGTTGTGTACTGCACCTGCTAATGCAGTCTCAGATGCAAGGCCTGTCCTGAATCCGTATTGGGAGGGGTCAAGAAATGCTGGATGCTGTTGCTCAAGGTAGGTGCTTAGCTGAGTGTTTAGGTGTTTTTCCAGAATCTTAGTGGGAACAGGTAGCAAGGAAATGGGTCGATAGTTTTTGGGCTTTGATGGGTCCAGGTTGGGTTTCTTGAGTAATAGCTTAACAACCCCTGTTTTCCAGCCAATAGTGTACTATCCAGAGGAGATGACCATATTGAGAATAGATGTTAACTGGGGGACAATAAGTTACCTTCCAAGCTTCATAAGCTTCAGGGAACAAGGTTCCAAGGGAGAGCTAGATGTAATTACCCCTAAGAGTTGGTCAGTCTGTTCATGAGATAGAGGAAGAAAAGAGGTCAAAACCATATTTCTCTTTTCAATGTTGAGAGAGCTAGGAGGTGGGGAGTTAATCTGTTGGGTGGAAATAGAGAGTTCAGAGTTAAGTTTTTCCAAAAATGGAATGGATCTCAAGAGTTTTTGAATGGAAGTATTTGTCCATGTTATCGCAGAAATGTTGTACGCTTTTTTCTCCCTATATAGAATTCTTTGATTGGGGCAAGGGAGTCAACCACTGCCGTAAGCCAGTTTGAGTACTCAGATGCTGCCAAGTTCGGCTCATTATGCTCTGTCCAATATTGGTTGCTAAGGGTACGGGAGAGAGATTCTTCACTAATATGTTTATAATCTCTTTTTAACACCTTATTGTTTCCCTTAGAGATTTTCTTTTGTAATGCTAAAGATGAGAAAGAAAAAGGGATGGCAAAATGGTCTGACCAGGAAAGAGGAAGAGGTTAAGTTACTGTAAGACGAGGATCATTAGAGAACATCCCGTCTAGTGTATGTCCTGCTTCATGGGTAGGTGTTCTTACTAGTTGCTGAAGGCCACAACAGGCCAATGTTTCTGTGAAAGTCTAAGATACCTTACATGAAGTGTTCTCTAAATGAATGTTGAAATCTCCCAAAAGTGTTAGATTTTGTTTTCTCAGATAGAGCTCTATAGGATTGGTAAAATCCTAAATAAAAGATGGTGCCCAAGCGAGCGCCAACAAGTATGATTCGATAACTAGGTTAGGTAGTACCAAGTAAGCTAATCACCTGTCTAGAATAACAGACTAGTCTATTACATTATATTTGAAAACGTAACTTACCTGCATGTGAGCAGCATGCTTGCTATTATTTGGGAAAAAAATATTAGCTATAGCATAGAACACACAAGTAATAATGAAAATGACCTCGTGGTGCAGTTTGCGCGATATTTCTCCCCGAACACGCAATCCGCGTTGATGTAAGGTGAAAAAGTCACACAAACAGGCAGGACAAGCAACTCCACCTGCTTGCGGAACTCCGCGAAGCGCGGCTGAGTTTTTTTGCCGCTTCACGGAGTTCCGTGTAGCGCCGCTACACGAACTCCGCCCAGGCTTATAAAATATAGAAATTGGCGTGCACTTCTTTTGTATATTTTTATCTTCTTCACAAAATGCCCATTTGAGACATACCATAACAGTGATAAGTGCAAGCATTCTTTTTTTTTTTTTTAATGTTTTTATTAATTTTCAACAAATGAAACATACAATCAAGAAGATCATCAATATAGAGTGCGGGCTGCATATTGAGCAGCAAATTATAATGGTGGGCAGATGATGTTATAGCAGTTTCACCGACAGAGATTACATGATCAAAAGGCAGCATTATATACATACATATAAGTGGATTCATTTCTAACACAGTTGCATTTGTCAACAGTGGGCTATATAATAGTCATCAGGGTCCTGTCCCCGTCCTGCCTTGTGATAGGCCCAGTCCTCCCTCCTCCATGTCTAGGTCTAAGCCGTAGTACTCTATCCATGGCATCCAAATTTTTCGGAATTTCCGTGGGCACCCTCTTGCCTTGTAAGTCACCTTCTCTGCGATCATGTAGAGATCCATGCCTGACCTCCACTCTGTGAACGTAGGAATTCGTGGAGCCCCCCAACATTTAGCAATATCTCTCTTGGCTACCACCAGCCCTAGATTGGCGAACATGAGTTTGTGTCGCGGCAGGTCCACATCCGTGGGGATGCCCAATATGAGGAACTTTGCATCTAGCCCGAGCTGGGCTCCAAGTACATTATTCAATTCAGTCACTATCCTGCGCCAATAGGTTTGAATACGTCTGCATTCCCAAAGGGTGTGTATATATGTGCCTCGGTCCGTGTGAATTCGAAGACAATCTGGGTTATCCACCCTCCCCATAGAATGTAAGCGTGCCCTGTCAAAGTAGGTTCTGTGTAGGATCTTGTATTGTATGAGCCGCAGCCTCAACCTGATTGCTACTTCACGTGGGTGCATGAGGGCCGCTTCCCAGTCAATATCTTCTAGTGGGCCGGTGGTGAGTTCCCATTTGGCTCGAAGAGGACCTAAGTTGTCAGGCATATTATTGATTTGCGTCTTATATGTCAAGGATATGGCTTGGGTCGGAATCTCCTCCTGCAAAAGCCTACCTTCTAGCGGGGCATATTCCGGCAGCGTTTCTGTGTCCAGCCCCCCAGCATGCCAGGCGTGTTTAAGTCTGAGATAGGCATTTGCTTGGGAATCTCGAAGTTGATATATAGCCTGAAGCGAGGCGAACGGAGCTAGGGAGCCCCTTTCCAATAAGTCACCTATCTTGGAAATGCCTATTAGGTCCCACTGTTTGAAGCCCGCAGTTTTCTAATCTCGGGCAGTCTAGCCCCCTCCCACAATGGGGTCTCCCGCGTAGGTTTCCCATCCCATTTCATTTGTTTTTCAGCACTCTTCCAAGCCGCCAGCACTCGCTGGGTAGCCGGTAGCAGACACGCACCACCCGCTCCTCCATATAGGTAGTGCAGGTGAGTGCGATTTCGAAATTGTAATCTTTCCAGTCGATAGGTAGGGTGGTCTCCCGGCGCATGGTTCCATTCGTTGACGACTATTAGATGGGCTGCTCTATAGTAGGCACTAATATCCGGCAAAGCTAACCCCCCATTGTATGGGTTACGTTGTAACGTTTGCAGCACTATCCGTGGATGAGCACCATCCCACAGAAGTAGACGCAGCTCACTGTTAATGGTGGTGAAAATAGCTTCCGGTAGTTTGTAATATGTGTTTTGTAAAATATAAAGGAGTTGAGGGAGCGTTATCATCTTATACATAGCGGCCCTCCCCATGATGGTGAGAGGGAGTTTCCTCCACCTCTTTACATCCTCCTAAAAATTCAAAAGAACTCGTTGAATGTTATGGTCTAGTCTCGCTACTGGGTCGGTGGTGATGTAGAGTCCCAAGTAGGTAAACCCCTCTGTGGAGATCCGTAAACAGCTCGGGTAGGTGTGAGGGTCCATTACCCCGCTTAATGGCTATAAGGTGGATTTATTCCAGTTAATCTTATAGCCAGCATGGCTGCCATATTCCTCAAATATCTGTAGCAGTTGGGGGAGTGTCTCTACCGGATGTGTGACATAGAGTAAAATGTCATCTGCATATAATGAAATACGTTCCTCCTCCAAGATCTGGGACTCGTCCACAAAGCCACCTAGTCCCTGGCGGGTTCTAACCACACAGGCCAGTGGTTCTAGGATGAGGGCAAACAATAGGGGAGATAAAGGGCACCCCTGTCTAGTACCTCTTTGGATCTGCCAACTTGCAGAAACAGCCCCATTGACCCGGACTCTAGCCTCAGGGGAATTGTATAATAGTGCCAACCACACCCGGAACACCGGTCCAAAGCCTAACTTTTCCAGGGTGCACCACATGAAGGGCCAGTGGATCGTATCGAATGCCTTCTCGGTGTCGAGCGAAAGGAGCAAGTGGGGGATATCTCGATCCTGTACCGTGTCCATCCAATTAGCTAGACGGCGCAAGTTAAAACGCGTGGCGCGTTTCGGCATAAAGCCTGACTGGTCTCTATGTATCAGGGGGGTGATGACTGTCAGGAGACGCATGGCGAGTATTGTAGCCAGAATCTTCGTCTCGATATTGAGCAAGGATATGGGACGATAAGACCCACAATCGTCTGGGGGTTTCCCCACCTTAGGGATGACCACTACGGTGGCCATACGGAGGTCCTGTGGCATCGACCCTTGCTCCCTAGACTCCTTGAACCTGCTTAAGCAAGTGTGGTGCCAGCAGTGTGGCATTTAGTTTAAAGAATTCACTCGGAAGACCCTAAGGGCCCGGGGTCTTGCCCGCTTTCTGTCGGCCAATGGCCTCGGTCAGTTCCTCCAACGTGATATCTCCCTCTAAACTGTCTCTTTCCTCCCGTGAAAGTGAGGCTAGCTCAATTGCATTTAAATATTGGTGTATCTGTGCCTCCGCCGCCTGGGGCTTGGCTGTGTATAATGCAGCATAGTATCTAGCAAAGGCCCCTGCTATAGCTTCGGGTGCGGTATGTGTGATATTTTGTTCTGTAATGTTCTTTACCCATCTTGTCTCTAGTTCCTTCCGTCCTAACCATGCAAGCATCTTCCCCGCTCTATCCCCTGTTTCATAGAGCCGATGTTGTGTGGCCAATTGCTGAGCCCTCACCTCGTTAGTTGCAAGCGCTAGGTACTCTTTTTTGGTTATTTCGATTTGGCGAAGGGCCTGTTCGGTCAGTGTAGTGGGGTCGCTTCCTTCTAGACTTAATAGTGTATGTTCTAAAGCCTCAATCTCCCGGGTTTCCAGCTTCTTTTTGTGGGCAATTATATTTTGTGCTCTATCGCGGACCACCATCTTATATGCCTCCCACAAGGTGACTGCCGATTGTACCGAGCCCTCGTTTTCTTGAAAGTAGAATTTGGAGTCCACCCTAAGCTCCTCGGCGACTGTCTTATCCTGTAATGCCCATGGGTTCAATCTCCACTGTGCTGTCTGGTGCTCCTCCCTTCCACCCACCGTCATGAAGAGAGGCGAATGATCAGAGATGCCTCTAGCCTGGTATTCTCTGGTTGCCACTTGTCTGACCTCTCCTGCCGGGGCGAGGAGGTAATCCAGCCTCGAGAATACCCTGTGGGCCCCCGAAAAATATGAATATGCTCGACGATGTGGATGGTGTCTTCGCCACAGGTCAGTCAGTCCCAGGGTTTCCAGGAATCGGGCCAATTTGGGGGCCCATGGGACCCAGGTCGCATCATGGTACGGTCAAGGGAGGGATCACTCACATCGTTAAAGTCTCCCCCCAACAGGTGTATGGCGGGGCCGGAGTGTAGTAGGAGTTCGGTTAACCTATCCAGTGTACGCTGTTGTAGCCGTGGGGGTGCATATACACTTATAAGCAGAAACGTCCTGCGTTTCCAAATGCCCTGTATTGCCACGTATGTCCCATCTGGATCCACCCACTGTTGAGTGACATGAAAGGGAGGGGACTTTTTAATAAGGATCGCCACCCCACGTGAGCCTTTGGTAAATCCCGCATGTGCCAGAGTAGTGTACTGCCCCCGTCCCAGGAAGGAACAGCTCGAGCCCAACAAATGTGTTTCCTGTAGCAATACGATGTCAGCTTTAAGTCTCTTGAGGTAGCGAGTCACTAACCCCCTTTTGACTTTATTGCCTAATCCGTTGACATTCCATGTCAGTACTGTATATTTATCATCTGCCATTGCAAAATAGCTCCCAATCCGTCACCAGTCTGGTGTTCCACCAGAGGTCTGCCCATCATGTCCCCACTCGTTTCAGCCCCATTACACAATCTAACAAATTGAACCAAACAATCCCCCTCCCCGAGAAACAATCTCAACTTACATCGTAAGGCAATCTCCAAAGTACCCCCCACCCCACACCCTTCATGCACCCACACCACCCCCCAATTCGTCAACATGACAACTCAGGCACGGGTAATCCACCAAGAGGTCTGTAGCCCTCCCTCCCCCCAATCAATTAACTACACAATAATAGAACAAAAATGCACTATACACTTCCCCGGCTCGGGCCTAAGTTCTGCTATGCCCACTAAGCCTTGGGGTAGTCTTACTGTCAGTTGGCGGCCACCTGGCCCCGTATCTCAGTCCTCCTCGCCGTTGTCAGGTAGTTGTTGTTGCTGTGCACCGGTTCCAGGTATGTTCGGCTCCGGTGCTTCCAGTCTTTCAATGCATTGAAGTAGCGGGTGCTCGCTGTCTGCGTCCGCTGAGTCCTCTCTCTCCGACAGTTCAGTATGGCCAGTGTCATCGGATTTGATCATAGTTCGGGACGGGCGTACCCGCACCATCTCATCCTCGGATTCCGACAGGCACTCCCCCTTTTCTCTGGATCTCACAACCTGCCCGGCGTGCTCCCCGCTGAGTGCCGGATCCTCAACACTCGCCTCCGACGTTTTTCTTTGGGCCGTTCTTGGCTTGGGCCCATTCGTTTTCCCGCAGGTTGGCTCAATGCATCGGGTGGCCCATGTCTCAGCTGCGGCCGCTCCTCAATCCAAGCCCATGCTTCGTCTGGAGTTTGAAAAAATAACGTGTTGCCTTGGAAGATGACCTTTAGTTTAGCTGGGAACAGTAGCATATATTGAAGTCCAAGCACCCTGAGTTTCGCCTTGACCGGATCAAAGGTCCGCCTCTGCTTCTGCACATCCCGCGAGTAATCCGGGAAAACCATTACTCGGGTATTCTCATATTGGGTCTCTCCCTTTTTACGCAGTTCGCGCAATATCAAATCTCTATCTTGAAAGTTCAGGAACCTCGCTATCAAGGGTCGAGGAGGAGCCCCCGGTGGCGGAGGGACGCTAGGCATTCTATGTGCCCGTTCTATGACAAAACAGGTCGAAAATGGCACATTTGGCAGAGTGTCCTTCAGGAACTTCAAAAGAAATTGCCCCGGATCGGACTTCTCCGCCTTTTCCGGAAAACCAATAAATCTCAGGTTGTTTCTTCGGGCCCTATTTTCAGCATCATCCGCCCTCCAGGTCACCTCCTTCATGGAAGCCAAGAGTCCTGTTATGTCTTTTCGTGAGGCATGAGAAATGTCTTCGAGTTCTGAGATGCGGTGTTCCGCCTCAGTCACTCGTTCAGAGACTTTGCGAAGGTCGTGATGAAGCAGCGTCACGTCTGAGCGGATCTCCGCCATCTTCTCCTCCAGGCTCTCCCTAGAGGCATGTATGGCTTGTAAGATGGTTGCATTGTCTGGGAGAGGAGCAGAACCTCCCTCCGCACCCGTCGCCGCGGGAGCACCTTAGTATAGCGGTCCAGTTTCCCCTGGCGGGATGTTTTAGGTTCTTTATCTTTCGCCATCTCTGGTGACTTGATAATAGAGTAGGTCGCAATCTATCTTCTCACGGCCCCAATGGTCTTTGAATCGCCAGGGACTCTTCCACTCCTTGCCCCCCAAGTGTCGCAGCGCGTCTGGGACAGTCGCGGCCACTCCAGGCCGGTCGCCAAAGTTGGGACAAGAGACCAGGGGCGTACTCACAGTAATGGAGGCTACAGAGGGAGTCACCACACACCACGCCGGGTAAGCCTTCCCTAGGTCACGTCCACAGAGTCAGTGGACCACTCGACGCACCCCGTCCGGTCTTCACCGTGCGTGGGAGTTTAATTGCGCAGGTCTCCGGTTTCAGTCCGCACGGCATCAGCGCTCTCCCCTAGGCCCAGTCAAGTCCAGGTGGTTTTCGGAGCCCCTGCACAGGCCGGAGCAGGAGATGGGTGAAGCACAGCCAACTATCAGGACCCAGATCACACGGTGTAATGGAGAACGACCGCTCGCCTGGAGCGCGACCACCTCCTGTGGTGTTAGCAGTCTGTAGGAAAATGGGGATAGGTATAGGAGAAGTAACGCAACTGTGGTCTGAGCAAGCCCCACCGCAGGGCACCACCTTGTCCCCGGGGCCGATATGGGGTAACCCTGCGGGCAGAAGGAGGAAGGGACACCGCACCCCCAGCAACGCGGGTCCCAGGGCAGGAAGCTGGCGCACCTACCGCAGTAACAGGTATCGTGGGCAGGGTATTGATGTCCTCCGGTGGTGCAGCCTCCTCCACAGTGGATCCAGGGGTAGCGTCGCAGTCACCTTCGCGCCGCTCCCTCAACGCAGCGATATCAGCCCCGGCATGGGGTGGCCAAGAGGCAGGGATGGGGGCGCTCTCACAATTTACAGCGCCGCACCGCCCGCTCCTCAGCCAGAGCCACCGTCGGGCAGGTCCAGGGGCGCAGGCCACAGCAGGGGGAAGGCAGACACAGCGTGACCCCAGCACTCAATCCGCAGAGAGCCAGACCAGGGGCCACAATCCCAGTACGCGGCAAGTCTGTGTGCCGGCCCCTTCTCCACAGGGTCTCCCGTACAGCTCCCAGGAACAGGCGGGGACACGCCGACGGCCGCACCGGCCGCCGAAGCTCTCCCCTCAGCAATGCAGGCCGGGCGACGCTCCGTGCAGCCGATTCCTGAGCCACCCGCTGCAGCCGCTCGGCCACAACGCCGGAGCCCCTCCCGGCACCCGGCGATCACCAGCTCCACCGTCGGGGGCTATCACGGTCCGGGGCACCAGGCAATGTATCCGTGAGCTCCTCCCGTCGCCCCGCCAAGCGGGAGCACCGCAGTTCCGGTCGCAGGCCCCGGCTCTTACACTGTAGCCGCCATCTTGGGGGAGACCGCGCGCCGATCCCCGCGCCGAAAAGGTCTCGATTTGGGGCCAAAGACGCCGCAACACCGCTCTCCGGGCACGCCACAGCTTCCCGGCACCCAGCGATCGTCAGCCAGTTGTTTCAGCAGTGAGAAGGTACAGGATTAACACAGGATTTTGATCGGGGCCAGCGGAGCTCGCGATCAACGCGGCTACTCAGCCATGCTGCTGGCCACGCCCCTCAAGTGCAAGCATTCTTTAACATCATTGGTAAGGAGATTATTCAATAATAGGGCCATGACTATGCTCGACTGGATGAGAGCAACACATTCATCCTTGAAAAGATCAAGAAATTACAACATATTGCAGACAGTCAGTCAAAAAGAATATTTATTTAGACCATTAGTCTTTGAACAGCATAAGAACTCACAATCATTAATCATTGTAAAATACATACATACAGTTAAGTATCATAAAAGCATATATAAATGATAAAACCTAGTCATATAATTCATAAAAATTTAATCATCATAAAATATATATGAATATATATATGAATAAGATCTTATCATGGCTTATGAAGCAAACACTGGCATCTCCACATAAAAAAGTTAAAACCAGCTTAAAAATGGTAGACCTTCCTAATAATCCTGTAAAGGTCTTTTTAATGCAACCATAAAGCTCCCTTAGGCCCAAGCAACATCCAGGAAACGCATATTCGGTAGGAGTGCTATTGCTTACGCATGGTTACGGGTGCCATATTTGAAAAAAAGCAGGATTAAAATGGTTTTCCGAAGGATCTTGACTTTTAGACAATCCATAAGTATGTGCAGATTAGCACATTTTACACTCGAGTCACAGGTACCTTTACCCGCTACATGTATCATTGCCATTTTAACCCTGTCACTGCTATAACACGGATTAATACAGATTCTCAGCCTTAACAGTCCATATCTGAGCCAACAGTTAGGCAGTGAATCCACTTAGGGGAACTACTCCTCATTTTGCCATTTGTTGAGCAGAAACTGGGCTTAAGGCTTCCCCTTTAAGTACTGCCTATCCTGTTCTCTGGCAATTTCCTTAATTAGGATGTGGAGAACACTCCGCGAGGTTTCTATGTGCAGAATGTGGGAGCCCATCCTAACATTAAGTTCCCTATATATGACCTCAAGGTTTTTCCTGATGCCTTTAACCCACTTCGATTCAATATCCATAATCTCATTCTTACACCATAGAGATACCTTTTGCCTATCTCCTGCATTAAGATGTAGCCAGAATCTAACTGTCTCCACACGTGCCAGATAACTCCATGACATACTACCTATTTCCATTCTTACTGCCTGAACGGCCGGCAACTTTTGCCACTTAAACTTAACAGCTCAGCTCCATACTGAAACTGAGGGCGGATCATGGCAGCATAGGCTGTTCAAACTGGCCTTAGGGACTGCTCCCCATAGTCTCTATTACATTTTCAGGCCACTTTCTGATGCAAGTGCTCTTGCTTTGAGTGATTCAGTTTGAATGTTCCACATTAAACCTTTCTCAGACTTTGCTCCTAAGTACTTGTATTAATTAACAGATTTCATGGACCCTAAATGCCACCCTAAATTGACAGATTTTTGCTAAAGCCCAAAACCTTAGGGCCAGAATACGAGTCTGGCTGTCTTCAGACTGCCAGGCTCGTGGTGGCACAGCAGTGGGGGTCCACCGTCCGCTGCATTACGACTTCTAAAGTCGATGCGGAGGTGGACCGTCGGCTGCGCCATTCATGACGCAATGCAATATGCTGAGTGGGGACTGGCGCAGTCCCACTCAGCATATTACGAGTTCCTGGACCGCCAGCCTTTTCATGGCGGAGCCCCACCATGAAAAGGCTTGCGGTGTAGGAACAAGGGCCACCCGCCATGAGGATACATTCATGGGGGCACAAAAAATGGCCCCCTGTCTGTACCCCATAAAGTTCCATCATGGCATGAATGTCGACATCCATGCCGAACTTGAACTTTTTTGCTGTTCCCATTGCAGTGCCTGTTTTTCAGGTACCGCCATGGGAATAGCAAAGAACCGCCAACGGTATTACGGGTTTTGCACGTGTTTGGTGCAGCAGAGGCAGCTTTGCACCGGCTCCGCTGCGCCAAACTCGTAATCAGGCCCAAAGTCTTCTCCATGTTTATCACTAGCTTTTTGCTGCTACAGTATTCCATGAACACATCCAACTTCCTTTGTAAGCCTATCTCCACAAGATCTATATTAACAAGATTGTCTGCATACAGGAAATATTCTAAATGTTTCCCATCCATTTTGGGGCTAACGCCCTTTGCCACTGCTAAAGCTGGTGATAAGTCTGCTATAAACAGAAATAAGAGTAAGGGGGCCAAGACAGATCTCTGTCTCAGCCAGTTATTGATTGAAATATTCTGGGTCAATATCCCATCAGTGTCCATAATTCCCTAATTCAGGGGTGTGTGTGCAGCTCCTGTATTATTGCCAAAAGACTCTTAAGTATATCTTGTTTTGCCAGTGTCTCCCACAAACAATTTCCGGTCCACCAGGTCAAAGGCACCACAGAAGTCTACAAAACAGCAGAATAAACTACCCCTTTGCTCCATAGACTTCCGCACAAGGGTCCATAACAGAAACAGTGATCTATTGTGGAGTGGCCTTCCTTAAAACCTGCTTGTTCCAGGGGTACAATATGTTATAATTCAGCCCATTCCTTGTGGCTACCTAGGATTATTTTTGCGAACAGTTTTTCACTCACATCCAACCTGTAACTCTTTGGAACCTTAGTATTCCTCCTCTTGTATATCGATCTAATGATAGCCCCTTTCCAATAGTCTGAGAACTAGCGCATGGCTAAAATTCCTTGAAACGTCTGGTGGAAGAATTCTGCCCACCGGTCGGCCCTGGTCTTCATTATAATGTCCGGGAGGTTATCTCGACCTCCCGCTCTAGTCAGGTACCAGTGTCAATAGGGCGTTTTTAATATTGGCCGACAAGAACTGTGTTCTAATATCCTCATTCAACCCCTTTCGTTCTATTGATCTTATACTCGACCCTTCTCCATAAATTTTCTTTCGATATTCAACCCATGCGTCTTCTTCCGCCATGCATTTCATTGCCCCATCTCATTGACTGTGCAATGCTGCGCGAGCTTTTAAAACATATTTATATTTTTTGTTTATATAGCTTCCAAGAAATACAGCTCACCATATATGCTCTTTTCTGATCTCTGATCACTTTTTATATACTCTCCTGGTGTTCTGAAATGTGCCTTCAATCTCGTGATCAAACTTTGTCTTGAGGCTTTCTACCCCTTTCATGATCTGGGACAACATATTGCTCTTGTATACTGAAGCATATGGAAACATTAAAGACATGAAGTGGCACACTTAGAGCACATGCCCTGTGCCCACACATCCATGATCACTTAACACCTTATTTACTTAGCCTTCAACCCTTTTCTCAAAGGTTGAACAAAGGGTATATTTTTCAATGATGTTCAGCTGCTAGTTTTGACCTGCCCACATTGCACCCATCCTTTGGGAGAATACAAGTAAAAAGAAAATGGCGTCAATCAAATATGTTTCACCTCTGAAATAGCTAATATCTTTTGTACCTTTTGAAAGCTTACAAACAAGTTCATAGGAGTCCAACTAGTGGTTTAGATGTTATATTACTCCTCGTTCATAAACCTTACAGTACACGTTCAGAATCAGTTGTCCTACCAAACAATTTCTACCTCGTCCCACCTGAGAGAGTGGGACGTGCAGCACAGCAGTGAGCAGAGATGCCAGCAGGCTACCGCACACTCCCAATGGCCTTACCGTGAGGCAGCCAGCCCACCTGTGCAGTCTCTTGCATTCCTCTCCCTGGAGGCATGCTGGACAACGCCATCAACATTTCCTTATTTCTGGACGAACTGTCCCAGAATCCTCTAGGAAGGATTTATGGGTATAAATTGAACCAATCCAAGATGGTGGCTCTTGTACTATTTCTAATGAGAGGTTCACAAACTATAATGACAACACCATATTTGGTGAGGTAATTTCCTGTTTTCTAGATATATAAGGATTCACATTTCTCTTCCTCCTTGCATCGCAACACTTCTCTTCAGTTTGTGTCTTTCATTGCTCCTGCCTACTCCTGGAATCCAATCTTCCTTGACCTGTGATTTCAATAGTGTTTGGAATTCTGTCTTCCTTGAACTGTGCTTCACCAGTGTTCCTTGCTGCCTTCTCCAATCTCCTGGGTTTCTCTTCATCCTGGCTTGCCATCTTGGAGACACACTAACATTGTTGGAGATATGCCAGCACAGGTGAGGTTTGCAGAAGGTTCTGTGGTGCTCTACAGAAGTACATTTGAAAGTTGTTGTTAACTTATTTAAGAGAGTTGCTTTGAGGTGGAGAGATCACCCACTCCCCAGTTGGACGATCAAAATCACCCAGTTTGTACAAAAAATTGGTTTCCCCAGCACACGCTAATGTCAACATGTATTACATAAATAACAGATATCAACAGTTCTTGTCCTTCTTTGTATTTGTTAGGTTTATTCTCATATGTTCTTGTTTAGTTCTTTTTTTAGCCTCTTTTTAGCCAACACGTGTTTCGTCGCCCATGGCAAGTGGCCGCGACATCCTCAGGGCTGTTTCGTCGGTATGTTTAGTGTTATCTTTTAACCGGTTGTAATTCCGTCCCGGTTTCCCCAAATAGTTCCTTGTCTTTGATAGTTTTTCTCTCCCAATCGTATCTGAATTATCCCTTATTATTTGTTGTCATCCGTTTTACTGCCTTCCGAGTGTTTGCTCGTGCAGACTTCCGTCGTCCCAGCAGGTACGCTTTGACCAAATTCAGATACGATTGGGAGAGAAAAACTATTGAAGACAATGAACTATTTGGGTAAACTAGGATGGAATTACAACTGGTTAAAAGATAACACTAAACATACCGATGAAACAGCCCTGAGGAAGTCGCGGCCGCTTGCCATGGGCGACGAAACACGTGTTGGCTAAAAAGAGGCTAATAAAAGAACTAAACAAGAACATATGAGAATAAACCTAACAAATACAAAGAAGGACAATAATTGTTGATATCTGTTATTTAATTAATACATGTTAACATTGTTGGAGGTTTTTTGCCTTCAGGCCATGTCCTCCCTCGTGGCTCCTTCTCGGAGGCAC
Organism: Calotriton arnoldi; assembly: GCA_963921515.1. NCBI lineage: Eukaryota > Metazoa > Chordata > Amphibia > Caudata > Salamandridae > Calotriton > Calotriton arnoldi. The sequence goes on from CAWUFW010007703.1 coordinate 944,091, forward strand.
TATCTGTTTAGGCGCTTTAAGTGTTGGCAGCATTGTGGCTACTGGAAGGGGTTGCCCATACCTTTGATATACCAGGACTTTCAAGAACTGGGTTACCAATTACTCCCACTGTACCAAGCATGCAGCTAGGTGTTCTCCTGAGAGAATTAACAGAATCATTAGTTTATCTCATCAGTAATTTCGACAATGTAGTTAGTTAACTATAATCAGTGATGTCATCAATGATAGGATTTGACATTTGGTGAAAGATGTCATATGTGAGGTCCTAACCAAGTACACAATTATGGTGCAAGTTATAGTCTAATGAGCTATAACTGGCCTATTTTACTGTTTTGGTTTATATAATGTTAGTTTGTGTCTCATTTCACCACCTAACTATAATTTCATTTTAACTCTTGCTTTTTTCAATATATATTAATGCTCCAATTCCAACAAAATGGTTTCCAGCAAAGCCTCACTTTTGTCTTGATTGGAAATTGTTATCTCTCTAGTTGCTCATTAGGACTGTATGGTGTAGCTGCAGTTGATGACTAGGGAGTTAACTGACAAACTGCTGCTGTTTATGAAAGTACATGTTTCAGTCTACATTTCAGAATGTTTTACTGACATGGATGAGGGAGGTATTTGAGAACTCATAGAAAATGTGTCCTCATTTATGCTTCTAGAGCACTAATCGTAATTTCTATGGCAAAAAGAACCCCTTCATTTTGCAAATTTTGAAGGAAATGCTTTCAATTTTACTTCTTTGATTCCATCAAGATGGCATTCAGGTGTGCCACACTTCTGTCATAAATAAAGAATGTTAGCACCCAAGTTGTTCATTAGAAGACTGTGGTGGAACATGTGTATAGCAATGGGGAATTAACTGTCAGGTGGCTACTGCTGTTGAAAGTGTATGTTTTTCTCAGAATATCAGATTTTTTTCTCACGTGGTTGAAGATGAAAATGTGCTCTCATTTTAGCTTCTGGAGCACCTTCCATAACCTCTTGAAGAAAATCATGAGAGAAAACAATTTAATTTCCAACATGGTTTATCCAGGCAGAGGGTCAGCATTTTTCAAAGGAATGTTAGTTGAAAAGCTAAAATTGTAACTCAAAAGAGAGCATCATGGCACTGTGCTTGGAGTAATAATAATAATAATACTGTCATTTGTTGAGCGCGAACAGCTACCTCCTAGGAGGTGGATTCCTAAGAGTGAGCCAGATATAGTTGGATTTGTGAGTTGCAGAGGGAGTCAAAGACCGAAACTAGCCAAGTTGTAAGTTATTTTTTAAACGCTGCGTCAGATCTGATGGTATGCATATTACTAGGAAGGAGGTTCCAAGCTTTATAGCCTAAAGCTGCAAAACCTTTCCTCCTCAAGATTTTAATCGAAATGAGGGAGGTTTCGAAAGATTTTTAGAGGATGATCTTAAAGTTTGTTGACGCAAATAATGGCCATTGAGGTATTTTGGACCAGAACCATTGAAGGCTCTATAAACAAGCAAAAGTAATTTGGAAAGGATCCTCTTATGAATTGGGAGCCAGTGCAGTTTGCTGAGTGCGGCTGATGCAGAACTTTTCCTGAGCAGCTGTAGACCTAGGTTAGCAGCTGAGTTTTGTACCATTTGAAGTTTGAGTGTGATATGTTTTGTGCAGCTAGTATACAGACTGTTACAATAGTCCGATCTTGACAAGATTAGCGCAAAGGCAACGTTTTTCCTGGCAGCCAGAGGCAGGAGATTGAAGAAGGATTTCAATGATTTTATGAGATTAAAGCACATGCCTGCAATGGCTAATACTTGCAGAAGAAAGGATGGATCAGTGTCAAATGTTACCCCAAGATTTTTCGTGACCTCTGTTGTGGCGGGTGGGGGCAGAATCTAGTCACGATTTCATGAGGGAAAACAGTTGGATTTTCCCAAGAGAAGTATTTCCATCTTATCAGAATTGCATTTGAGGTGGTTATCTTGCATCCAGTGAATGGTGTCAGTCAAGAAGTTCTGAAAATTGGTTTCTGACTTGAATGGGATTTTGACAAAGGCAGGATCTTTTGGTTATCATCCACATAGGATGCAGTAGCAATCCAATATGAAGAAATTAAGGAGACCAGGGGATTCATATCGATATTAGAAAGAGCTGGACTCAACAAAGATCCCTGTGTGGTACTCCCATGGAGACTTTTCTTTCTGGTGATCATTTGTCTTCTGTTGGTCATAAAATAGTTTAGCCAAGCAAGGGCAGTGTGCAAGATTCCGATGTTCGGAATCCGCTGCATTAGAATAACATGGGAGATGGTATCAAATGCAGCGGATAGGTTCAATACAATTAGCACCGCATTATTCCCTGTGTCTAGGGTCATTTTAATTGTTTCTGAGACTTTAAGGAGTTCTGCTTCTGTGGAATGTTTGGGCCTAAACCTGATTGCCAGGTGTGAAGAAGATCAGAATTCTCAAGAAAGGGCGTCAGATGTAGGTTGGCAATTTTTTCCAAGACCTTAACATTGGAAAGAGGGAATTTGGCCTTAAGTTGGACAAGATGGTCGGATCTGCCAGAGTTTTTTTTTCGTAATGTCTTGACATTTGCCAGTTTCCACTCAGTGGGGACTGTCTCTTCTTCTAGTGAGGTGTTTATGATATGGTTGGGGATAGGATTTAACACATCAATGGCTGCTTAAAGTATAGAAGGAGGACAGGGGAAAAAAGACATATTGTGGCTTAAATCTGTCAGCACCCTTTTATTGTGACCCTCAAAACCTGGCATTCACTGCAATGCACTTCAATGAGGGGCATGCACTCAATTCCTACAAATAATGTCACAACATGTTGTTCATGTTGTGGTCAGCCAATCAAAGGAAGGGAGCACCTTTGTGACCCTCTAAATGCCCCGGGTGTCAGGTGCTCAACCTACCCTCTTAATTTAGTTTAATTTGTTTTTAGGACTCAGTGACTATGTCACTGAGTCTTGTACTGACTGCCACAACATATTGTTTATGTTGTTGCCAGGCAATCAGGAGTGACACTTTCCCTTTAAATTGGCCAATCAAAGCACATATGAAGACAGGCTGCCCAAATTTACCTAACTTTTTAAAACTTCATGCCCAACCCGAACCCTTCTTTAAATGCTCATTTCTTGAAAATGGATTAACACCAAATCACAAAAATCACAAAAGCATGCTCTTTGTTAAAAGTTCTTACTTTTTGCCAAAGTTGGTCTAATTCAATGTTCCTGTATCAGAGAGCAAACAAAATTTCTTATCGGAATCAACCTTGAAAATCTTGCTTTTGAGTCGCTACTTCTTCTTGGTCCACATTTGGCAGATCAGTGCAGAACTTTCCCTGAAAGAGAAGAGGCCGATGAACTTTTTTGGGGAAAACGTCATATCTATTTGTCAGATTGCAACAAAGTTATTAGAAAAACAAAAAATGTTCCTTATTATGGAAACTCTAACCTACTATAACCACACATTGGTGACTGCCTATGGTATCACAGGACCATGCACACGTCATTGGGTGAAACATGCACTGACCCACATCACCATGGAGGTGAAGCTTGAGTGGTGGTACCACCAGAGTACTCTGCTACTGTGAAAAATAAAAAATGAGGGATGGGAATCCACGATGCGGGGGATTGATAGAAGTGTCTGGCCAGGGGCAATGCTCAGCGCGGATGTTTGCTGTCCATGAAGGGATAAGCACACAAGAGGTGAAGCTTAAGTGCTGGTACTACAGTTGTCCAAATAAATACAAGTAAAATGTGGGTTTGGAGTTTGTTGGTGGATGGGGGTCCATGGATGTTTGGGTGCAGGGACTGGCTGGGGCTAGGCCCTATGGACAACCAGCCACTGTGTGTGGCCAGATGCTGTGCACAACGGGGTGTTGGATGCCTGCAGCAACTGGTTGGCTGCCATGGGGGTTGGCAGAAGGGCATAGCCATAGGACAGGCCAACCGCACACTATGCACAGCCAAAGCGCATGGCCATTAGCAGCAGAGGTTTGGGTGCAAGGCCCAGCTGGATAACAGGCTCCGCTGCTAAACTCCCGATGTGCATGACCTACTCCTCAGAACACTCATGGACCAGGGAATACTACACACATAGAATAAATTAGTCACTTGATGTGGATTGTGTAACAATCACATAGGGACTGATTAGGCAAAGCCAAAAACATTATTATATCTTTTTTGTAGTTGCATTTCTGGTTCAGGAGAAAAAAATGATTAAAAAGTTGTTTGGACAGGGACATGGATCAAAAGGCTGATAGTTGCATTGAGAATTCATTTTTAGCCCGATTCCATTTCAGCATTTTTTGCATTTTATCAATCTGTCTGCATGTGGCTCAGTGGCCACACACTTTATTAGTTAAGGTAAATTAGTTCAGCGACAGTGTTTTAAATAAGTATCCCTGCACAAGCAGAATTCCCTTTTGCGGGTTAGACGTGTCTCACCAGGTTTATGTTTTCTTAAATTATAATACATCATAATACTAATAATATTACCTTATAAAAGGGATTTGGGGTCAGCGTTCTTTAGTTATTGAGTTACTGGAGTGTGAATTAATATAATGCAGTGGAAAAGTCGTCAGCCCATTTCAGCCATTGGACTTGTTGTCTTTAGTTTTGTACCAGAATATATTTGTCATAATAAAATCTCCTTAATATTGTTTAAAAAAACCTCCTTATTGGAGTTAATAATAGAAAATTTAAATTCAGTAGGACAGTGTTCTGAAACTGGTATTCAGGACACAATATTCCTGACAACTTTATCCTGACATACATAGTGACTTTTTACGTTAGCGCTCAGGATAGCTATTGGGTGTTCAGTGTAAGTCTGTATGAGTGGTGGTAATTTAAAGAATTTTATATATATTGTAATGTGACCGCTTAGATCGATAACTTTTATACCAAAGGATCTGACATTCCGTGTTCATGTAAGCCAGCATATCCAAACTCTTGTGAAATGAAAGAGAGTACGAGCAATTTATCAAAATCTCAGGTATTGAAAGGAAAATAAAGTATTTCAAATGGCAAGTGTGATCGGAACGTGCGTACACGTTTCTGTGGGAGAGCTTGTGCGTGTCTGTAACGAATGCGTCATTTGAACGTGTTTCTTGACATTCTAGATAACTTAATTGGTGCTTCATTGCTTAAGTGGTGCTCATTCAGGTGGGATGCAAGATTCTCGGTTTCCTCCCCTGCTCCTATTACTGAACGAATTGTTTTCTAAGGTCTATGTACACAGACGTCACATCACCGCCGGTTTTATTCCTGGGCTTGGCAGAAACCATCTTCCTTCTTCGAGTTGGAGTAATGGTGCATATGTTCAGAGTTAAGCGATGGTGGAAATGAACAAGAGAGAAAAGAGCACTTAGCATTCGGATAATTGGAAGGCTAAAGGACAGCTATGCAAATCTTTGATGAAAGGGCTGAACGTGTATGAAATTCGTTCATGAATTAAGCATCACGATCAGATAGCTAAAATGTACCACCACCAATTGTCCTGTCACTTGAAAAAAGAATATGGCCGAAGCAAGCCCTGGATCCCTATGAAACCAAAGAAAAAATACAGGTATGAAGCTTCAGACGAGGGCATATTTTTGGTCTCTAAATCTGTGTTTATTTAAGGAAAAATAGCTAATGATGTGAGATCTTCATTGCCAGGGGCTGCTTTTGCTGTGCCAATGCTTTACAGGTTGTTTCTTAATTTCACTTTAGTACTATGATGCTTCATATTAAACGTACACCTTGGAATGACAACCATTGCGTTTGGTTTTATTATGAAGTAGGATAATTAAAATTACAGTTTTACCAACTGTCACTCAACTGTGTATGAACTTCTTCCTCTATGCTTAAGATTGGGGGCTTCATTTACAAGAACTAATGCATCGCTGCATTGCGGCAGCGATGCGTCATAATAACTTGTGATTCGTTACGTCATTATTAAATGCCATGGATACGCCATATTTACGCTATGGTGCACCATAGCGTAAGGTACAGGCTGTGTCAAAACAAACTTGACGCTTTTGTGGATGTGATGTCGCAGAGGAAACTGACACATCAGGAGCAAAACTGATTAGCAGCACGTAAAGCAACGCTAACTACCTTAGTGTCAATTTTCAGTGCGGGAAGCATCAAACCATATAACAATTGACACTTTGGAGAAAAAAATGGCACACTTCACAGAAGGCAGCCATGGAGCAGGGAGTGGTGAGCAGCAGCCAGGACAACAACCCCAACAACCCCAGCACCAGCCAGGATTTCCAGATAGACTCCCAGGGGAAGAGGAAGTGCAATTTCAGTGAGGAGGAAGAGAATGACATCTTGATCACTACGGTGACAGAGCACCAACATCAGCGCTTTGTCACCTCAGAATCGCCATTAGGCAAGAAAGAGGCCATTGGGCAGTTCATAGTGGCCAAGAACAACAGCATGGAATGAGCCAACAGGACTGTCACCGACTGTAAAAAAAGCAGGCGCGACTATAAGCGCAGGATGAGGGAGAAACTGGCCTACTACCTGAAGGCAGCTATGGAAACCAGAGGAGGAAGCCTGGCGCCCAGGGTGAGCTGGATGCCTTGGGGGGCAGATAGCAGCTGTCATCCCAGAGTAGTTGATGGCAGAAATTCTGAGAAAGGAGCAGCCCAAAAGGACCAACAAGACCTACAGTGCAAGTTGCAAAAGGCAATGTAGGCCAAAAAGTCATGTTGTTCAGTGCAGCTAGGTGTCCCAGTGCTCCACAGTGCTATGTGCAGGGCAAAGGTCAGGAATCTATGTCATGTACAGTTAAACATGACATAAGTGTAAGTCACACTGCCCAGTTACATGGGGCACAGCTCAGTCCAGCTCCGTCACGTTTCTCCATTCCATGTGTGAAGTGCAGCACAAGTCCAGGTACACCTTTGTATACTGGCACTTGTGGAATTTAAAACATTTCACCAGAAATACACGCCCCAGAATACAAAGCAAAAAATATGGACTGGAACAACAAATCATGCATGGACACATTAACCCTGCCCAACCTGACTTTTAAAATGCAGACCACCTTGCACCAGGAGGCTACTGTGTCTAACGTGGTCCCATGCACACAAAACTGGACTCTAAAGCACTGGAATGGAATGGGCTTTTCAGAGGAGAAACTGTACACCTGAGAGGGGGTTCAGGAGTGGGGCATGTGAAGGATCAACACATAGGAACATGTCAAGAGCCACATGTATAGTAAACTGCATGAAAGTACATAGCACACATCTGTCCAGATGTGCGGGGTGAGAGCACACAGGTGTTAGCTGCCATGGTAGGTAGTAGCTGAAGTTCTGTAATGAACTACATCAGACTGGGTGTGGGGGTGAATGCAAGTCATGCACACCAGAGGACCATGTGTTTTGAAACAAAAGTTGGTGTGTGGTCCTGGTGGGCCCTTGTAGTGCAATGCATTGTAGGTGCTGGCTGAGCATGTTGAACTGCCACTGTGTCTGAATGGGGAGACATTGCATAGCAAGGAGGTGAGAAGGGATATGTGTGCTGCAAGGTAGCTTGACCAAGACACAATCACTGCTGTGTTTGACAGTGTCACACTTGTGTCGCAGCTGGGAAGGGATGATAGGGAAGAGACCATTGTGGAACTACATCCTACATGTGATGTGGCCCTAATTGAAGATATAGCACAAGACAGGAGTGTAGGAAGCTGGCACTCTATATAGTGTACCAAAAAGAAGTACACTGTGCAGAGAGTCCAGAGAATCCCCAGATGGTACACAGAGGTAAACGTAGATCATTCTAATACTCTTTTTGTGGTAGTGTGGGTGAGCAGTTAGGCTTAACAGAGGGTAGTGCTAAGCATTTGTGGTATGTACACAAAATAAGCTCCCCGAGAATTTTGCAATTTATACAGATATGTGATGTTTCCCTCCCAATGCTACTCAGTACAATAGTTGGGCATACAAAAAAATGTTCCTCGTACTTGGTGGTATATCACCCCCTCAAATTCAAAGAAGTTCTCAGTTAGTGCCAATTTCGCACATTCCATGACAAAGTGTTTAGGGGCCAGGAAGTCCCACCAATTTCCTGCTAGAATGTGTTCCACTACTTCGAGAGTGCATTTTTGGGGAATACTTGTGTACAATGATTCGATATTCATCATGATCATCATGGGTGGTAAGCTCCATGTCTTGGATAAGACATAGAACGTCCTTAGTATCTCGCAGGTATGAAATGGGCGTTTTTACTATTGGTTTCAGAAACCAGTCACAAAACTGTGATATAGGTTCAACTTCTAGGAGTGACCCAATCCCTGATACCATAGGTCTGCCAGGAGGTGGCAGTCTATTCTTGTGGATCTTTGGAAGCGTATAAAACCTTGGGGTTCTTGGTTTTTCCGCAATCAAGAATTCTGCTTCATGTTTGGTAATCCAGTCCTGGATCAGTGCTTCTTCTACTAAGGATTTTATTTTATTAGTAAGTCTTAGAGTGGGGTCAACTGGGAGGATTTCATGGCTCTCCCCATCTGATAGTAAACCAAGGCATTTGATCGGGTACATGTTTTTTTTGCTCCCCCCGTTTGCATTTAAGAGAAATACCAACCTTCGAGACGAGCTGGTACACATTAAGAACCCACCGTCACAGGACCCTTCACAGACAACACTGTGGGATACACAAGCACCTGTGGGTCACTATCCATGTGGCAACTGTGTGTTATGCCAGCTCACCAAAATAACCAAAGAGGTGGATATAGAGACACGAAGACCATGGGTTCTAAAACAATTGACCAATTGCAACAGCAAAAATGTTGTTTATTTGATTACCTGTCCATGTGGCATATTTTAACTTGGAATGACCACATAGAAAATAAAAGTGCGCATTAATGAACACAGGAGTACAATACGCTGCAAACAAAATAACACTAAACTGACATGCCATTACCTTGAATTGAAACACTGAGATATGGATCTCACATGGGTGGTCTTAGAAAAATTAAGCACCAACACCCCTGACCTCCAGAAGAAACTTCTGATTCATGAGCAAAGATGGATGTATCACCTGAGGTCATGAGAAAAGGAATTAAACGATGGGATTCCATGGTTACAACTCACATGACTCATCTTGATACGGGTATATATATATCAACTTATAACACCTCCAGACTTCACACACAGGTCTGATAGATTAATTCAAAATAAAGGCTATTGTAGCTCTTATATGTATATTGACTGAGATAGATATAATTTGTTTTAAATATCAGCCCCTGAGATCAGCCACTTACTGGTATATTCCGCTCTAGATCAGGCGAAAAGGTATTACCCCATTATTTTGTAAATTATGAATAGACTTTACACCAGTACGTGAATGTGCATCCAAAGTACGATCCCCCTCGGGTACTCGCCTTTTCAGACCAATAGCACCAAGCTTTAGCATGATTCTGGATGTCGGGTACCCACTCCTACACCCAAAACTACAACTTCCATGACCTTTCAACAGGAATTGCCCTTGAGTCACATGACATATTGACACAGTGACCGCCCCTTATGGAGGTAGGTCCGGTTTCAGGAAGAACAGCTCCTCCCCTCACTGGTGCTACCAATTACCTGCTGATTGTAAGTCTCTGCCAGCATAAAAACGCTGTCGCCACTCCACTCCATACACATCGGGAGGAAAGAGCAGACACATCTAAGCTTGCCGAAAGGGAAGCACACTGAGGAAGTAAGAGATTGATTGATCAGAGGGACACAATATCCCTGGATATGTATGAATGTGGATGAAGGTGTATGCTGCACTAAAAGCTTTACCCCTCCTTTTCATTATGCTTTATAGTTCAAATCTTTTTATTTGCATTTTAAATGATAACAACAGCCGCCACCTACATCCACAGGCCAGTGGGGTGAGGTACTGTAGCAATCAACATTTGCAGAAATATAACAGAAATTAATATTATTAAAGAAAGAAAGAAGCAAAGAGGGGGACATCTGACATCCAATCGGAGTCTCTAACGCTGTTACTTGTCTGATGGTGTATCACAGGAGTCTAGAGACTAGTTCATTCATCCGCATGAGTTGCCTGTGGGAGGCGCAGTACCCTCAGGTACATTGGGCATGTCAATTCCACAAATTCGTTGGAGAGAAACTTGATTGTGAAGCCCCAAGGTTTATCAAAATGCGGCAGTGTGCCTTTAGCTCCCGCCGTCAGCCTTTCCATACACACAAGGTCCCACATTTTGTGTAACCAATCCAAATGGGTCGGGACCCCCGGTGTGCCCCATTTAGCTAGAAGTGTCTGTTTGGCTGCACCTAGAGCCAGCGCGATAGCTCTCCCTCGACAGGATCGGAGAGGAGAAGTCAATGAGTTGGGAAGTCACAGTATTATGTAGCTTGGGAATCTAGGTAGCTCGGTATCATAAATAGTGTCTATGTCCGACAGGACTGCGGTCCAGAATGATTGGATCTTTGGGCATTCCCAGAGCAAATGTGTTAATGTGCCTTCCTTCCCGCAGCTTCTACAGCATTGGGAGTCCCCTCCCACCCTCCATTTTGCAATCCACGTCGCGGTGTATTACCAATAATGGGCGATCTTGAAGAACATTTCTTTACCCGCTGTGCTACATGAGGACGCCCTAGCTCTATGTATTATATCTGCCATTCCTTGACTGTGAATTCACGCTCACACTCAGTCTCTCATCTGCGCTGCACTGGTGATTTAGGCTGCTGTTGAGGTTTCACAAGGAAGGGATATATATCAGATAGCAGTTTCTTATCTGACTGACGGGTAATGAACCATTTCTTGAATGCCGCTAGGGGTCGGCTAGCATGTGGACGGATGCGGGGCTGTGTAACCCAGTGTCGCAGCACCAAGTATTGCAAATGGGAGTCCCGAGGTATGTCGTAGTAGGTACGCAGTTTCGCATATTCCATCACCCCCCTTTGGTCAAAAAGATATCCTAGCCATTTACAATTGGCTTCCTGCCATTTGATATAGCTATCCCCGGTCGCTGCAGGGGGGAACTCTGCGTGCCCAATAAAGGGGATCAGGGGGGATGTTGGGGTGGAGAGGAGCCCTTTTCCCTGTACCTTGTCTCACGCTCCCATCGTTGCCCAGGTGACTGCTGAGATATACACTCCCCTAGGTCTAAATTTCTTGGGGAGCCATGGCACCTTCCACACATGGATCCCTGCGACTCCACGGTCCATAAAACACCAATGTTTCTCTGACTCCTTTCTATAGCACTCCACCATATATCGGAGTTGGGCCACATGGAAGTACTTTTCTAAATGTGGTATGCCCAGTTCCCCGTCGTCCTGTTTCCAATATGTCTGATGTCGGACCATACGTGCCTTCTTCCCTCCCCATATAAAATCACTGATAAGATGCTGTAGTTTAGATGTCCCCATGGCGGGGGGTTGTAAGGGGAGTGTTTGCATAATATATCAAATCCGGGGGAGCAGCGTCATTTTAACCACCGCTAGTCTACCCAGCCAGGATAATGTATGTGCTTTCCATTTTAGTAAGTCAGATCTAGTCATGGTGAGTGCATCAGCGTAATTTTCTTTCGCTGTACGTTCCGTTGCCGGGAAGATCTTTATGCCCAAGTATGTAAGCCCCTCTGGAGCACATTCAAAAGGAAACATTTCTGTCAATCTTATACGGTCCGCTCTGGGGATTGTCAGGCTCAGGGCTTGTGTTTTCTGTAAGTTAACTTTAAAACCCGACGTCTGGCCAAAAGTCGTCATCTCTCTTATAAGGGGCGGTAGGGAGGTAAATGGTTGCGTCAAAATCAAAAGTACATCATCTGCGTACAATGAAATCTTGTGCTCTCTGTCGCCCATGCGTAGACCTGTAATACCCCCATGTTGGCAGATGCATTCTGCAAATGGCTCCATGTATAATGAAAATAGCAGGGGCAACAGGGGGCAACCCTGTCTTGTACCCCGCATAATTCCAAAAGCTTGTTCCATTTACCCTGACTTTAGCTTCCAGAGCGGTATAGTTGCACTGAACCCAGCGCTGGAACCTTTCCCCAAGCCAGAACCTAGCAAGTACATCATGCATGAATGACCAATGTACCCTGTCGAAAGCTTTTTCTGCATCGACTGACAGTACCATGGTCGCAGTCTGTGCACGCTGCGATTTCTCTGGGATGTGACAGAGCCTCTTGGGTCCATCACTGCAGCTCCTCTCCGGGATGAAACCCGATTGGTCCTGGTCAATGAGTCCCTGCATGTGCGGGGCTAGCCGTGCTGCTAATACGCTAGTAAAAGTTTTTAGGTCAACATTCAACAATGAGATGGGCCTGTACGAGGCGCACTTCACAGGGTCTTTCCCAGGCATTGGGAGAACAAGGATGGAGGCCATATACATAGTGGAGGTGTGGCTACCAGTCTCACTGAAGGAATTGTAAAGGCGAGTAAGAGTGGGAACAAGCTCCATTGCAAATGTTTTATAAAATTCTGGGGTGAAGCCATCGTCCCCAGGGGCCTTGCCCGAAAGGCAGGTTCCGGATAGCCTGGAATATCTCGGCCCTGGTGATATCAGCATCCATGGCAGATGCCTCTAGCGGTGGAAGTCATGTCACCGGGGCATAAGCCACATATTCCCTCGCTGCCCTCCCGTCCAGTGGTTCCGCTGTATATAGAGTGGAGTAGAAGTGTTCAAATTCACCCACTATGAGATCATCAGTCCATACCCGTTCGCTTTCCGAATTCTCAATCTCCATAACTCAACGTTGTGCCTCTTGGGAACGCAACTTATGTGCTAACAGTCTACCCGCTTTGTTCCCACCCTCATAATACATCTGTTGTGTGTGTATCAGGGCATATTCGACTCTGTCTGTGTCTAGTGCTTTCAGCTGTTTCAGCACCATGGTAAATTGGCATCTCAATCAGACCTCTCCTGAACTTTGGTGGAGTTCTTCCCGCTCCCTCACCCTGCCCTCTAGAGCCTCACGTTTAGCCCTCCTTTCCTTAATAACATTTGCCGAGATAGCCAAGAATTAGCCTCTGAAGACTGCCTTAAGCGTGTCCCATAGCAATGCGACTGGAGTTGAGCCATCGTCGTTTGTGCTCAGGAAGTCCTGAATGGATTTCTGGATCTGTTCCACATTCTGTTCATAAGTGAGTATTTCCCATGAGCTGGACCACAATGTGATGGATGCTAGGGGACGGGTTCTATTTATCCATTTGCTAGAACGGGGTATGATCAATAAGGCTCCCAAATCAACTGACCAGCATATTCCCACCTTTATAGGACGAGGTGCAGGGAGCACCATCAATTATATATTTGTCACCTGGAGCATGCTTCCCCTTATTAAGGACTGTGAGGTCCTTATTCAGCCATATTGCGATCACAATCCCATCTCTGCAAAGTTAGTGTTATCACATAGGGGTCAGAAGCCTAAGCCTCTATCTATCCAGGTATTATCCACCAAGGATGCAGGGCGTAGGGTGGTTTGGCGTTCAGTGAACATGAACAGCATAATGTCCCAGGTAATACCGATTAGTTCTGCCCTGGTGCATAGTTGTAATTGCATACCATGCGAGCCAGCCCGTATCCTACGTAGTTTTTCTATTCTATTAGACAAAGTCAAACATCTATTTGTTAGGCCCATTATCCAGCCTCACCATCGGGCTCATTCCTGTTTGATAATGCCTGTAGAGAAGCTAACAACACCTTACGCAGGGCTCTAAAGCAAAATCTTAGAGACCAGACCAAAATCAGGGAAAGTAGGATGCTGTATAAGCTTGCTATTAGAAAAAGAAAGACAGCCTTGAAGGAGGAGAAGTGGGAATCTATAGTGAGAACCTGTCACTCTAAAGATCCCCAAGCCTTCTGGAAAGCTGTACGGTCAGTTCTATCTCCCACCCTACCAGCTGATAAAGTAACCGTCCATATATCTCCCGAGACATGGGTGTCGCATTACGCTAGTCTCTACTCTGCTGACCTTAGTGCCGCGGACGCCCCAGTACAGCTAAATTTAACATGTCAAAATCTTGTTTTTAATGAAGCGGAAGTCCGGAAGGCAATTGACAATAGTAAAGCTAAGAAGGCGCCGGGCCCAGATGGAATCCCATTGGATTTATTTAAGGAAGACCCAGTATTCTGGTCCCCGGTACTCACTGCAGTTTTTAATTCCTTCTGTAGTGAGGGAGTGCCAAAGTCCTGTCTTTCATCTGTTGTAGAGCCTGTTTTTAAAAAAGGTAACTGCGTGATCCTAAATGCTATCAACCGATATCCCTTTTGGATTCTTCTGTTAAAATAATTGGGAGAGTCGTGTTAGACCGCCTGTTGGACTGGATTAACGCCAACCACATCTTGGCCCCCAGCCAGTATGGGTTTAGGAAGGGGCTAGGCACAATCGAACAGTGCCTTAATCTCCATCTCATCTTGGCTAAATATAAATACACGAAGGGCGCCTCTACCCACCTGGCATTTATGGATTTGACCAGCGCGTTTGACTTTGCCTCACACTCTAAGCTGTGGGACATGTTAGTAAATATGGGAGTCGACGCGGGTCTGGTCTCCTTTCTGAGGCTTCTCCACCATGATCTTTCTGCTTCAGTGAGGTATGGCAATGCGGGAGAATGCTCAGAGTTGTTTAGCATAAAGAGCGGGGTGTGCCAAGGTTGCATCCTCGCCCCAATCCTATTCCTCCTTTATACCAACGATTTGGAGAATACTTTAGTTACGATTGGGGCTGACGTCCCGCAAGTTGAGAAAAAGGCTGTGCCAGCGCTACTCTATGCTGACGACGCAGTCCTTCTGGCAAGGACTGCGAACGGCCTAAAAAAACTCATTGCCAGTTATGTCAGTTTTTATGAAGGACCTGGGGCTGGAGCCAAATTATAAGAAAACTTTTGTAATGATTTTTGGCCCCAAAAATACCAAATCCTGCAGTCTGAATATAAAGGGCAAAAAGTTGGATAGGGTTAGTTCCTTCCCGTATCTAGGCCTGGAATTTGATGAAGGCTGTACGTGGCTTACCTGCATAAAAAACAGAATAACACGATTTACGCGTGCAGTTGGTACTACTTATTCCCTTGCTACATCCATAAGTAAAAAGCCCATAGCCCCAATACTAGAGATTTATAATTGTAAATGTATACCGATTTTAACATATGGCATGGGTATTTGGGGATGTAGGGACGTACTTGCTATGCAGTTAGAGGAGTATAGATTCTGTCGTAGAGTTCTAGGTGTTCCCCCTTCTTCACCACACTTCTCCCTACATTTGGAGTTAGGTCTTGATTATGTTCAAGATACAATAAATGCGGCACCACTAGCCACTTGGTGTTCTATCTGGACAAATGAAGAAGCTGGTCTCAATCGGGCAATCATTAGAGACTGTCTAAGTTGTACTCGAGGCCTTTCTATCCCCTGGCTCCAATATATCAAAACCTGCCTCATGGAACTTGGTTATGCCTCATTGTTTGAGCACCCATATTTAATTGGCAAAGGGGATCGTCAGAGGGTTTTGGATAGTTTCCGAAAGCACAAATAATTGTCCAGGGAATTGCTTGAAGTATCTAAACCCTCTGTTAGGGACTACTGCCTTATACAAGTACCTCCCTCTATTGCCCCGTATCTTTTATATGTAAATAATGTACATGAAAGGAATTTGCTGACCAGATTTAGGCTGGGGTCATTCCGCTGGTTGATATGCTTCCCCCTCGGCCAGTACTCTTCTGAATCTATTACCACGTGCCCTTGTGATGAACATTCGTGCCAAACCATTTTACATTTTGTATTCTTCTGTCAATTTTATTTTCCATTTACCAGGAAATTTTTAATACCACTTTTGCACAGGCACAAATTTTCTAAGTGTAAAGTGGCGCTGTATTTCCTTCAGCAACTCAATGATCGTGATGTTTGTTTTGCCGTTGCGAGTTTTCTGAAGTGCACTTCAACAAAGAGAAGGAGCATGCTGTTTTAATATCAATGCACTTTAATAGTTTCTGTATATATTGTCTTTGTATTGCTGCTAAAGCGTCTATTATTGCTGCTAACTCGTTTAAATGACTGATTTTAATATTTAATTCCACTGGATATTAATTTACTGCTATTTTCAGGTCCAGTCTATCTGCACTGTCACTTTAGTTACGATCAAACTACTGTTTTTGTCTGTGGTCGTACTTTAAAAAAAAATTTTTTTTATGGAAAATGTGATTGTAACTTTTTGTGATGTGTTTGATTTTAATGTTGTTTGTTATTATGTGTATCTTTTATGACCTGTCCTCGGAAGATCGAATAAAGAAGAATTGATTGATTGAGTATTTTATTATTCAGTCGCCACCTCCTCTGGAGGGTCAAGCTTCTAGGCAGCTTCACTAGTAGAGTAATGGGGGAATGATCTGAGAGTGCTGCCGCCCCTATAGACGCTGCAACTGTAGCATGAGTTATGCGTGTAAAGATGAGGAAGAAATATAGGTGCGCGCATGTCTGATGGACTGCTGAAGGTGTATTCTCTAGCCCCTGGGTTGGACTGGCGCCACTCATCCACCAGCCCCACCTCTGCCAGCCAATTCCTGGTGTTGTCCGATAGTGCCCCTGTTTTACCAGACCTTGCCACAGATTTATCTAGCTGGGAGTCTTGAACTATATTGTAATCCCCTCCTATCATTAAGTCCTCGTCTGGTGACGTCAACACCTCCCCCAGGGCCTGTCTGATAAATGTCTCTGGGGCATCATTTGGGGCATATAGTGAAGCCAAAGTGTAGGTACGGCCCCCAACCTCCACCTGCAGGGATAATAGTCTGCCTGGGATGTGAGCTTGTATAGAAAGGACCCTCCCAGGGAAGTGAGTTGCAAACAAGATTGCCACCCCGCCCGTTTCCCATGTGTGGATGAGAAATATTGTCTGTCAAACCGCCGTGATCTGAGCCGCCGCCAGCCTGCGCGTACTAAGTGTGTTTCTTGTAGGAGATATACATCATTTCCGGGCTCTTTCAGACAGGTGAGTAAGGCTATTCTTTTTGTGGGTTAATTTAGGCCTCTAACATTGAGGCTCAGTATCTTAATAGTTTGGTAGGGCATCCCCTTGTTGCATGTAAGCGTGCTGTATGTGGGTCAAGCCTCATCGAGTACAAAGAAGGGAATTGAATTGTTGCATCCCCGAGGTTAGTCTTGCTCCTTGGGAGTTTCTGAAGTATACCGACCCCCATAGGATCCCTGAGGGAGGGGCGACCAAACCACCCACAAGACAAGACCACCCAATTCCGGGTAGGAAGCATGTCCCTGGTCCTTCAGTGGGGTGCCCAATGGTGTATTGATCCCATATTTCTGCTGAGGTACTGGTTTGTTAGAATGGATTCCACCCCTGTCTCCTCCACACCCCCTGGGAGGCCCATCTTGACCCCTTGAGCCACTGTACTGTCAGGATTAATTACTGGGTACCCCCTTGAGAAGAAAAGAAACAACTGAAAAAACTCCAAATTAAAGTCAGCGAAGAGCATGACCTTCAACGTACTGAACACATTGATTAATAAAAGAATATCACCAATGACGGTGGGTCCATGTGCCTGGCGTCTAGCCTTCTCCATGTTTAAGGCCAGGTATGGAAGGGGAGAGGGAGCCTCTGCCGGGCGAGGCCAGCCCCACCGAGGGGCTCAGTCTCTCGAACAACTCTGCAACTCGAGGAGGTCCGGGTGGGATCTCCCCGGCTCTACGATACCTCGTCTTCCGTCTCGTCTTCACGTTGCTGGAGTTGCCAGAGAAGGGCTTCCCTTTCTTTATTACTTTCTGCTTGCGACAACTTCATCGTGAGTTCTTTCCCTGTCCAACGTCTATGGCACGATCTGCTCCCCGGACGCTCCTTCTGTGGTTTCTGCAACTGCTCGGTGTCCTCCTCCTGCGCCACTTCCAGACCCAGAATTGCTCTTGCCTCCTCTAAGGTACGTACAGCACTTATTTCTTGCTGCCAGATGAAGATCAGTCGGAAAGGATGCCCCCATCTATAACGGATTCCCTTCTCTCTCAAGAAGGAAGTCGCCGGACGTAACGCTCTGCGTCTCAGGAGAGTGGCTTGGGAGAGATCCTGGAATATGCCCACCTGCATACCCTCGAATGAGATTACCGCTTTGTCCCTTGTTGCCGCCATGATCTTCTCCTTTTGGGTATATGAATGGAGGCATGTGAGAATGTCCTGCGGTCGGCTGGTCCCGCCGCTGGGCAACCCACCCTATGGGTGCGGTCCCAAAAAATATCCTTGTCTCTTAGTTCCGGGGTTACCTGCTTGAAGAGCCGCACCACTAGTCCTTCTAGATCCCCAGAATCCGCCTGAAGTGGCACCCCTTTAATTCGTATGTTGGAGCGACGTGATCTGTTTTTCAAATCTTCTAGCTTGTAGCATAGCTCCTCATTCTTCTCTCTCAGCTCCAAAAGCTCTCGCGCATGTTCATGCAGTTCTTTCTCCCTGCCATCTCCTGATCATTCCATGCCATCCACCCTATCCCTTAATTCTGTCAGGTCCGACTTGAGGGATTTAATATCTGTGGCCACCTCTTGTCGCCAAGTGTTGAAATTATTTCTAAGTGTGCCAATCAGTTGTTCCATAAAAAGGCGCTTGACCGGTTCCTCCAGATTGCCCGTCTCTGTACAGGGCGCCGTCTCGTTCACAGACCCCAAGGGGGAGTCCGCACGTGTTTCTGCTTTATTGGCCCCTGACTTGCCCAGCATGTCTTTAATGGAGCCATCCTTTTTTGTTCGGCCTGATACCATCTTGGAAAGGTCTATAAGGCTCTAAAGTAACCCTCATGTCAAGCGTTTGGTCCGACGCAAAGGGAGCGCAGGCCCTCAACGTCCGGCGTCTGTGGCGCAGTCAGCCCCCTCCCAGCCGACTCCGCTCTGCTAGATCCCCTGCGTCCTGCTGGGCTATGGACTGGGCATGCTGGCGATGAACCTATCTCCCGCACGTACAGTGCCAGACCCGTATGGCCGCTGTATCTGGGTGCTGCTGCTGCTCTGTTCTCATTTCCCGCTAAGGGTTAAAGAGCCTTTGCAGGTATCTTGGTCGGACCATTTTTTGATTCAATTTTCATGGACCATTGAGATGTCCAAACCAGTTAGCAGCCTTGGCCAGAGCAGGCCATCTCATAAAATAGACCCTTCTGCCTTGAGTTCGGCCCTGCTCGGGGAGCGGCCTTCTATCGCTAATGATTTTGGCGGTGCTCTGGAGTGTTTTTCAAGCTGGATCTCGCAGGCGGTGGCCTTAGTATCCCCCCCCTCGCCCATAAGCGAGTCAGAACCTCCCCTCAAAACCTTGGTTCTCTAGTGAGCTTAAAGAACAAAAGCAGCTTTGTAAAAAGTTGGAGGGTGGCTTATTGTCCCCTCGCAAAAATTGCTCTTAGAACGGCTCAGAAAGCCTACTATGCTGATATCAGCATAGCCAAAAGCCGCCACTATGCGGAGCGTATTTTTCAGTATAAAAACAACGCGAAAGAAATTTTTTCGATTGTTCAGAGTTTTGTTTCCCCACATGCTGAGCATATTACCCTTCCTACCTCTGACACATGGTGCGAAAAACTGTCCAGGTTTTTTATTGATAAAATCCAGATGATTCAGGCCAGCTTGGGACAAGGAATTTTAGGCCTGGTAGGAGTTCCTTCTAAAATTATCTCTGGTCCCAGCGCATTCCGATCTAGTTCATCCCCCTCCTTAGTGGAATTTTCTTTGATCACTCTCAAGGATTCATTGACCATTCTCAATTCGTTAAAAACAGGATCTCCGGCGGACCCCTGTCCGGCCAGACTGTTAGCTGCTGTGGCGGAGATAGTTAATCCTGAGGTCAACACCCTGATCAATATATCCCTTCAGACCGCTACTGTACCCTTGGAATGGAAACAGGCCAAACTTCTTCCTCTACTTAAAAAACCTTCCTTGGACATATCCTCTCTGGCTAGTTTTCGCCCCATCTTACTTCTGCCTGCCATCGCAAAGGTGTGTGAGAAAGCGGTGTTTAGACAGCTGTCTAATTTAGTTGAAACATCTGGCCTTCTACACCCAGCCCAATCAGGGTTTTGGGCTATGTATAGTACCGAGACGGCGTTGGTGGAGATGTCGGAAGCGATTAGAGAGTGTTTGGATACGGGTGGCAGAGCGGCCTTGATTTTATTGGACCTCTCTGCCGCCTTCGATACGGTACCACACTCTCAGCTTCTTGCCCGTCTCGCCAGCATCGGTATCTCGGGTCAAGCATGGAATTGGCTTAAGTCATTTCTAGAAGACCGCTCTCAGCAAGTATGGCTTCCTCCCTCCTCTTCGGCTCCTCAAAAGGTGTCTACAGGAGTATCGCAGGGATCAACTTTGAGCCCTCTGCTGTTCAATATTTATGTCACCCCGCTGATCTATCTTGCAGAGGAGCTGGGAGCGAAGATCATCGCGTATGCGGATGACACCCAGCTCCTCTTCACTTGGAGGGAGGCGGATACATCTCCTGTCCAGGCCAAAGCCTGTCTTACGGCAGTTTTTGAATGGCTGGCTCTGGCCCAGCTGAAGTGTAATGAGGAGAAATCTGAGGTTCTTCTATATGGGTCTTTTCCTTTGCAGTTTAGAGAAGCCCTTTGTCCGACTAATTACCCCCTAGCCAGCTCTGTGGGTCAGCCAGTTAAAAACCTAGGTGCATGGTTTGATGAAGACCTTAGGTTTGCTACACAAATAAAGAAACTGGCAGGACAATGTTTTGGTACACTTAAGATGCTTAGGAAGTTTCTGCCCCTGCTCCCCAGAGCAGCCAAGGAAATGGTCACGCGGGCACTGATTCTTTCACGTCTGGACTATGCTAATGCATTGTACATAGGTCTGCCAAGCTTCCAGTTGAGGAAGCTGCAAGTGGTGCAAAATGCGGCAGCCAGAGTTTTGCTTAATATCCCTGGAAGAACATTTGCGTGACCTACACTGGCTTCCTGTGGCCCAACGGGTCCAATTTAAGGCTCTCACCATGGCCCATGCAGCTCTTCATGGGTCGGGTCCTCCATACCTGAGGAATCGTTTCAGCTTCTATGTGCCACAAAGACTGCTGCATTCTGCCTCCCAGCGGCGGGCAGTGATCCCTCGGTTCCGTCTGGTACGAGTGGGGGGCAGCTCTCTCTCTTTCAAGGCAGTGCAAGCCTGGAACTCTCTGCCCTATACACTACGGGACACTACTAGCCCAAGGCTGTTAAAAAAAATGCTAAAAACTTGGCTGTTTGCATAATGTGCCGCTTTATCCAGCTCCTTCCCTCCATCATTTGGTTTTCCGTGCCGGGATAATCCTGAGTAGCCGTGCGCGATATAAATGATATTAACATAACATAACATAACAGTGCCTGTCGCCCCCTTCTATAGGGTTCAGGCCCTTTCCGCTCTCTGCCGCACTATGGGGGACTTCAATTACGAGTGTCGGGTCTTGAGGGTACCTTCCTTCCCCACACTGCACACTCCAAGCCAGATTCACCTCCTAGGGGGCCCCGCTGCTCAGGTCATTCACCGCCATTAGGGAGTTGGCCGCAGGCCGCCATTTTGAAGAGTGGCCCACAGGCACCGATTGCCTTCGCCTCGTGAGTTTGCTGCACAGCGAGCGGGTGCCAGATATCATACAGGCCCACCCGGTTGCCGGGGGTGCGTCTCCGTGGTGCACGCTATCCACTAACGATCCGCAATCAGCACTCTTTAATGGGAAACTCTCCCAGGGAGCTCCAGGTGGGGAACCTCACCTCCAGGCGGCTGGGGCCGAACTCCCCTCTCCAACAGGCTCGCAGGTATTTCGGGGGTGGGCGCCTCCCGCTGCTCACCGCTCTGCTTCCGATGCTGTGGGGCACACATATGCCGCAGTGCGTTGCCGCTCCCGATATTCGGTGCATCTTCTCGGCCGCCGTTACTACCCCTCTGCGTCGGACCGCAACGACATCCGCTTTTGCCTTCCCCCTCCGGGGTCAGATCTTGGCAGACCCTCTTGCCGGTTAGGCAGGTCCCTCAGCACTTCGGATGGGGAATTACCACCCAGAGAGGACGGGTTTCCAGCTAATTTTAGGCCTCACCTGGCGGAGCTCCAGCACCGAGTTGTTACTCCGCCACCATCTTGGCCATGCCCCCTTCATTATGCTTTAGAGTGTGACTACAAGGGTCCCAGTGCCCTTCGTCCATGGGGCATAGAAAACCCATCATTGGAGTAAGATCGTGAGCTGGTCTCACAACTGTAATAATGACATGATTTTACCTCACGTGTGAAGTACCACGAAGCATGCAAGTGTTGCATGCTTTCAAATATACAAGGATTGTGATGCATTCCCTATATGTAGAATATGGAATGGGAAGGATATTCTTGTCTATCCATAGGTATTGGAAAGCAAGCTAGTTAAGAGGTAGACACAGGGCACTCTGGTTTGCAGGCAAAGCACATTGCCTTATTAGGATTCCGTATGCCCGTCCTGATGAAAGCCACGGACTCAATTGAGCCACAAGGCAGAAACATGTTGACTGTAACAGTGGTGATGGGATACTAATTCCGCTTATCTCCAGAAATGATTTTAATCACCAAGTGTCATGTCTAGCTAATAAACTGCTTTAGGATGCCACATTGGTTTTAAGAAAGCTAACAACAATATCTCAACCGGATTTAATGAAACCTAATATACATGTATGTACAAGACATTACAAAAAGGAAGAGGAGACTCCAAGTTTGTTTGAATGTGCTCATGGCATCATATATTAAAAAACCCAACTTTGGTTCACAGAATTGCTTTAAACCCTTACCAATGATCTAAAATATTCCTTGTGTTGAACCAATTATTTTGTACATATCCTATACCACTTTATCTCTTTGTGCCCACCGCTGTGTTTTCTCACTTGTCACTTGGGCCGTCACCTTTGTCACGAGCACAACGTGCACCAAGTTTCTTAGGGTTGCCTCTGCATTTATGCCTACAGTGCTGATATAACTGTTGTGTATAATTTGTGTTTTTTAATATATGATGCCATGAGCACATTCAAACAAACTTGGAGTCTCCTCTTCCTTTTTGTAATGTCTTGTACATACATGTATATTAGGTTTCATTAAATCCGGTTGAGATATTGTTGTTAGCTTTCTCGTTCTCACCCAGATCTCAGCCTGGTCTATGGGTTATACTCCTGTGGTTTTTCACTACATTGGTTTTTAACACACTTATATTATCGATCCATTCTTAATTAGATATGCCTCCCTGTCTCCAGGTGTAGGCCCGCTCTCAATCAAATGGAGGTTTTGGATAGCGAGGATTCTCCTATGATTAAGCGTGACACCTGGTGGTGTGTGAGGATAATCTGTTAAATTGTTTTGTATGCTCACCACTTGTACTGAGTAGTGTTGGGAGGGATACATAACATATCTCTATAAATTCTCTGGGAGCCTATTTTGTGTACATATGTTGTGTTGGGAGGCCAGCTCACCCTTGAGACCCCGGAGCCTCTAGTTCCCTACCCGGGTTACCTCCCGGGGGAATGTGTTTATAAACATTTGTTGTACTCACAGAGACAATAAATGAGACACACACTCAAGAGTAAATCTGAAACCAATTTCTTGAAATAAAGTCATTTTTTATGTATTTTTGAGACCAAGAACACAGCTCTAAGGTAAGTACTTTTGAAGTTACGATTTTTGAAATTTCGTAAAATACATCACTTTTGTGCGCAACTATGCACCATGAATTGGGAAAAGAGGAAAAATGCATAAAAATCAGGCAATGCTTTCATGAAGTTCACCTTCTCATTTTAGGGCTATGTTGGGACCAGCTCCAAAGTTGCAGCAGAAGAAGTTTGGAAGCATCCTGGATTGGTGGGAGCAGAGTGTTGAGGGTCTTGAAAACTGGTGCGCAAAGACGAAGGGGGCCACTTGGAAATGCAATGCACAGATGGACTTACAGGTAAGTCCGGTGGGTCTCTTTGGAGACAGGTGGTCACAAGGGCCTGGGAACCACAGGAGCACAGCTGGTTAGTTGGCTGACCTGTGCAGAGTGAACAGGTCAGCCGGGTGTCGTGCATCTTCAGGGTCCTCACGGTCAGGAGCAGACAACTTGAAGAGGCAATTTCGGGACAGCTGGGCCACTCAGGAAGTGGGTCTCAGGTTTTTTCAATGTTACTTGATGGGAGCTTCCTTTTGGTGCTTTGGCAGTCTGGAGTGGACTCTTCTACTTGGTTTTTATCGTTGGGGTTCCAGTACCCCAGGTATTGGTGCACTGCGGATTTGGTAGGTCCTGGTGCCTCCAAACTTGGTGAAGATACAGATCTGACCCTCTGGAGCTGTTCTACCCTTTGTTGCCTTGGTGCTACATCGAGGTTGTCAGAGAGCAGCCAGTCCACAAACGTTACTTCATGGGATTGGTGCCTGCTGCATGCAGGGGAGTGATACCTTCACTCCAAAGGAGCTTCTCAGTGATTTCTCAAAGGCTGGAGGTGCTCCAGGTTTCTTGGTGTCTTTTCAGGGTTCAGGACAACACAGCCGCAGCGATTCTTGAGTCTTTCTTGCAGCTGGCAGGGTTTGGCGCCTCTTTTTTCTGTAGCAGGGCTTCTGTTCTCACGTAGCAGGTCTATGTTTGTGCTGGTCTTCATTAGTTCGATGAATCTGAGGCTGGGGTCTTGGGAAGCCACCTAAATACTAAATTTAAAGGTGTTACAAGGGAAAACAGGTAGTACTCAATGGGCTACTTACCTTTTAGGGTTTCTACACCCTCTAGTGATCAGTTCCTGTAGGAAGAGGCACTACCTTATGGCCTGATTGGAGGTTTACTCATCATCTCAAGATGGTGTAGTTTCAAGAGAGGGGTTCACCTGACCTGCCCTGCCCTGGAGGAGGTACAGGCAGAGGGGGGACCCTCCTCATCGCCTAACTCATTTTTCAGCCTTTCCTCCCACCAAACATGGAGCAGAAAAGGGGGCTCGGACTCCCCCAGTATCTGGAGGTTCCTGTGTTGGATTCAAATGCGGCATTGCCTTTGAAGATTCCTCCCTGGTAAGGCCAGTCTGTCCTGGAGGAGGTGTGAAATGCCCCCGCCCAGAGCAGGCATTTTTTCTGTCCTCTGAGGACACTGGACCTGACCCCATGAGGTCAGAAACATATCTGGTGGTGGCAGGCTCTTGACAACCAGCCAGAAACCCCACTAGTGTTTGGTTAGGTTTCAGGGGACTATAAATAGGTCTCCTGTGTGAATTTATTAATAAATCCAACACTGACATCAGTGAGGATTTATTAAGACAAGATGCTTGATACCAAACATCTTAGAAATCAGTGAAGCCATCTTGGAGCTAGGACACTCGTGTTGACAAGTATCCAGCCCAAGTACTCTTGATGACTTCCCTGTTCACTTACAACATCACAGAATGGACTGGACTCTGTAGGGGCATATCTGCTCGTGCTGATATGCCCATACATAGAATATAGTGCACCCTGCCTTAGGGCTAAAGGCCTGCAGTAGAGGTGACTTACCTATATCTTATGCAATGAATGGGCAACATGGCACAAAGGGCTTTATTCCTGTTGTTTGTCATAGCTCCTGTATTTTTCCCAGACTCCAGCTTCAAATCAGGATCAATGACTGGAATGTCCAGAAAGTTGTCTTTGGCCAAATTCATGTATTCCTAGTTGTTTCTTCTATTCCTGCTATTATTATTTGAGTATGGCACATGTGTTATTTGTCCTTGCCTCTGTATAAGGGCATTCCTTTTGAACAGGTGTTGGCTCCTGATATCCAGTAGGCAATTCCTCTGCATCCTTTTAGTTGTGCAATGTGTTGTCTTAAGTGCCTTAAATGTGACAGTGTGATATTTCAATTTTCTTAGGAATCACCACTGTCTCACTTGCTGTACCCATGAGGGTTGGTCTCAGGTATGTAAGTTCAATCCTTGTTTGTGCCCTTGGGTCCAGATATCGAATCACTTCTGCTGCCTGCTACCTGTTGAGTTTGCAGGGTAACTATTTGTAGGAGCAATCTGCACAGAGACAGCGGTTCAGTCATGATCAGTGGTTGGGGATGTAACTGTGTCCAGTTCTCGTAGAAGACAATCATTTCTTATGACATGCTGTTGTGTCACAGATTGCTGCCTCTCAAGATTTTTAGATTTCAGACAAACAGGTGGCTGGACAGCTTCAAATCAGGGTCAGTGACTGGCATGTCCAGAAGATGTCCTTAGCCAAACTCAGAGCTGAAAATAGGAAGCACAAAGCCAGTGTCATGTTCCTGTGCAGCTTGCACAAAGGCCCTCATACACTCTAACTCGTGGGTAGCGGTATATCTTGGTTCTACGCTAAGAAGTTAGGTGGTTGGTTTTATCATTGGGTCCTTTTCCGCCTGAGTTTCCCGTTCTCCAGGCAGTCAACCTTCCTCCACCTGGAAGGAGACCATGTGGTTCTGTGACGGTCATGATTTTGTTTATTTAAGCAGAAAGAAGTGAAGTTAAAAATACCTCCTTTCCTGTACACTCTATTTTATTAGTCAGGAAGGGGTAAGATTAAAAACAGCGTGTGGTGCTCTGGTGAATGTGTAAGTGTTCCACCGCACCTAGATAATCATTGCATCGGTGGTCAACATCAATCAGTCCATAAGTGTCTCTAAAGATCAGTGGACTTTCATCAGGACCGTAGTCATAGCGATAAGGAAATGGATCGCTCTAGCAATAGGATAAGTTGATGCCACTTACCCATCTTCGTCATTATTTCATTTATTTGACAATGTTATAGGTTATGGTTCTACCTATAGCTTGGGATAAAAAAAGAAAGGGGAAAAGGAAAACAGGCGAATTGTTGCTTTTCATACATTTTGTATAGTGTTGCCCTGTTAGGTGCTGTGATATGTACTCTTGTCAAGCTATTTGCATTCATAACACAATTTACGTGCAGTACTATGGCATATTCTGATTAGATATGTCTCTAGTTGTCAAACAATCTCAAAGTGGCATTCATGCTGTTAGTAGGTACCAAGGACTTAGATATGGCATTTGTGACGTGATTAATTCTCTGGCGGTATAAGAATATCTGTCACGGAAGTGTTTTTATGTTCTTTAATTAGCCGCTAAATTCTTAGGATACGCATACGTATCCGTCATTTATTGCTCCCAAACCTCAAGTTGTTTTTTGGGGGTGTTTTTGGCAGCAAAACATGCTTAGACATATCGCCTCAAGATTGTTTGACAACTAGAGACATATCTAATCAGAATATACCATAGTACTGCATGGAAACTGAACATGCCGTCCAATGGCCACCACGGTATATGATACCTGGGTTTGCGTCTGTGTCTATAATGGTGTAAAGTGCCAACCCAAGTATCTTCAAAGTAGTTCAGTAGGGTAGTTCATTTTTGTTTATCTTTGATAGTGATGGAGTGCTTTGCTTCATGCAAATTCTGGTGCAAATTTAGTTTCATAAAGTTCTCTTCGATGAGTTCCGACTGAGGCTAACAGCAAATTTCAATACATGAATCATATTAGGCTCCAAAAGGAGGACAGAGAGTGGTTAGGTTTCAAACCATGAATGTTTATAAAAGGATTAAAAAATTATAAATTCAAATAATCAAAATTAGCTATCAATAAACAATCAATATAAGAATGCATTAGCCAATGTATAGTTCAAAGTAATTTAAAGTCGTAAAAGAAAGACAAACTATTATAACGTTGTCTCAAAAAGGAAAGTCAAACAATATAGTTTCCCCCATGAAGAAAGCACCCTACTCTATTAAGTTGGTGGGAATATTCTGCTAAGAAGTCAGCAAAAAGAGATTCTGAATCTTTATCTACATTGCATTAGTTTACATCACTCAGTTCTAACATTTGATACACCTATCCATGGTTCCCACATAATGAGACAATAGGAGCTAAGGCTTAAGTAAATAACTTAGCTAATTTTTTTCTCAAGATTCTACCCAATGAGGCTAATCTAAACGTCCTTTAAACTTACAGCTACCTGCAACATATTGAGATACATTGGACCAAGCTGTACTCTGCAGTTGCATCGCGACCAACAGCTTGTCAACGCATTTTAAAAGCATCACATGAAGAAAACATTTTACATGAGAACAGGAAAACCAAGGGCACCTCGAAATGGTCCAGCATCTCCTGGAAAAAAATACGTGTGAAACAAAGCAAGATGGCAATTAGTTGCCATCTTTGAACACCTGCCTACATTACCTATAGTCAATCTAATAATTGAAAAATACAAACTCACTACATTTGTGTGTTACATGTTAAAATTTATATGAATATGAAACATTTAATTATGAAAAATTGCCTTCAATAGTAAGGTGATTATATTAATAGGCTGTAATTTTTTGCTACTTCTGTTACAGGGATGTATGCTAGGGCAATGCGTTTTTTAATTTAATGGGCAAACCCAACATTTGTGGAGTATTCCAAAGTTAGTGTCGAATTTTGCAGGTGTCTGAAGATTAACCCTGGGCGGTGAACTACGCTCCGCTCGCGGAGTTTGCGGAGTTTGCTGCACTCCGCGTTACGCGGATCTCGCGGAGTGCAGAGAAAATCCACTACGCTATGTAGCAGACATTTTTGCTCGCTCGCGTTCCTCAACGTCAAGTTGGCGACCGCGAGCGAGCAAAATCAACATCCCGGCGAGATTTTTCCTCGTTCGCGATCCGCAACATCAAGTTGGCAAGCGTGGAAAATAAACCTCCCGGCGAGATTTCTCAACACGGGGGGTCAGGTTTCTCATTGCGAGTGGTCGCGTATGCTCGCAACCACTCGCGATGAGAAACTGCCCGTTCGCGTTGAGAAAGCTGTCGCTCGAGTAAAAATCTACTCGAGCGGCAGAAAACGACCGCTTGCACTGTGCATGATGCCGTTTGCAATGATTGCACAGTGCGGACAAGCATCCGGCACTGTGCAATCACTGTGAACAGCATTTTCCTATCGCACTACGCTGCTCGCGTAGCTCCGCGTAGCGCAGCGGAGTTGTATTACAACTTCGCGTAGCTTCACATAGCGCAACTCCGCGAACTACGCCCACCCTTACTGAAGATACTTTGATTAAAGTGGTAGTAACAATCCTGAATTACTGTTTGTGGATATAAGTATTTAATATGGTAGAAATCACTGCTTGCTTGAAGTCCCCCAAATTTTTTTAAGGACTGTAAGTGTAAGGGTTTCATTTTCATTTTGTTTATTATTTCTTAGTATGTTGCGCACTTGTTTATTGGGGAAAGTGTGTCTACTAAGGGAAGATTGGTGTTATGGTTTCTACATGGATTGTAGAGATTTGTGTGAATAGTGGAGCGCATGATTTGAATATGCCATCCATTATTCTTGTGTTGCTCTGGGTAAGTTGTTTTCTGTTGCAGATATTATTATTCTTGTCTGATTGATACCATTGCTATTTTAAAGGGAAGTATCATTTATTTGTGTTGAGGTTACTATTATGGGGATATTTGTATCCTCAAAAATTTCTGGAGCAGCAGGCATTTCTCTACTTTGTTTTCTGGTTCTGGCTTTAAGTCTTTTTTAAGTTAGGAATTGCAGGGAGCTAGCTGATAGTGTATTCAGGAACATTGAGGATTATATATTTTTAAATTGTGCCAGTATGCTCTTGAGAGCTGTTACTAACTTCTTGGAGATCTTGCAGTACATTTCTAACTTCAGATTCTGTTATATTGGGTGGATGATTGTGCTTTCTAACATATTCAACAATTTCAGTTTTTGTAGTCATCCTGCACATTTAACCTAGTTAGTTGGTAATAATTGTCCTTGCTGAGATTTTCTGCATGTGGTTCTGTTAGCCATTTTATCTGTGGGTTATACAATATTTTTATATTAATACATTATTAATAATTGCACTTTTATTATTTAGGTGTTTATGTATTAATAAAACATGTTTTTATATTTATTCTTACAAACGAGATGTGTTAGTGATGTTTAGAAACTTCATTTATTTTTTGTGTGGATTTTCTTGGTTTTTATCAAAGGCGTTTGTTTTGGCCTGTAGGAAAACAATTATGTATTAGTTTGATATGATAAATTATTAATTTTGCTTTATTTTTTGCCAATCGTTTATGTTGCTGTTAAAAGAGAAGTTGTTAATTTAGTAGGTAATAATATTTTGCACATTTTTTTAATTTGTTGTTATGTTCTTGGGTTTTGAAAAATGTATCCAGATTTAGATTGATGTTTTCTTTTTGGCTAAGTTACCTTTTGTTTATCTGTACCTAGGAAACATAAAAAATAAATATATATTATTTATTTAGGCCCTTATAATGATGTCGGAAGGAAAGCTATCTGACAGCTCGTCGGATGGTGCCTGCCACACGGTGCAGGGATGTTTGAAAACATCCTTTTTTTCTATTGCAGCTTGTGCTGCAGCCTTTTCTGGCCACCGCACAAGCTGCAATAGAAAACTTTATGTTTCCAACCACCCATAGAGCGGTCGCATCCTAATACTGCGGGTGGAACTGGTAACTAATTGTCGGGCAGTTCCATTCCCACACCAGGACCGACATCAGAATAATGACCTTAGTACGTGTTACATAGTGTTAGACCTGTCAGCCTTAGGGTGGTCTTCCTCCCAACATTTTGCCTTTTTCCTCCATTTTTCCTGACCTCGTTTTTGATGGACTTAGTAAAGTGCACTATATCTGCCCAGGGCCTGCAAATGATATGCTACTAGTGGGCTTGCAGCACTGATTGTGCCACCCACTTAAGTAGTTGTTTAAACATGTCTCAGCCCTGCCATTATAGAGCCTGTGTGTGCAGTTTCAAATGCAATTTCGACCTGGGAAAGTAAACTTTTTGTCAGGCCCAAACATCCCTTTTTAATACAAACAAATAACACCTAGGTTTTGGCCCTGGACAGCCCATGGGGCGGGCGCAAGGTATTTAAAAAGTAGGACATTTACTTTCAATTTTTACATGTCCTGGTAGGTAAAAACTCTTAAATTAGTGTTTCACTAATGCAAGGCCTATCTCTCCCATAGGATAACATTGGAGTTGCCTTATTTCATTTTATAAGTCTAATTTCCAAATGGGATTGGATAACCAGTTCCAATTTGGTGTCTCTGGAATCAAATTTAAAAATCCTAGCTGATGGTGAAGTCAGATTTTAAATTGCAATCCTGAAAATGGCACTTTTAAAAAGTTGGCTTAGCCAATTGGAGCATTTAGCCTGTACCTGGGCCACATGACTGGGTGTAGCTGAAAGTTGAGATTTGTCTATTGTTCCTAGATAGCAATACACTATAGGGAGCTTAGGTGTGCCTGGATGGACCATGATTGACAGGATGGGAGGGAGGAGCTAGGCACTGCCCCACTTCCCCTTGAATAGGCTGTGTCCTGCCGTCACACAAAGGGCTGCATATCCCCTGTAGTTAGTCTGCAGCCAGGACAGAGAAAGGACGATGCCTGGGGACTTCAAAGGGAGTCCTCTAGAAGCTTCTCCCCCACTTCAAAGGCAAATTGGATATAAATATTGGACCTCAGACACCTACTTTTCATTATAATTCTGGACCTGTGGATACTCTGCTGGGAAGAAGGACTGCTGTGCTGCTACAGGGTCTGCCACTCTGTTGCACTACTGCTTTAAACAAAATGCTGCCCTGCTGTGCTGACCTGTTGCCCTCTTGCCTGGGAAGCAGAAAAGGACTAGCATCTTCGTCTTGAACCCAGGACCCCAAAGTAACTCCAAGTAGTAGTCTGCTGGCCTCCTGATCTGAGCCTCAGGGGCATAAAAGACTCTCCACCAGATCCTCGGCCCAGCTGCAGCACTTTCCTGGCCCCCAAGTGGTGCCCTTCAGGTCCTGAATTCTTGGTGTGGCCTAGCAAGCTTAAATCAAGCTTTTAGGCTCTTGGTGGCAATGAACAGGACAGTTCGCACTGAGACCGCGATGCTCATAGCGACAAACAGAGTGAGCTACCACCAGCCATATCTTCACACTGCAGCATCGACTGCCCACTGGGACTACCAACACAAAGCGCCAACCCCCTGTCCGCGACTCCTGGCCTGCTCTATGTGTCATGCCGTCAGCCTCCTGTGACGCTCTCCTTGTGATCCTTCTCAAGGCGAACAGGACTCTTGGCACAAAACTTCAGAAGGCAAACCTTGAGCAGGACTAATCTGGGACTGCATCCAACCTGTGCTCCATCGTGGTCAGCTTGAACTTTTGAATTTGACCCAGTCCTGCGCAATCAAGATAGCTATGGTTGGTGCTTTATGTTTTTAGGCATTATTTTTCACTCTATTGTTAAAAAATTAATTACTCTAATTCTACTGATGGGATGTTTGCCATTTTTATCTAGTTTTATTTATTATATTTACCTCTATTTGGTAACCTGTTTTAGTATTCTTTTTGTATGATATTTTCACTGTTTTACTGTTTGAAGTGTTGCAAAAATACTTTGCCCATTACCTCTAAGTTAAGCCTGACTGCCCCGTGCCAAGCTACAAGGTGGGTGAGCACTTGTGCCTTATCCTGACAAGAATTGTGGTTGTTGCTTGACGAGAGCTCACACCCCAGTGAACCAACAACCCAATTTCTTAAACATAGTTTCTGTTTATTTAATTTAGTTTAAGGATCATTTTTAACTGACTTGAAAATTGTTTTTCTTATCCTAGGAGTGGTCTTTTTCTCTGGCGTCTTTCAGCAATCTGGCAGTGTTTCAGCTTCTTAAAGAGCAGGGTTTTAGTGAACTAATTTCTTGAAAAATTGTGTGCCCTTTTTATATTTCTTTATAATAGTAAA